>VWYI01005056.1:279400-393456 GCA_013399455.1 Anthoscopus minutus
GGGGGCGGTGGGGCGCGCGCCCGCCGGTGAGTGACGGCGGTGGCACTTCCTGCGGGCGAGCGGCGGCGGAGCCGGAGCCTTTGTGCGGGAGCGGGAGGAGGGTCCCCGCGGCGCCCCGCGGCCGCGGGCGGGCGGGCAGGAGCGGAGGCGGCGGCGGCTGCAGTGCGGATCCCGGCAGGGGAGCCTCTTCCCCCGCCTCCACCGCCGGCGAGCACAGAGGAGGCGCCGCCGCTCAGCCGGCTCCGGCCACCAGGTATTTACCGGCCCCTCCGTTCCCCGGGCCCGGCCGGGCGCGGAGCCGTGCGGCGGGACAGGCACCGGGACAGGGACCGGGACCGGGACAGGGACAGGGACAGCGGCGGCAGATCCGCCCGGCCGGGTCCGGAGCACTTCTCCGGCTCTCGGAGCCTCCCGGGGCCTGCCCTGCACAGCCCCGGCCGCCCCCGGCATCCACAGACCGGGGCGGAGAGGCCGGGACCGGGGTGAAGCTGCCCTGGCGTTCCGGGCTCGTAACGGAGCGGTCATAACCTCGCTGGGGGAAATAAAGAGGGGTTGGGGCTGTTCTCCCCCCAGGTCATTCAACTTCCCTTTGGGGAACTCACTTCCCTGCGGGGGCCTCTGCCCGCTCCTCCCCGGCTTCCCCGGGGCCGCGAAGTGGACAGGCTGGGAAAGGGAGAGATGCTAAAATTGCTCAAAAATCTCTGTAGCAAAAAGCTGGGTCTCTGGTGATAGGAGCAAGTCCCCATGGGGAGAGCAAAGCAAGGCTTTACACCATCATTTAATAGTGTCTTTGAAACTCCTTACCTCGTAGGGTTAATTTCATCGGGTTTTTTCCCCAAATATTGATCACTATCTAGGAGTTAAAATCCTCTTTGTGTACTTGGTGGGATGTTGATGATACAAAGATGACACAGCTCAGCATTTCCACATACAGCCCCCAAACATTAAAACGTTCAAATTCAATAGGTCCTCAGTAGGCAGCAAGAAATATTAAAATGTCTTTGCTCTTCAGATCTCTCTGACAAAGGATTTGGGAACTGTCTCACCTCTTTCTTGCACCATTTTCTTACCTAAGCCGTGTTTTCTGTTTACAAGCCTGAAGATGGCTGCTGCTGCTTCCTGCAATGTGGAAGAAGATGAGAGCCTGAAGGGATGTGAACTCTATGTTCAGAAACACAACATCCAACAGATTTTAAAAGAATGCATTGTAAACCTCTGTATAGCAAAGCCAGACCGACCCATGAAGTTCCTCAGAGAACACTTTGAAAAATTAGAAAAGGTCAGTGATTTTACATTTTCCATTTATAAAATGAAAAATATTGTTTAAAGACTTCAAATGTTTTGGAACTTTTTTTTTCTTTCAAATTTTAAATGAGCACACAACTGTGGAAATGTAAAGAGGAAAAAGCCCCAATCCTTCATTTGTGGATGTCAACTCTAGCATTGGCTATAGTTTAGAATTTTTTGTGTGCAGCACCAAGATTATAATACCTCATCAAACTGCACTCATTAAAAGTGTCCCAAATTGGTTGTGAGCCATGGTATCCTGAACCTTCATCTCTTGGAAGAACCTGCCTGTGGGTGCAAAAGATGTTGTTTATTCCAGAGTCGGGTGGTGGAATTTTCCCTTCCCCTAAAACTGAACAAAATCAGGGCACCAGCAAGTTCTCAAAATCATTGAACAGTTTGCTGTTTAATTTCACTGCTCTTTCCTGCCTGCAGTGCCTATCCCAGGATCCTCTGGCAGAGGATGAATTAAGAGAGACCCTACTTACAAAAGCAGTGTAGAGAGGGGGAAATATTTTAGGTCATTCCCAGACAAATTCTTTCTAAAGCCTATGGGTGTCTTTGTAGGAAGAGCATGTTGTGTGAGCGAGTGTTGTTGTAGGCTTGAGAGATAAGGGTTAGTGGTTTCTTCCTTCAAGAGTGAATAATGAGTAAGGTTGATATATCACCACTGATGTAAAACACTTAATTTTTCTCACTCTCTGCTTTTCAGATACATTTTTCTACAGGTGAGTATATGCCAAATTCGCGTAGTTTAAAAAAATGCAAACCTTGCATTTTGGTGGCAGCCTGGGACATCAGAGGGAAGTAGAAAGTACAAGATGGTTTTAATTGCGTTTGATTATTATGAAAAAGAAACAGTCTCCTAATTCTATATATTCTAAATTTCTGACAGCCAAGACCCATTTTGAGACAATCAAAACTGTTGAATTTCCTTTACCGTGTTGTGAATTATTATCTGTCATAACATGTGGAATTTTGCACTTCTTGAAAAGAAGGATAAACACCATTCTTGAAAAAAAAGCCATTAAAATATGCTGTGGTGTTATGGAATATGCTCCATTGCTAGAGGGATTTCTTGAGGGCTTGTACTGGGGGAGTTTGGCTTTGTTGATGTTAACACAGCACCCAGACAGAAGGGCAGCTCCTACCCTTGAGAAATGACATCTTCTTTCATGTGATCTCCTATTATTTCCCAAAATCCAGCAGATGCCAGAGTTCTGTAGGACATCAATCAGGATGCCAGCACAGGAGCTGATGGGTATCGCTTGTCTCAAAATGGAAGATGATTTAGAAACATCAAGGCATCAACTGCAGGGAATGTTGTGCTTGCTGTGGGAGGACACAATCTTGGCACTGCCTCTCTAGAGCAGCCTGGGGGCTGAGCCTGCTGAGCCTGGAGGCTTTAGGCTGCTTCTGGAGGTTTCCAGCACTGTAATTCTTGTTCCTATCGCAGTTTGACTCCCTTGCTGCCCAACCATCCCCAAGGACTTCCTTGGGATGAATTGCACTGTGAAGGATTTTCTGCTGTAGAATAATATTTTGACTTAGCTGATAGCATGAGAACAGTTGAAGGAAGACTTCTAAAGATAGAGAAGTCTTTCAGTAAGTTTTATCCTGTTTTTATACACGTGTCATATACAAGTAGTTTGAAGAATCCTAATGGGATGGTGAATTTAGCAATAGTTCATTAGATTTTTGTAAATGTGCAATACTGGCGTGGCACATTTGGTCCTGTGTAGGGAGGGGAGTGAAAATCTTTGGATTTAAGCATGTTTTTCTAAACAAAGTAATGCATTTTTCCACCTGAATGTGGTATTTTGGAGTTATTTTCCAAACTCATTAAGACAAACAACACATTCCACTGAAAAGAGTGGTAGAAGAACAGTTTATCTGTCAAAAAATCATGTGGGAAGTTTAGAGATGAAGTGTAGGATATTTTTCAAGTGGTTAAAAAATCAGCTTGTGGAAAAAAAGTAGAGCTTGATCCACATCAATGTACTGGGGCTACCTCAGAAGCGAATAAAAAGAAGAAGAGTGTATTTAATTTTGGAAAAATCTTAACTCCATCTCATAAAATCAACTCATAAAAGCAAGATTTATTATGATATGCAAGATCAGAGTGGATCATAAATGATTTTCACCTTCTCATGACATCAGAGTTGGGTCCATTGCCTTCAGCCTGCTGTTAAATGAAAATGGGTCAGGGATTAGTCCCTGACCCCACCACACTCACTGGCCCAAGGACCATTCTGAGTTCTACCACGTCTAGAGCAGGTTTGTTTTGGCAGGAATTGGTAGGAGCAGCTGAGAGCAGAGCCAGGGAATGAGGTGATGCTCCAGGGAGGTGCTGTCCTGGGCTAGTGTTCAGCTCTGTGACTGGGCCACTCTTTATTCACAGCATGGACATGGCCTGGGAGGGCTGTAAAGGGAGAACATGAATAAATTCTTATGAATAACGTGCTGGAGACTGAGGTTTGATGTTTGATGTGTGATTCTGAAGGAGTGCTAGTGTTAGAAAGAACACCCCCCTCAATGCCCTTCTAACTGCAGCTTATTTGTATCAAGTACAATATCAAAAGCCATAACTCTGAAAATAATCGTGGGAAAACTTTAATACACATTCTTCTGCTCACTTAATACTGGCAGGACCTGCTTAAGTTGCCAGTAATTGCTGGGAACCAGCCTATGTTTCTGTATTCTGAGGTTTGCAAGTCACTTTTATATGGTGTGACCTATGGACTTCAAGATGACATCTACTCTGATCACATTAACAGTTACTTTGTAAAAATCTGTAACATGCCCTTGAGCTCAGAAAATAGTTGAAAACAGTTGAGATGCTTTAGATTTTAAAACTTCTGATATTTCCTTTGAACAATTTGTTTTATGTTTCCTTGTGACTGTGTAGATCTTGGTGGATGGAGTGAGGAAAATCTTTCCCTTAGGTATTGTAATTGGGTTTTTTTTTTGGAGTGAGGGAACAGATGTTAGCTAAGAAACCGTGGCATTATTTTAACAGCTGTAATTAAGTTCTGTTAACTTGAGGACTAAAGGAGGCATAGCAGAAAAATCAGGGAACCCATATTTTATCTCTGGTTCTTACTTTATGTGAAAAATTAATTACTGAGAAATTGCAGGCAAGGCTTTGTACTTTGAGCCATACCAGGACTGCAAAAATTTCATAGTGTCAAGCTGTTTAGTGCCACGATTATATGATCAAAGGTGGAGTTGTCTTGCCAGGCTAAGCTCAACTGTTCCACAGCAAAGAATTAGAATAAGGAATAGAACTAATGAAGAAAATGGCACAAAAGAAGAGGAAGCAGCAGAAAACTGCAGGATGTGCTTAAAATGGCTTTGCTGAAGCCGTTTGACGTGTGGGGTATTCCAGAGCAGGACTGTGCTGGTACCTTCTGCGCCTGAGCTCTCTCCAGGCCCCGCATGTTGCCCTCAGCACGTGCAGGAAACACAGCTTTGCTCTAAGAGCATGGCTGCCAGCGGATCGGCAGTGTGGGTGCGGGCTGATGCCGCGGTATCCATGGGAGGCAGGATTTTTAGGACGGAGAATTTTAGGATGGAGAATTTTAGGATGGAGAATTTTAGGATGGAGAATTTTAGGATGGAGAATTTTGGGGGAGCGTCATCGCCCCTCGCGGCCCCACCTGGCGGCAGTGCGCGGAACTGCACGCGGCCGTGCGTGCGGCCGCTCTGCCGGGAGCTGCCGGTGGAGAGAAAAAGGAATAAAAAAGCACAAATGCACCCTCTGCTAGCGAACGCACTTTATTTACTTACCATGGAGCGTTTCAGAACCAAAGGCACTCGAGCAGCAAAGCTTGAGCACCAGGCTGTTCTTCTGCGAATGTGTTCTCTCCCAGTATTTGTGGTTTTTATTACAGAAAGGAGCCCTTCAATCAATAATTTCCACCAGAACCTGTCTAAACAGATGAAATTCATACTTAGAAGTATGGGTTATTATTATGCAAAGTATAACTCACTGCTCCACTGCTTTCAGATAAGCTGGGGAGGGGTTATGGATTTGAAGAAAATGACACAGAGGAAAAACTATAGAAAAAATGCACTAACTAAGCAGTGTTATAAAGTCTAATAATAATACTATAAAACAGTTGCAGAGCAATCGAGTGGAATCTCCTTAGTGGTCAGAAATGTTGGTAAAGCACGCAAGAACATACCTGAGATGCCGATAGAAGAACAACAGTGAGGGGACCAGGTCCCATGGCTGTGTGACTGCACTTCCGAGCAGGCTTGGGCAGCCTCTGCTTCTGCCTCTCCTCTGATAGCAGCACCAAGAAGAGCTGGATGAAAATCAGCTCAGGTGGGACCTCTATGATTGCCAAGTCTGCCCAAGGCAGTGTTGTGAGAGGTGACAGTTTTCTTGGAAGAGGTAAAGGAAAACAAGGTGAATTTTTAAAACCCCCTCAGGCAAGCTTTCCTACATGCAGGAGGCTTAGGGGAGGCTGGAGGATGAAGGGAATAAGAGCAGAAAGAGAAAAAATCTTTTTCCCTAAGAGATAAAATTAGTTATAAGCAAACCCATGCTCTTAGAGTTTGTGTGGAACAGATTAGAGCTGAGCTCCCTGTTTACTTTGTGTGTCCACAAGTGTGAGTAGCTTTCCCAGTCTCAAAGCCAAAACCTGACAAAAACAAAGTGCAGTGATGGAATACAGAGGGAATTCTGCTTGGAAGACGTCTTTGTTTCACATCTCAAGCTCCCCTGTTTTACATTCATCAGGTTACTTAATCCATTTTTATGTGGGCTTGTCTCTTCTTACACAAGCTATGCGTGTGTACATTGTTATTTGGCTGGATTTTAAGAACCAGAAGTGTTGGCTATGATTCTCTTTGATTATATAAGCTTTTAAGTATCAAATATAGGGCCTGTGTTTTGTAACATTACCTCTCACTTTGCTGTGAGGCGTATGCAAGAAAGCAGGGAAGAGGTGGTGATGGGTTGAGATGCTGAAGACACTGGTGGTGGGGAAGACAAGAAGTGTGAACAAGTTGCAGGAGGTAAAACAATGGCAGTAAGGGGTCTGAGGAAGGTCAGAGATGCAGCTGGAGTGTCATCTGAGTAGGTGGATTTTTGGCAGGAGAATTTTGCCCAGAGGCTGTGGAGGATGCAGAAATAGTAATCAAAGTGGAGGATAACTGTGGAGTGGGTAAATACCTTGGTGGGTAGTGGGGAGTGCATGTTAAAGATATTTCTTAGAAGTGCTATAGAAGAAAAGGTAGCATGTACCAGGGGGAAGGCAGTGGAACACTAATTGGGATTGTGTGAATAACAAGGCTGAATGATCATAAAGATTGTCCTGGCAAAGATAAGAACATTAAGATCTCCCAGATTTTTCCTGCTTTTAGTGATGGCATCAGTCAGTCCTGTGCTTCCAGCAAAGCAAGGTGCTTTGCCTTTGGCCTTTGTTGGTTGCTGTAAATCATCAGCCCCAAGGAGTGATGAGGGGGGTTGGAAACCCTCCTGGACTGAGAGCATCTCCTCTCTTCAATTGCAGTGTAAAGAGAGATTAATTGTGTAAAGAGAGATTAGTTACCTGTGCATGAACCTTCTTCCACATTTTCTGTGAATAATCCAGGTCTGCCAGAAAATTTAATGAGTGTGTTTGAGGGAAGAAGAAAAATCATTTGGAGTGTACTTGGTGGTGTTGTTTTTGAATGCAAGGTGCACATTGTAGGAAGCAGAGCAGAGGTACTCAGCTTCGATATCGAATGTCTGACTTGCTTTTAAAAGCCTTCTTGGGATGTTGTTGTAAGGCTGCACAGTGATTAGGAGCCTCCTTAGGTGCTTTCCTTCCTTCAGCTCATCTGAGTTTTCAGGTAGTGACACAGCCTGAGAGACTGGGAGAGGAAGTGAATTTCAGTTTAGGAAGTAGGTGTGCACTTAAGCAGTGGTCTGAAAGAAGGCTAAACCTGAAAACTTGCAGTGCTTGAACTCATTAAAAATTCATGGCAGCATTTTCTGGGGAAGATGCTGAGGACAATATGCTGAATTCCTGTGGTTTATACCTCAGCTTCTTGAAGCTGAAAGTGGACATTCAGAAGATAAATTGGTTACTGAAATTGTATTTATTGGTTCTTCTTTCAAGTTGAGGCAAGGATCAAAAGCAGTTACACTGTCTTGCAGTTGTGTCTTCCATGTGTTTCTCATTTGAAGGTGGACATAATTGGGCAATATGATTATGAATTATCAGTGCCATCCAAAGAGAGAGAGAGAAAAATCACTTGTTGTCATGACAACGAAAGAGGATGAGGTGTTTACTTGAAACTGAGTTCTGCACAAGGATTCACATCAAGCTGCATCTGAAGATTGCTGTTTGAAGAACTCTTCTTGAGACAGTTCATTCTTCCTTTCAAACATTTGCTGCATTTCTGCAGTTTTACCCCAGGATATATGGAAGACGTCTCTGGAAGCTCAGCCCAGGACAGAGCAGATGCTTTTATTTCCAAAAGGCACGCTCTAGTTCAGGAATGGGGATCCTTCCCAGACTGCAAATAGCGGCGTGTGGAAAAGCCAGCCAGTCAACTGCCTGCTGTTTGTATGGAAGGAGTTTGTAGTGAAGAGACTTCCTTTTAAAATGAATCACACTGTAACTCACTTTTATAATCCTTTAATGTCTTTTTGGCTTCTAAAAGTATTTGAGTTTAAGAGCATGCTTTGTAGTATTAATTTTATCTCACCGAGCTTTCTTTTGTGTATAAATCTGTGCTGGGGCAGGGGAGATATTATTTATTAATTCCTTGGAAGTGGCTTTTATGCAATGTGTACTGAAGAGAGAAGAGTGTATTTTATATTCTAATGTGGTATACTACTCTTCTCTCTGAGTAAATGTGCTGTGTATAAAAAGAACTCTGTAATTGCTGCACACCATGAGTTACCCAACTGCCCTCTTGTTGTACTTGCTTTTTAGTTAAATTTTGGTTGCTGTTCTTCAGAAAGGTCTTTACTACCTTTCAGTTAAGCCCATGAAGAAGGTGCATTTGGCTGTGCTCATTTTATATTATGAGAGACCATTAACACTCTCAGAGATTGACAGTTAGTAATGTTATTTGAAATTCTTCAGTCACAGCTTTAGTTTTTAAACACTAGATATTAAATATAACTGTAATATGTAGCACACATTTGTATTTGAAATGTTTTGCTTGATTGTAGTTCAGGAATCTATAGACAGAAAGGAGTAAGGAAGAAGTTGATGAGAATGCTGAAATAGAATTTGCTGTTCTTACACTATAGGAAAACCTACATGAGTCATTTTTTTACCCATCTAGTGCTGCTATTTGAATGTAAAATTAAGAAGTTTCAGTAAGGATTTAACACATCAGAAATTCAATTTTTTTGGGTCACACCACCGAGGTCAACTGTATTGTGGCCTGGGATTTTTGGGGGTTGTAAGCCAAGTTTGAAACCCGACTGACCTCAGAAAGAATTTGGCACTTTTTGAGGCAGGTCAATACCTTGAAAATTCAGATCTTTAGCCAGCCCTCTGCATTTTATCTCTGAGCTTGTCCCCTAAATATTTCAGTAATGCCTTCTTCAAAACAAGAATGTGTGACTTGTTGCTTTGAGTCATGCAGCACGGGAAATACTGTTCAGTTTTTTATTTCAAGCAGCAAGAGTGCATCAAAGACTGGTATCAGAGGTTAATGAGAAGGGCAGTGTCAGTGATGGTGCAGGAATTAACTGGAATAAGACCAGAAAAGACAGGTGGCATGACTGGATTTGATGTAAACATCAATGGCAAAACATGTATTAATCATCCATTTTTCTTGAAAGCCTGAAAGTTGTGAGCTTGTGCCAGTTTTCTGTACTGCCCTTTTCTGCTGCCATACCTGACGAGCTGTGGATAAGTCACTTCCTCTGTCAGTGAGACCAGCTGGTGATGTTGGTGATCTGCCACTCGTGCTGGTGCTCCCAAATGCTCCCTCCTCCACTGACTCCTGTCCTAGCTCTGAGTGGAAAGTCTCACTGGAAATTTCCTGTACGACAGAGGCCAGGTTCTGGCACCCCTGTTGGAGGAATGTTGGTTTATGGGGTGTGCAGGGAGCTCAGTGTTGCCGTGTTTTCTTTGGGTAGCCTGCAGTGCTGCTGAGTTGAGTTATCTGTAAAATACTGGGGTTGTTCAGGGAGTCATGGGGTGATGGCTACGTGAACATCCCTCAGCAAGACCCTGGGGCTGCCAGGCTGTGGGTTTGCCTACACAGAGGAGATGGCAGCAGATGAAACTCTGGGCTACTGCTGCTGCAGCCAGCTTGCCTCCTTACAGTGCCTGTGTCCCTCCTGCTCATGCCCTCTGGTTTCCTGTGCCAGAGAACAGAACAGATGGTCCACCCCATCTCCAGTTCTCCCCTGCCTGTAGCAGGGTTGGTGAAGATTGGAATGAGCCAGCTCCAAAGGCTCTGGGGAAGCAGCAGGGGCAGTGTGCTGTGGCTGAGCAGTGCCAGGGGGGAGAAGGAGGGCTGGGTCAGAGCAGACAGATCCCTGTTCCTTTGACTGACAGACATGGATGATGCAAGGGGAATGTTGCTCCTTTGTACTTTCTCTTGAATCCAAGGAAGCTGAGGGATAAAACACAGGGCTCTGGGAAAATACTATAATTACAGGTAATCTGGTTTGTCTCTATCCTTTGGAGGTCAAATTCGGTGTATGAACTGACAGTCTTGCAACTCTGACCTCCTCTCCTGGAGGTTTTCCTGTAGTGTTTTCTACTCTTGTTACTCCCTCTTCAGGGATTCCCCTTCCTCTTTTGTTCTCTGTTCCTCAAGCATGAAATTTGGAGAATAACCTCCCTATTGGCCAGCTGGTGCTAGGCCAGCCATCATCTTTCATAGTCCTCTGGAGCCTACCTTGGATCTTATTTGCTTGGAAAGAGTCCCATTGATTATAAATCACTTGTATGGCAGAAATTGTGGAGTAGGGAGCATCTTTGTTGTTTGTGGTGATGGTAAGCTTGCAAAGCAGAGCAAGATGAAGAAATCTCTCTAATATATCAATGTGTGACTTTTGACAAGTTGTGTGTACAAGAGACAACGATATGTACAAGCCAACTGAGAAAATAATAACTGTGGTATTGGAGAGTAAGCAAAAAGAGGCTTGTTTTGCTTTCCCAACCAGGGGTAGCTACAAAGACACACCTGCACTTTATATACATTGGTTGCCATGATGTGTAAGAAGGAGCTGAACAGGTCAAATGCCTGTACACACACTGCAGTTGATGCTATTCTCATAAAATTTGTCATTTTCTTCCAGCAGTGCAAGCCGACGGTCACCCAAACGTAGAAGTGAAAGGGTTGCTCATAGTCACAAAAGCAAGGCCAATTGTCTATATCCACGGGTAAGAGGTGTTTTATTGTCTCCTTTTGCCTTGCAGGAAGAATGCAAGCAAATCCTGGCTCGGCAGAAATCCAGCTCCCAGTCAGATTCTCACGACGATGAGGTTTCCCCTCCGCCTCCCAACCCGGTGGTGAAGGCGCGGCGCAGGCGGGGCGGGGTCAGTGCCGAGGTGTACACTGAGGAAGATGCAGTTTCCTACGTCAGGAAGGTAATGTGGGACATCTCCCTGCCTCTGAGATGTACAAGAAAATTGAGGGACTCATGTTTTGTCCCTAATTTGGCTTCCTGGGCCAGCCTGGAGGATGGTGTCCTCACGCTGGTGTGAGCAGGGCCTGGCCGTCTTCACACTCAACTCCTTTTGCTGCCTGCTTGACCGAGGACTTTCCCCATCAAAGGGATTTCAGCATTCACTGTTCATTCCTTTTTGAGATGTGCTGCTCATCTGTTTCCCTGTCTAACAGGGTCAGTAATTCTCAGCCATTTTCTTGATAGTCACTGACTTCAGCATCTTCTGAGTTTGATCAGAGCCTCGCATTATTGGAAGATGGCTTTTCTATTGCTGCGTTTCCTGTTTGCTTTGGTTTTTGGTTTTTCTTTCCAAAAGTCAGTTCTGCTGCAAATTTTCTTTAATCTAGGTCATTCAGGTTTCCTAGACCACTCAGGCACATATTTCCCATGTTGATTAGGTACCACTTAACCCACTGAATTTTGGAAGTCTATTGACAATACTTGGGTGATTTGTGTGACCACTGTCTTTGAAGAAATGCCAATCCCAAATAAGGTGATTTCTTCACTAGGAGCTCTAAATGGGCTTCTCTCTTTTTAATTGCCTGTTTCACAAAAATATCTAGCCATATTATATCTTTGATATCTCTTAATAACTCTGCGTTTTTTTTGACACTGGCTAAAGCTTTCAAAGATTATTAAAAGAGAGACATTACAATAGCATATGTCATGTTTGTTTAGGGAGCCAGGCTGAAAATGTATTTCATAAGGTTGACAGATGCTACTAATGTGCTTTTGTGCATGCCTGGAGTAGCTTTAACTCAAAGAGCTTTTTCTTTATGGGAATGTATTTTGTCAGTAACTGGTTTTTGGCAGAATGCTTTTTGCCTTTGCAGTCAGATGTGCTTTTGTCATCTGCTTATGATACAAGTTCACTGGCTCTTCTTTCCCAAGAAAACATAATTAGGAGAGCCATTCATCCTAAAAACAAGTGTGTAAGAGTATTCTTGTGGCACTTAAATAATGTTTGCAAGTGCGGTAAATTTTAACAGCCCTGTGGTCAAGCCATTAATGAATGCCCTGTGCTGTTAAAAAACTTGTGTGATACTTCAAAAGCCACTTTGAAATACTTTTCTTTTTGTGCATTTTGCAATATCCCCCTAAAAAGCTTCCATGAAGAGATCCCATTTGTTTCTGCTTATTATGGGTTCCATCTGACTCTTCTGAAAATCAAAGGAAACATCCCTTCCCACCGCCCTGAGTAATTCTTTTATGTTTAAAATGGAACCTGAAGTAAACTTTGTTTTCTTCATTTCTCAACAGTGATGTCAGTGAGTCCTGACAGTAGCATGAGTAGGCAAGAAGCAGAAGCAGCAATACCGATCATATTCTGTGTGTTCTGTGACTAGCCCTGTTATGATTTTAATTTCCTAGGAACTGACTGATCTCAAATTATGATAATTTAGGAGATAGTTCCTTGTACAGCTACAGATGCTGGAAGGAATACAGAACTAGCACTGGGAGAATTTGTGTCAGTGCTTTTTCTTCTGCCATCAGCAGATGAATCCCACGGTGAAACCCATGGATGTGTGTTTGTGACAGATTTCTAGAATACAGAAATAAAAGGAGACTCTGAAAGGACAAATTATGGAACAAATTCAAAAGAGTGAAAAGCAAGGCAAAGGTTGTGTTAGACTATTGCAAACAGATGGAATTTTAGATAGTAGTCAGGAAGAACCGCTGGCTTGAATTCAGGTGTTGGATGGAAACACATCTGGGTCATAAGCCAGTTTGAAGGATCCCTTGAAGGGGTGAGCTATAGCATAAGTAGTGCTAGAGGCAGTGAAATGAATTATGTCCCTGGAGAGAAAATCAAAAGAGATTTAGCTGTGGGATTTGCGCAAGCACATGGCATGGCTTCATTCTGGGGAAGATCTCTGTGGAGGGTTAGTTCATGCTGGAACTAGAGAAAGTAATACTTGTCAACACATCTGACATAACACAGTTAACAACTAACAGGAATCTTGCTCTAAAGAGGGTTATCAGCTTGAAGAGAACATTCACTGATTATTTGGAAGAGTAATGTAAGAAATGGCCAAGCGATTCTTACTAGCATTTGATTTTTATCAGATGCCTGGTTACACCTACAGAATCTTTCCCGTGTTTTCTGTGTCCCTGCCCCAACAAATCTTGTGGCTTTCACTGCTGCAAATTTACACTGAGAAAGGCTAGTCAGTGCTATTTCACAATCAGACAGAAAGGCTGGAGTTGAATGTCTTAGTGATCTGATTATTTACCCTTTTGGCTCATCAGCAGCAAGCTGAGCAGCTGGTGTATTCTTAATAGAGCAAGGGTTCAGGCCTGCAATTCAATCCAGTGTTCCTCTGATAGGGTAAAAACCAAGAATAAGATATTGGCCAAACTTAACACTGAGAAATTTAAACTTTTAGATTAGTTTTCACTCTGATACAAACATGCAGTTTGTACCTGTATACTTCTCTAGACTTAATTGGAGTAATCTGATGACTGCAGCAGTCAATACAAGAGAGGTCTGAAGCCAGCTTAACTTTAGATCTTCACAGTGCCGTGTTTCCCTGTGAAATAAATCTTGATAATTCTTTGTGGGAGCCGATTCTACATTAGTTTTGCCCTTTGAGACATCCTTCTTTTGGTTGGATGGGTAGTTCCTTGCCTTTCCAGGATGAGGGAAGGAAAGTACATGCACATCAACACAGGGGGTAATTTAACACAGACGACACACTATTTCTATCCTAAGAAAATGTGAGAGAAATGTGTCTGATAAATGCCCCTTATCAGGCTTTTATTGTGCATTGAGACTGACAAACAGATTTTGATTTTCAGATTGGAGTAAGGTTTGTTTAACACTTAAAACTTCTGCTATGCTTGATTCTGTCCTGTTTTAATTAAACTATAAAGGAAAATCACATTATCAAGGACAAGGTTTATCTCTGACAAGTCAAAATTTTGTTACAAATTTCTTGTGTCTCTCCTAATCTTGGAGTCTCTGAGTGGTAGAAGAAGATACTTGGAAAATAGAGAGATACATTATCTACTTATGTCTTACCTAAATGGTTACCAAAATGGAAAGCTTACCTTTCCAAAGTGGAAATACTCCTGAATTTCCACTTTGATTTTGAGCAAATTCATGCACAACAGGACTTTTGACATCTCTCCAGTTAACAAATAAAGACCTCTTTATTCTCAAATGGAAATTCTTGTTTGCCATGAAGCCGAGGCACGGGATTTTGACTCAAGTGGGCCTATGAGGAGCTGGGTTCCTTATCCTATAGTCAGTACTGAAAAATATTATGTAAACAACACATTTTTACCATTTTCCTAAAGAAATGTTGTTATTTCCACAGTTTGAAAAGTAGGCTGCTTCTGATATTGTTTGGAGGGAAGAGGAATATAAAATACATTTTCCTCAGTCCTAGAGATTTGAAAGGAGACTACACAGCTGCCAGTAGCTCCTAATTATAGTATTTTATGGGTATCCTTCTCCCCAGTCATCCCTGGTCTTATATTTCCTTTCTGAGTATCATTTTGAGAACAAAAATTCTTATCCTTACATTACCAAAACTGCAATTTATTACTTATTTAGTGGCTTTATATTATAGCCTAATCCTGTCTCAGTGCCTGAAACCAAATTGCATCCATTTTCCTGAAGAGTGGAATTTTCTGTAGATTTCATCATTTGTGAAGAAATACCATCAGGTGTGTAATTACCTTCCATTCTTTTCTCTGCAGGTTATTCCAAAGGACTATAAAACTATGACTGCTCTGGCTAAGGCCATCTCCAAGAACGTGCTCTTTGCTCATCTTGATGACAATGAACGAAGGTATGAGGGGCTTTATGGTTCAAGGGAGTCCACAGCTTGGTGTGAGGACAAGAAATCAGATTAAATTTCATCTCAGGGTGCAGAACTGCTCTCACTGATGCATTTGAGTCACACTAGATGCACCCTCAAACATGCTCATGGAATTATGACAGAGAGTAAAATCACAAGGTAAAAAAGGACAAGAACTTATTAGAGTGTATATTCAGACATATTTCATATTTTCAGAACAGATTGGCCTGATAAACTTTTATTTTAGATTACTTAATTAGCTAAAGCAATCTCAGAAGCATTTGTCATTACTTTTGAAACTCAGGGAAGACAGGTCAAGTGCTGAATGAGTGGGAAAAAAAAAGCCTGATGTCTGTAAAGAGATAAAAGGGAATGACAGGTAAATTGTTTTGTTCTTGGAAAAACTGGAACAAACAAATTTTGTATAAGCACTTGAAGGAGACCAAGGAGTTCAGTAACAGCAAATGTGACTTTTAAAGACTTGAAAATGTTTTTCCAGAATTGATAGCAAGTTGTACAGCTCGAGGAGGCACAAAGGAGGCCAAACAACTCAACTTCCAGTAATGCTTTTGACATTACTGTTTATGATGGTTTCATAAAAATAAAAAAAATGGGGAAGTAGATCTTTAGTTAAACCAGCGTGGAGTCTGTGCAAAACTGATGGAATTATGCCAAACAGCAGGTATCCCTGGTCCATCATTCCAATGGAAGATATATTGAAAGGGTTGTTCTGCTTTTTCATTGCTGTCATTAGGAGCCTCGGTGGGACAGGATATGAGTGTTGAATTTTAGCTGACATGAAGATGGGAAGGGCTGCTAAGCCCTGGGGAGACAAGGGCAGCATTCAGAATTATGCTGACAGGTTGAAGGATGTTCTAGTAAAAGCAGAATGGATTGACACTGAGCCAAGTGCAGAGAAGTATTCCTTGGGCAGGAATAACACCTTTATGACTATAAGAGAGTTTTTCAGTTTTGGTAGTTCCTTGAAAAACTGTATGGGAATTATTGTGACTCATGGTCTGAATAATAGTCACTAATGTCAAGGTTTTTTTTTGAAAATACTAATGTTTTAGAGGGGTAACTAAACAGAACATGCAAGATGTCCCAGTATTGGAAAGATTTCAGCTGGAACACAGCGTCCAGTTTGGGCACTGCACTTCAGGGGAAGACAGTTGGAGGAAATTCATGGAGGAGTGGTGGGAATGAGCAGAGACCCAGATAACATCATTTCTGGTGGGAGAATGGGATTGCTTGGCCTGCAGGATAGAAGCTGAGGCAGAGGGATGCAATAATAGCTTATAATTGCATGTGAATAGTGCTGTATGAGTGGTAAGCTGCTCCATAAACTGGGCCAGAGGGTAAAGAACAACAAATTTAAAGTGCAGTGGGAGAGAGCCAAGGCAGATCCAAGAAGATGTCTCAGATTGCTTGGGTAGGTTGTGGAGTCTCCACCACTTGAGGCCATTAAGGACAGATTAGACTGGTCTGCCAGGACTGGCAAGCATCTTGCAGCAGACAAAGCTCAGTGAGGTCAGGAACTCCTCACCAACCCCACTTTTCTGTGCTTCCATGGTTAGAAAAGACAAAAAAACTTTCTCTGTGCTGATGGTTTTAGTTCTGGCAGAACATCAGCAGCACAGTCCTTCAGTGGGGTTACTCAAATGCTTGCAGTCAAAGCACATTCCAAGAGTGCAAATTTTGCTCCCTCTTGCAGATGTTTACACAGTTTAATTACTTTGCAATCTTAATTATATCATGTTAATATGCAGATTTCTGGAGTAATTAGAAGAGGATGAACTTTGCACATTTCTTCTAGCCTTTTCACCCACAGTGGAGAATTCTTGTACAGAACTGCTGTAAATCCTCATTAAGTTGTCAGGATGCTGAAGTGACAGGCACAGAAAGGATAGGTTTTAGGTCTGGAAAAAAGGACATTTCAGTAATATGTTATCAAAATAGGGTGAGAGACAAAATCTGAAGGACAAATACTTTTTCTTGCACTGTGCTGATTGTACACCATGATCATGCTCTTCCCTACCTGTTCCCTGTGTCCCATTTTCCTCTGTCCTGTCATGGATATCAGTTAGGAGTGAAGAGACCTGCACAGGCTCCCATCTGTGTGCTGCAGGTGCATTGTGGACTCTTTGCTTTTGCAAACTATGGCTTGGCCAGGTGAATTCTGCTGCCTCTGCTGTCAGAAGATTCAGGAGCTCCTGGGTTGTGCAGTGGAGCATGGTCAGGTATAGACCATTTCCCTGATCAGGGATGTGTCCAGAGACCTCATTTGAGCCTCATGATGAGCAGAGCAGGCTATTGCTGATGTCAGGAAAAAGAAAAGGACCTCGCAGAAGGATGTATATTCTGCTCTGCAGACAAGATTGAAATGAGGGAATAAATTGACATGCTCTTATCCTTGTCTGGTTGCATTTGTCAAGTGTGGAGAAGTCAGCAAGTCAGAGCATACCATTGCCATCACTTCCAGGCTGCAACTTCTTAATGTAAATATGCAGTTCAGTAAAGTAAATGATAAATTACTTCATTTGAACTCTTGGATTGGTGGAAAGCTAGGTAAGGTTATTTTATTTTCTATGCTGCAGTGGTGATATTTATTATCTTGTGTGTGTTTTCCTCAGTGCTTTCTACACCGAAGATATTATCATTGTTTTATCTAATTTCATGTTTGACCAAAATGTAGGAGGGTGTTCAGGTGGGAGAAGGATGGACTAGCAATTTCTCATTTACAATGGATGACTTCTACATTTTTTCTTTCTTCAAAAAGATACTTGTGTTAGCCTGCTCTGACTTGTGTTGCACTTGCTGCTTGGCAGCTGTGAAACTTAAACCCTTATTTATAAAGGCAGAGTGTAGCATATCATCTCTGTGTCAGATATTCCATATGAAGGGCTGGTTGCATGAGAAATCACACTGAAGTTAAGGTAAACAAATATCTTTTTGCTCTGGTGTTGGAAATAAGTTTCTTCAAGTCTTATTTTAGATCACATCATTCCCTGTGCCATGCTGCAAACGGGGCTGCCATTATGTCCTACACACACACAGAGTCTCTGGTGTAAAATTATGCTGAGAAGTGCAGTAAAAGGGAACAACAGCACCAAAAGCAGCAGAGCTAGTTATCAGCAACTTTTGCCAAAGTGTTCAAGAGTTGCTAACATTGCAAAGAACAGTGCAGCTCCACAAAGTGAAGTGGCAGTCCACTGTTTTCTCATGGGACTTGGTTAAAATCTGGAGTAAGCTTCTGGTTCTCTCAAAACTATTGGCAAAATGCCCATTACCTGATGTGGGAATGTGGTTTTAGTGGGAATGTGAGGAGCTGCTGTTCTTATTTGAATAACCAGGAATGCATGGCTTGTCTTGAGGGGAATTTCCTTGCTGATCTTATCCCTTCTGGTTCTAACGTGATCTCCAGATTCAGGCCTGTTCTGAGGATGATTTAGAGTTTGCATCAACTTCCCCTTCTTTTGGTCAGTGCTGCCTGGGAGTTTTGCACGTGGGTGAGGCTGGTGAGGCTCTGCAGCCACTGAAGGATTTCTGTGTATGCACAGATAGAATTGCACCCATAACTTGGCAGCGTTCTATTTCCTCTCTCACTCCTGGATATCCAGCAGATTAACGTCCTCTAAGGCCTCCTCGTTGTGAAATGGTGTATAAAGTCAAAACTGGTGACAAGGGGCCAGTCTGAGTGACCTTTTTCTAACCTCTTCTGATTAATCTCTTCTAACCCAGCAGTGTAGCTGTGAAGATTTTTCATTATTCACCACGGAATGCTGGAATACAAGCACACCCACTTGGCTCTGCCGTGATGTTGAATAGTAAAGGGGTATCAAGAGGAAGAAATTATTAATTTCTCTTCCATGGATAAAAATAAAAAGTAACTTTTCATCATTTCATTGACAGGATGTTCTGTCTCTACTGGACAGGGGCAGCCAGTGAGAGGGGGGCAGTGAGGAAGTTCAGAGATGAGCTGCTGTGGGAATGGAGATTGGACCCAAAGCTGATGATTGCCAGGGAGGAGAAGGAAATATAACTGAAATAACCAGCAGGGGAGAGAGCAGGGCTGAGAGCAGCAGGGGTCTCATTCCTGCTTCCAGGGTGTCACCAGTGCCAGTCTGCTCTGCTGAGTCAGGAGCCACATCTGTCAGTCCCTGTGCAGAAGCTTGGTGGCCTCCTGACCACATAAAGAAGTGGAAAGATTAAATGTTCACCATATCTGTGTGTAAATGCTATGTCAAACTTGTTCATCAAGGAGTAAAGAGAGTAGATCAATGTTTAGCTGATGTAATTTTTGGAAGCATTCGCTACTAATGTAGAAGCAGCTTTAAGGCTTGCAACAACTTTCAGATACTTTTGTGTATTTTATTACTTGCATTATTAATAAATTGGTTTCTGTGAACAGTAAAATGGTGTGAAATGGCTTTGAAAAAAGCAAGAGGCACAAAATGGTATTTAATGCTGTTACTAAAATGCTGAGCTCTTATGAAGACACAAAAAAAGTACCAAGAAATGAACTTGAAGACTCTGTATTTATTTCAGCAGCACACAGTGTTGCATTTACCTTTGTGTGTTCCCTGCATGGCAAGGGTGAGAGGATAAAGACCATTTTCTAATGTCTGTGCTTGTTAGGACCAAGCTGTAAAGATGAGCATTGGCGCTTTGCAGACCAGGTTCCTCAGCCTACTCATTTTTGTTGTTCTCACCTCTCCCCAGTTGCTCCATGTCTGGCTTGTTTATTTAAATTTTTCACAGCAACGGGTTCCTCTTGGGTCTTATTTAGGATGTGACCTCTGTAATAAGTGGTTCCTTTCCTGCAAAAGTGCCACTTTGGCCAGGAATTTTCACCATGTACTTATGCTGTTGGTCAACTCTCTCCTAATATTGTTAGCTGTTGTGTCTTTTGAGTATATTAGTTATCTCAGACTGTTTTTCAATATGTAATTATTTTACATCCTAAAATTTTTTTAAGTGCTTGCAGCTCCTTTGAAGCATGGTATTGTCTTCAAATTCAGAAAAAACTTTTCATCTGGGTCAGTAATGACTTAGGGGTTCTTTCAATACAGGCATAATTTATTATGAGATAAATGGCTTTCCATAGCTAACAAGTGAATTTTAGTTGTTATCCTGTTGATCTCATATTGAAATCTTCTTGGAACTTCTTGTGATTAGCAAATTTCAAGGACATTATTATTGCCATAAGCTTTATTCACTTCTGCATAATAACATGTTTTATTAAAGCACTGGCTGCAGGCCAGCTGGAAAGCCTCATGTATGTGGAAGAAACCTAAGACGGCACCATTCAGGAGCAAGATATTTTAGAAACAGGATGCCACAGCTATGACATATTCATTACACATCCTGTGTTTTCCTTGCATTTGTAACTTAACTCTTTTGTTAAAAAACAAACACAGTTTTAGCTTCTGCCTGTGCTTCATATATGCCTACAGTGTGCAGAAGAGTGCAGGAAAAATTCCACCTTAGCTAGAAAACTCAAGCTATGGCTTCACCTTTGATTTAAGCTGAATTCTGAGCTGGTACCAAAGGATGAAGTAACAGGGAGTGCCAGACCTTGGTTGCATGTTCTTGTTGCTCTCATGGCCAGGTGAGCCAGAGCAGCTCTCTGAAAAGTGATCCTACCCTACAGGGTTATTTTCAGTCAGAGCAGGTCCTTCCTCCCACCCAGAGCTTTGGCAAGGGCAAGGAAAGAGTGGGCTGGGCAGGATCTCCCCTTATGGCAGCAGCAGGGTCCTAAATCAAACTAAATGGTGGCAAAACTGCACCTTAATTTCCCTTACTAGTCACTGGACAAGGCCAGATGATGAAAATAGATGTGTGGATACCTCTTTAATAAGCCTTGCCAAGAATGCCCAGAATCTTGAGCTAAACCACTGGGAAGATGAGAGATGAAAATAAAGAATAAGAGATAAGAGAGAAATTGCACAGCTAGGCATGACATGTTGATCCATAACATAGCTTTCTTGAGTTACATTAGGATTTTTTTGGTGACCAGAGTTGGACAGGATCCTTCACCCTCCTTTTTGGGGATAGCAGAAGGGACAGGAGATGCAGCATGATCCCAGTGTTGTGCAGATGCATCCCATGAGGGTTTGTAATGCCCCACCTGTGCAGCAACTTCAGGAGATTGTCAGCAGGCCGTGGTGGCTTGGGGACAGAGGAGGTGTGAATATGCAAGATATATCATGCATATGTAACAGGTTTGGTAGTGAAGAAACTAGTGCAAAACCTCACTGAGTGGGAGGTTTTTTTCCTGATCATCAGTGGTGTTGGATATTAGCCTGTCCTGTGAATTCTGGTTGTAAACAACGAAAAAGAGGAAACTCAAATTTACCAGGGCACTCTCAACAAAGCTTTTCTTCTTTAGGTAACACCAAGATATTTTCCAGGTAAAATGCCTGGTAATCCAGCTTTTCTTTGTGCCTTTTTGTGCCTTGTTTATGGCCTTGCTTCCTCATGGTGTTTAAAGCTTGTTGTTTAACTGTGACTTGTTCCATTGACTTGCTGTGGATGTCAAAGGAACTATTCATGTATTTAAATGGAATTCAATCTTGCTGAACTGGAGCTTGCCAGTGAGGAATACTACTTAAACTAGAAAAAAATTATGGATTTTGGAGACAAGAATCATCTGGCAGCAGAGATGGAAATGAAACCAGGTAGAGTTTCCCAGGCATTTGGAAAATAAATGATCCAATTCTCCGTTGAAGGATTAGCTGTGAATTTAGCAGTGACTTTATTTTCCAGTACATCCATCTCATTTGTCCAAGAATTATTGTCTTTAATTACCATTGTGGTGCCTGCAGGCAGCAGTTTTTAAATTAGTTATGCAAAGTTGTGCTCTCAGCAGTCATCAGGAGATTGTAGCTGCTTTGGTATCAATCCCCTTACAACAACCTGACAGCATCAGCAGGCTGTACATTCTGTGATGTTAGTATTTGCCTGGTAGGTAAGCTACTCTCTTAAACAAAGCTAAAAGCACATACATTTGGTATTTATGGATATTTTTATCTCAAGAAACAAATCCTGTCAGCTCATAGCTTTTTAGGGGCTGTGATTCACCCTCCATGTTTTGTTAGACAGTTTATATTCTTCATCACAAATACTGACGGCGCCATGCCTAATGGTGGTTATTTTTAATTCTGCATAAAGCACTGGTTTACATATGGGCAGTATGTCACCCATTCTGAAAAACAGAGTTAAAGCAGAGAAGTTATTTACATAAAGCCTTTTTAGATCTAGAAAAAATAGCCCGAGGCAAATAGTATTCATGCATGCTCGTGAAACAATCTTGATTCTAAACTTATCTCTCTATATATAAAACAGAAAAATTATGACTACTGCTGAATTTAACAGGCCTTGTAAAATTTTTCTACCACTGCAGTATACATGACCGTGCCTTTGTGTGCTTCTTTACACAACAATTAGCTGGCAGTGGCTCTGCAAATACATTACTCAATGCTAAGGCTTTCCAGAATTAAACACAAAGGTTGAATAAAAGAACATCCACTCTTCTCAGCAAGTCTCTGTCCTCTGCATCAGAGCAGCTGGAAGCAGTAATTTGTCTTTGCAGGGACCAACAAGGGTTTATTTCAACTAAAGCTCTTTAAAATGCTGCTTCATTTCTTTCACCCCTCCGGAAGGGTTGTAGGTGAGCTGTCAGCAGCTACTGCTGCTCTCCTGAGTCTCCTGAGGTGACTGATTCTGCAATCTTGCATGGCTTTAAAGTCTGGTGTCTCCAGGTGGGATGTGACTGGTACTGGAGGATCAGCTCTGTGATTCAGATGCCTTGTTATGCATTTAAAGGAGGATGTTCAAAGAGCTAAAAGGAACTGGATATTCCCACTGATTGATATATAGTGGGAATTGAATGTTTAACTCCTGTGAGGTTCTCTTGAAAATCCCCACCTTGCATTCTGAATGGTTAGACCTGTGCATTTCCATGATGAGGTGGCATCTGCTTGGTAACACCGTGTTTGGAAAGGCAGAAACTGCTCTTCAAACAAACAAACATCCCATGATACTGCAGGATTTAATTGTGGGAATTTTCTTCTGCATAGAAAGAGAGAATTCAACTCAGCAACCAGATGAAATTTCTCTGTCATTCCAGTGCACTTAATGGGAATACCAAGTGTAAGTTATTTGACTGTTGGGCTGCTAACTCTCCTCTAATGAAAAAAAGCCCCTGACAAACCCAAACAATGATTTAGTTCTTGTTTTACAAGTTCCTTAGTAAAGACTTTGACCTGAAGTACATCGCATCTTGTGAGGTAACAGCTGGTCTGTCATTGTCTTCGGAAAGAAGTAACAGTTGCTAAGATTTTGAGAAACAAAGATGGTCTTTGAATCAACTGGAACAGCTGTAAGAGACTGACACACCATGCACTGTCAGCTGCTAAATTCAGATATTCAGACTGCCCGAAATGGGATACGTTAACCCTTTGGCACCAGATTCCTTTTCTGTCTCTTTTTCTCTTTTTTTTTTTTTTTTAAAAAAAAGGCAGAAAAAAATTGGCTTTTCAATTTGTTTTTTTGCTTCAGAAATTAAAAAATAAAACAAAATTAAATCCCCCAAACTATCGCTTGCTTTGTAGGGATTTTGTCTTTTTTGTATTTATTCAAGTTCTCATTTATAAATCATCCAAGGACATGCTTGTTGACAGCTGAAATTTGCATTAGAAAAGTATAATGTGCTTCTCTGTGTGATGCATTAAAATGAAAATATAATAGTGCATATCCAAAAAACAGCATCAGATGCTATTTTAAGGCACTTAGCATCTTCTCAGTTTTGTATGTGGAGACTGTGTTTAGTTAATTGAAACAGAATGAAGGTGAATTTACCATGTCTGAGAGGGAAAGGTAAGTGACAGCAACAATCTCTTTAAAAGACATGTTAGATCCATGTGAGATCCAAAAGCTGGTGGCTAAAGTTGGGCACATTCAGACTGGAAAAGTTTAGCTTTTCTTTTTAAAGCAATCAGGGAACTGATCCATAATTTAAATTAGCTTGGGATGTGGCAGATTTTTCCATTGCTTGAAACCTTCAGATCAAACTTGGCTCTCTGCTCTTACTGGTCCTTTCAGTACGTTCTCAAGCGCTCCAGAATATTGTGAGGGTTCTTTTTTTTTGTCAAAGATGGCAAATGTGATGACATGAAAATTTATTTCACTGAATGAGGAGTCGGCAGCCATCTCTTGCTAACAGAACACTTGTATGACATCGGTCCTCCTGAAAGCCAAGCTCTTACAGCTTGGAGCCCGACTGATTTTTGGATGTCTGAAACAGGCTCGTGCTGGGACTCTTGCTAGGCTATTGTTCCAGTTCAGTTCCAAGGGATGGGGTTCTGTTTAGGAGCCTCTGAGATTTTGTAGCTGGTGTTAGATGGTGTCAGGGGGGCTGTGCACAGCGTGGTTCCTCTTGCTGCTGATGGAGAGGGTGAAGCACCCAGTGAGTGGCACCCAGAGCTCCACTGGTGAGGAGCTCTGCTGCCCAGACCAGGAGTCCAGTGCTCAACACTGAACACAAGTGTCTCAGCACTGAACACTCTGTTTTCTTGCCCAAACAGCCATACTGGCTCAAACTTCTTCCTAAGCCATTTTCTTCAGTATTTCCCAGCTTGGCTTCTTACAAAAACTCTTTTCCTGATCACATCTAGCCTATTTCCATGTGTCCTGTACTCATGAGTCCTGAGCCCACACCATCTGAATAACTAAAAGATCCTCAATTATCATCACTGTTTGCAAGATCAAGTTTAGTTTACTCTGTTTGTGGATATAACCATGTGAAAAAAGTAGATTTGTACCATGACCCCAGAGGATTTGGAAGTTCTTTGCTCATGTGAATGAATTTCCTAGAATAAAGGCTGAGACATGAATCAATTTCCCAGATACGATAATTGAGGTAAGCAGAATAAACTTCTCAGTCTAAAGCTTTAATTCTAATCAATAAGGAAACACTTTTCTGTCCTGACAGTCTGTCATATTTACAGTTACTACGAGCTCCACATAAAGGCTAGACCTCCTGACATCCCTCTCTGCATTTGCAATGAAAAGCCCAAGTCTGCTGACATTAAGCCAAATTCCAGCTCTGTTTTCCACATCTTTCTTTTTTTCACATCTGATAGTCTGAGAGATCTCTTTTCTGTGAAAGTCAGGGAGAAACAAGAGAAAAAAACCAACAGATTTATATATATTCTGAATTTAATTTCTTCTTATACTATTCATTGTTGGAAAGATTTTTAAGGAGACTTTGCTGCTACCTTTGAATTGCTTGCTCTTCTTTTTCCTCACAGAGGCACATCGTTATTGTATGAGGTGAATGGGAATTACTTTTCAGTATCCAGAAATAGACTTTGGCCTTTTGACATCCTAATAATTCCCAGAACAGCCAGCTGAACCTTCACCATGATAGACTGGATTTGCTATATTAAAATATTGTAGCAGTGCCCTGATTTCAAGTCCTGACAGTTTAATCACTGCAGTTGACCCATGTTCCTCATACAGCTGCTTTCTCCAATGTGGTTACAACATCCATGCAGATTTTCCTTTGCTTTTAGAAAATTGATTTAAAATAGTGAAAACCTATGTTTCGTCCAAGTTTACCTACAGTTCTTTAATGGTATGAAATGTGTCATATTGCTTCTCTTATTCATTAAATCCTCTGCTTTGACTAGAACTTATTTCCAAGAATATTAAATTATTGTTCTATTATTAGAGCACAAAGTTTGATTCCTTGACAGGTTGACAAGAGCTCTGGAACACTTTGCAGTAGCAGCCCTTCCTAATCAAAACTGTCCTCAGCAGCATCAGTCAGTTTGCCCTGGTACCAAAATATAGCTGAGATGGAGCTGCTCGGTTGCTCCAGCAGTGCATTGTGAAATCTGGGGCTCAATGCTCTCTTTTTCACAGTCACCCCACCCTCTGACACTGACAGTCCCAGTCAGAGCAGCAGCAGCCACCAACACTCTGCAGTGCCTGATCCCTTGCATGCATGTCCTGATTGAGCTGTTCATGCATCCCAAGATCTATCAAGTTTCTTGGCCATCAAATACCATATTAATATAGGCTCATGGTCATGTGTCTCCTGCCATTTGCTAGTAAGAAGCAGATTGCATTTAGACTACAAAGACAATAAACCTACTGATTTGGTGCACCTTGGAATCTTTCTTGCATTGCAGGGTTTTTTTCACAGCCTTCTGAGTGCTTTAATGTGCTGTGCTCTTTGGCTTCTTGACTTCCTTCCTTTTCTGGTTTAGGATTTTAACATAGCACTCAAGATCACTTTAACATGCTCAGTTTGTCTCTTTTTGATTACCTGAGCTAGGTAGCATTATATCAGAAGATTTAGATTCCTTTTGCAGCAATTTGCTGTGAAAACAGTGACCTTACAAATACAGTTATTGTGTCTGTGAACTATGTGCTTTTAGAATACTTTCATTCTTAAAGGATACTTTCATGCAAAACAAGGTGAAGTTATGTTAGAACAATGGAGATTCTGCAAACAATTCTAATATGTAGTTCCTTTCGTCCTTCCAAGACTTAGTGTTAGAAGCCAATTTTTAACATCAGAGCTACAGGAAAAGAAAATACAGACTGATGTTGTACCCAGACTCCAGAACCATGTTCTGAAAGCCCACAGGTGATCTGAAGAACAATTTGTGTGAAGGTTACATAGAGCTTATTTCTGATAGGTTTCCCCACATTTCTTGTTTATCTGCTTTATTTGTTTGGTTGCTTTGTCCCAGTGCCGTAGTGACACCCTCTGGCAATGGCAGGATAGCTTCCTTGCCATCAGGGAGCTCTTCAGCAGCAATCAGTGAGCAACCTCATGGGAAAGGCATTGGTGTGCCCTGTCCTTCCTTCCCTCAGAGCTGGTTTGGCTCAAGATTAAAATTCACACATGTAAAGCTAAAGTTATCCTCCCACGTGATGGCTAATTGATACAAAATTCAAGTTCCGTGTAATAGATAGTGTTGGACATTTTGTTCTGGTGAGTTGGACTTTTCTTCTGGTGAGCAGCTTGAAAAGTTTCCCTTTGTACTTGATTTAATTTGTTTACATCATCTCTAAAGCACACTTTTCTCTTTTGGAGCACAGGCTCTGAGCAAAGCCTTTCCAAAGCTGTGGTGTGGCTCTCACCAGAACTGAGAAGACTCACTGATCTCTTCTACTGGGAAATAACACAGGCTTTTAAAGATGGAAAAGCTACTGGGAGTTGTCTGCCCACTGTTAATTTTGTATATTGCATTGGTAAAGCTTTTATTTGTGCTGTCTTGCACGATGTGTCACAAAACACAAACTTCCTGCAGCTGGCATTTTTCCAGGCAGTAAAAAGAAAAACCAGTGAACTACTGAGGCAGTTGAAGAAGCAAAGTGGTGTGGATGAGGCTTGAAGAAAGGCATGAAGGTGCCCAAGTTCTATTAAAATCAGGGTGCTGGAAAATACTTAATGTTTTTTGTCATATCTAGGTCTGTGTCTTGTTTTGATAAGCAACCTTGTGCATGTCTGTGGAGCAAGCTGGCAATACAGAGCTGTGAGTTGGGGCAAAGAAACTGCCTGGCTCCCTCACTGGGGCTCTCAGCAACCTGAACTAGCCCAGATACAGAAGTTTGTGCTGCTGGGCTCAAGCAAAGTTAAAGACTCTTTAGGGAGACCTCCATGGATAAATGAGGAGTGGAGGTTCTGAGATGAAAAGCTTTGACTGCTCTGTCCCTTAGGGACTTGTAGTGACCTGCTTGGAATGAGCCATTTCCAGTCCCATGGAGATCTGAGCTGTTCTGGACTGACCCTGGGGACTCTGGCTTGGGACACAGGGACTTCGTGATGAAATGTGAAGGTCTGGCTCAGCTTCTGAGAGCAGCCGTGGTTGTCTCTGCCACCTGGGGTCACTGTGATCAAGGTTATTAAAAAGGAGAGGTATGAAGTAACAAAGAAAATAGAAGCAGTAAAAAACATACTTTCCAACCCCAACCCCTGCAGGCTAAAATTGAGATTACCACGAGTATACAAATTAGTTGAAATTTTTATTGAGTGTGAGAAAACGAAGCCCTGTACTTCAGTAATGTGTAAACAAATCTACTTTAGCAGGTCAGGAATTTGTATAAAGCAAGACATGAGCTATCACAAGAAAAGTGTTGCCTCTCATAAACTTTTCTTATTGCATTTTGTCTCAGCCTTTCTATCTGTTGGCTCCTGCTGTGTGTTACAACTGACTTTGAAGTTCCTTGTAGCCGTGTAGTTTTGTGGCTGAGAAATCTTCTGCTGTCTTGATGCTGATCTGGTTTAACCCCAGAACTGCTTCAAAATCTCTGTGGCTGTTCCTGTTACTTTCACATGTGAGATTATAGGGGAGTCAACAGATATTTTAAATCTTCACCCCTTTTACAGAAGTTCTTAAGTGTGCTATTAATGAAACCTTTGTCTCAGCTAGCCCCCCATGATATTTTATGTACCAGCAGTACTTCTTAAAAGCACTTTGGACAAATTTTCAAGCTGGCTAGGCTTAAAGTTGTCAAAATACGTATTTATGTCAAAACTCCCCTGAATGCTGTGTGGATGTAAATCATTCTGGGAGGTGCTGCCTTCTGAGAGAGGAAGGGCTGTTTGTGCCCTGGCAAAAGAGAAGAACCCAGATGATGCAAATGCAGCTTCCAAGCCCGTTTCTTGTCAGAGCAGCCCTGCAGGGTGTGAGCTGCTGAAAGCTGGGCATCCCTGGTGCTCTCTGAGCTGTCTCTAACACAACTGCAAAACTGCTGCCGTGTGCTCTGAAAGTCTAAGCTAAAGCAATGAGACACAGAAATCCTTTTTACACTCTCTTCTGTTCATAAATCCTTTTGTAAAGGCCTGTAGGTGCCCAGAGAACAGACTTCTACTGCTGTACCTGCAATGGCTAGCCACCATTGGAGCTGAAGGAGTTAATGCACATCTGTGCAGTACACCTTTTTTTCTCTTAGCTAAAATATTGCTGGAACTTCTAGACAATGAGACTGTACAAGGTATTCAGTCTGTTCTTTAGTAGGAAAAATTGGTACATCAGGTTTTTGTTCTTACTAGATGAAAAGTGTATCATAGAATCATGGAATGGTTTAGGTTGAAAGAACCTTAAATACCATTTTGTCCAACTCCCCTGCCATGGGCAGGGACATCTTCCTCTATCTCAGGTTGCTGCAAGCTCCATCCAGCTTGGCCTTGGACATTTGCAGGGATGGGGCAGCCACAGCTTCTCTGGAAAACCTGTGCCAGGGCCTCAAAACCCTCACAGAAAAGAATTCCTGTATAATTTCCTTATAATGTGTGTCATTTTCTTAATGCTTTTGTTGACATATCTGTGCATTTGATTAGATAAGAAATACTTCAGTTACAGGTATAGCTGAAGGAGAACAGGGTGGAAAAAGTAGTGTTCATTGTAGTGCTCCTTCACAGCTCTTTGCAAGTGGAGAACATCCATTCCTTGAAATACTGGAGGGTTGTGTAGTCAGAATTGCCTTACTACTGTGCCTTTTCAATGGGCTTTGCATCACTGGCATCACCTCTAAATAAAACTACTTAGCATCTTTTGTAGTTGCATGATATTCAAAGCATCTCTCAGAACCACATTTTAGTCCTATTATAATGAGTGTTCTTTGGAGTAGTTAATTATGTATCCCATCACGAGGTCAGAATCAGAACATTATGTTTTCATCTCTTATAGTGAGATAGCTCCTCGTGCAGGCTATCATGCTGCTGTACACATAATTAGTACTATATGAAGAATATAAATTAACATGTTAGTTTCGATGGGAATGTTGATGAGGTTGGAAAAGCGTCATTAATACGCTCGATAGTGCAAAATAATACTTCTGATTTTAGCTTCCTTTGCCTTTCCTTTCAACTAGTTAAGCTAAAAATACAGCACAGCTGCTTTCCCTTTACACATGTGAAAATGTGTGGAATGTGAAGGAAGAGAGAGAATTGCAACCCTTTGGGTGAGAAAACATGAGGTTCAGCGCCAAGGCTCCATCCAGGCTGTGTCTCACCAGGGAGGAGGGCAAAAGGAGGGCTCGGGGGCACCACTGTGGCTGCAGGGATGGACAGGCTGCTCCTCCTGGGACAGCAGCACTGTGGGGCTCACAGCAGGGTGGGCTCTGTCACTGGCTCCTTGGGTTCCAGATAAATTGCTGACTCTCAGTGCAGATGCCACTGCACTTCCTTCTCTAAGGCCCGAGTCGTTCCAAGCACTGCAGAACTCGGGCAGTCCCTCAGTGCACATGGTTAGCCCACAGCTAATGCTGCTAACGGGTCAGACAGAAGATTTAGGCAGAAGCAGATCCTCAGGGATGTAAATCAATACTTATCAATGTAAATCAATAGTTATCAATGACATCTAACTGTGTCAGCTCTCAGGGCAAAGGAGAATCCAGCTGTAGGATCTGATCTGCAGCTTGATAGAAACTCTGTGCTCCAGAGCAGTAGAAAGGATGAATGGCAGCAAAAAGCAAACCATGGAAAGCTTTGTGAAGTATATTTATTTTAATATTGGCTTTTAAAAGGTGCTCTTTGCCTATTGTGCTCTGGGCTTTTTATTAAGAAGGATAAGCAGCTATTGTCTATGTTGAACACTTTTTGGATATCCTTTGCTATTGTGGCTGATGAATACAATTACAAAGTGAGTATCTGATCCTGAAAGTTGATCTCTGCAAACAAGCTTTTATAAACTGGAGGAGCTCTGTGGATGTCAGTGGGAGCTGCTACAGGAAGGAGGATTAATTGATATTAAATTGGCGGCCAAAGCAAAGGAGCTGTCAAGTGGGAGCAAAACAACAGAAAATATTGGTAGGGGAGAATTAAATTGTGCTGTTAGATAGCTCTTTTGTGAAACTAAATCAGAAAATTGCTAATTAGTTTTTACAAATTCTGGGACTTGTCTAAACTTGGCTGCTTTTCATAGTTACTACAAGTTTCACATAAAGTCAAGCAGATTTCTAATGTGATTGAATGAATGTTTTCCCATTACTGGAGTATTCTTTTTCATTTCCTTTTTTTTTTATTGATTTAAAATGCAGGAGTGTAATATTGCATCGATGCAACCTTGCATAGATTGCAAGTGTATGACTTTAAACCCAGAAATTTTCCTAATGGTTATTTTTGAAAATTTCCATCTTTCCTTTTAGCTTTCTTGGTGTTTTTTTTTTGTTCATTGCTCCCAGATTCAGCCTCTTGGTAGTGACCCAGCTTTCCAGTCACAGAGGCATGAAAAATCAGCATAATTAAAAATCATATATTAAGGCAACTTTATAACAGTTTTCTTTTCTGAAATGCAAATGAGAGATAAGAGAAGACTCACCCATGCTTGCTCTATGTGTTGCTTGAAAAAAATCCATCTACTGCACTTGGAGATGTGGTTCTGGTAGGATATTGCAGTTATTTTTATTGAAAACTCTGGGTTTAACTCAGACAACACTCTTAGTTGCTGGCTCACAAAACTGATTGTGATTTCTGGTCAACTTTTATTCTCTTCCTATCTCTATTCCTGTGGAATTCATGGTGATGCCAGTCTGCCTTTTTCTCTTAAATCCATTGGGTTTACATTCTGGTAATTTTCCACTTTTCTTCTCCTCCCGGCCCTCGGCGTGCTGCCTCACAGCTCTCTTCCACTTTGCAATTTCTGATTTATTTCTGGCATCTGTTCAGCTTCAGAAGAAAAAAAAAAATTCCAGCCCATGAATCTTGAAAGGAAATATAAATTCCATTTTTATCAACATTCGTCAATTAAAATCCGATACTGCAAAGCCTGTTTATAAATAACTTGACTATTCCAAATTTATGTTGATAATACCTTACACCACTCATGCCATATATATACCACTTTCATATGGCAGATGAGGAGAGGTGTTTCTGTGAGACTATATAAATTTACAAGTACAGAAATAAAATCCATTGACTACACCCCAGTGTCACACTTGCTGTGTGTACGTTCACACTCGCACACTTGTGCATCTAAGTTGCTGTGAAAAATGAACTTGTATGTGATTATCTGGTAAGATATAAAACTGAAGCCTGAAATCTGATCTCTTGAGTTTTGGTTCAGGGCCAGATTATGGAAAATGATTTGAGTTCTGATTCAGGCAAAACCCCCTGAATATGTTTTTCTGGCAATATTTTTGAGAACAGCTGATCTTTTCACATTTTTTCCATTTGAGTAGGAAATCTTAAGAGAGTAACCAAGATGCCACTGAAATACGGATGTTTGCTGCTCACGGGAAGCAAAGTGCAGCCCATATACATGGAGCCATAATTCTGGCATTTTTCTCTGGTGTGTTTCAGAGCTCTAGATGATAGATAATGACATTAAGGAGAATGAGTTGAAGTTAATTGCAAAGCATTGCTTATTAGGTTTGAAAGAGATATAATCACAGGGCATTCTAATTCCTTAAGACACTGATTAATATAACAGCTACAGAGGAAAAACTGGCAGGGAGTACGTTTCTAGGGAGTTTGCAGGATTGCTGGTTTATGCATTTTCTTTTACAGCCTACACAGTTGGAGATAATTCAGAATCTTACTGTTTAAGAGTAAGCCAAGTATCTAAAATCTTGTGACCATATTTAGGGATGGATGAAATGTTTTTGTTAAAATAGCTCACACTCCCTCACACATGCCCGTATTTCTGTCCGGCCTTCAGGCCGGTGAAAGGAAGGAACAGGAGACCTCAGAGATTTCCTTTGCCTTTCTTGTGATCCATCAGCTGGGTGTTAATGATCTCACACTGCTTATTCCAGTACCCAAACATCTGCTTTCCCTCTGGGCTCGGTTGAATCACCCAGTTCCTTTACCAGTTGCTGTGTTCATCTGCAGCTCTGTTTTGGTTTAATCATCCCATTAGCTGAAGCTGAAGAAACACTTTGTGGCAAGTGGCACTGGTTTGTTCTGCATTTCATCCAGCATGATGCTGGGCTGTGCCATGTTGGGTTGTCACAGCAAGGGCAGAAGAGTAGGGGGAAAATTTAGAAGTTATGGGAATGATAGCATTATTTGGGGATGACACATTTTTTTCTTGCTGTCCCCCTGGTACTGATCTTTTCCAATCATCCCCTGTCTATCCAGCATGTTTGTCTGGATGAAGGCTGTCTGTATCTGTGGTGGGAATGTGCAAAATATGGAGAGAACTAGAGCAGTATAAAAATAACATTTATTAGCAGAGAGATTAAAGGCTGAAGAAGGATGTTTGGAGGAACAGCAAGAAAGGCAGTCCCAAGCTACATCTTTAACAATGAAATTCTTGCAGCAGACTCAGACAATCTGTTCCCAGTATGTACCAGGACACAGAGCATTACCCATGGCTGTGCCAAGAGCCTGCACTCCACACAGCTCCTGAGAGTCCCTAATTCTGCTCAGCACACGCACTGAGATGGATCCTCTGGCTCTAATTGGAACCTAGAGGATGCCTGAAAAAACTCCAAAAGAAGGCAGATTTAGACAGGCTGCACAGGAGGTGGATCCTGAAAGCCACCAGTGGCAGAATTGGGAGATTGTTTTTGGAGAACGAGATGTCTCATTCCTGACCCCGTCACCTTCCGTGCGAGCCAGGGGGAGAGCGCTGGTGCCAATCCAATAGGCATGCTCAGCAGATGTCCAAGGCTCTGGTTTATATCCAGTGATACTAAAGGTTGTTTATAAAGGCAAGACGTTATTGTTTTGAGTGTTTGGCACTGCCTCTCATCTTTTAAAAAGTTGAGAGGAACAAATCTGATGAGGTTCCCAGCTATTTTGTCTTGGTTACAAGAATAGGCTGTCAGGAATCAGTGATCCTGCACTTGTTTTACTCTTCGTTGCCCTGCTAGGAAACATCTTTTTGCTTGTCCTTGGAAATACAGTCTGAAAGGGTTCTCTTCAATCACTGAGTTCAGCCATCTGATAGCTGCATAAAAAGCCAGTCATATGGTCCCTCATATAACCTAAATCAAGATGGTTTTGGTTCATCCTGCTTATTGGGCTACAATTGTTGGAAAGCTGCTGCACACTACTTGTCCCATGGCAAGAGAGCATCTCACTTCCAACCTAAATGTTTATATGTGTTGATTTTTCATGGCCTCATTGCCCATCAGTTAAAGTAACTCCTTTTCAACTCTGTTGTTCAGCCTAACCCTTGCCTTTCATCCCTATGTACTTATAAATTAAAATGATAAGTGTTCTTTACTTATTTTGCTGCAGTCAGCAATTCATTCTCTTTTCTTCTTTTATAAAAGATAGACTCTTCATTACCCTTATCACCCCAGAATACCTTTTCTACATCCTTTTTGAATCAAATGCATCTTGTTTCTCTGTTTCTTTTGCATGTAGTTGATGAGAATTTTTCCCAGTATTGAAGTGAGATCATTTACAGAAGTGCTTTTTACAATGGCATTAACACTCCCTTGCTCACTTGAAGGAGGCTCAATTTGTACTGATGTAGGGTGGATTTGCCTTCTTCCCAGCCAAGGGTAGAAGGGGTGGCTTGCAGCTACCCAGTGGTTTAATGAATCCAGATTAAAGTAGAAATTGTTTCTGTAACTCCAACATGCATGGCCTTTCATGTTAGATTGCTGAATTTCATTTCAACTTTATTACTTCAGTCATCAAAACATCCTCTGTGCAATCCATCCGAACACAGCTTCTCCACCAGTCAGGACTGGGCCTTGAAATATCCTTAATAAAATGACCTCTGGGTTTGTTCTTCCACTTCCAGTATCAACTGTTGCTAATCTACCTTAAATTATTGCCTTAAACACATTATGGTTCTTCTCCTTAATCAACTTTCCCATTTTAACCAGCAGCTTGCCTCTTAGCACTGAACCTGCTAGCTGAAAGAAGTGCTTGATTTATTTTCTGTAGAATATCAGTTATCAAATAAAGGGAGAAAGCAGATATTCCAGTGGGCCTCATTTTCCAATTACCTCTCTGACTTTCATTATTCCTGACTTAAAAATTTGTTTTCAAACCTTGCATAACTGAGGTTGGAGTAATGATGAATCTACAGCTGCCCAGGTTACCTTGAGCTGACATTAATGTACAGACATCAAAGGTGATGAACAAAGTGCCTTTTAATGCAGTCTTTTCTGAGTTGATAAAAAAAGGTCAGAGATTTGTGCTGCAGTCCTGATTTCCCACATATACCTTCCCCAGCCTTCCACGATGAAAATTTCAGATTGTGGGATGTCTGACAAATTTAGTTTTCAGCTGCATGAAAATTAACAGCTAGGATGTCTCCTCAAAATCCTAGTGGAATACACAGCATTTTTTAAAAATCCCTATTTCTAATTATAACAAATGAAACTGAAAGGGGTTTATGCTTTTCCATTTTTTCCCCCAGCAGGTCACTGAATTACTAATTCTCTTAAAATCTCTTCCAAAACTCTCCTCGTTATTTCCTCATAATTTTGCATACTGTGAAATAATTACCATATAAAATATTTTGGCATATAAATGAGTTCACCATATAAAATATAAATGTTATTGCGTTAAGAATTCATAGTTGGATCTTCACAGTAGCTTTTAGAACTCAATTTTTAAGGGAATTTTTTGGCATCACTTCTAAGAGAGAGTGATATTAAATGTAAATATTCAGAATATTGTAATTGTTATGACCATTACTGAAAGCTCCTTTTAGAGCATCCTCAGAGAGATGAAATCAGAGAAACAAAATCTCCCTGTTCTGGACACAGACTCTGCTCAAAGGAAACAACAGTCCTTTTGCTGAACATTTCAAGGTTGATCTTAACTAATTGAGTCTATTTTGGCATTGCACTTTTCCTGTACAGAACTATTCTGAAATTATCAGTTCTTCTGAAAACCCATAGATGTGGATTTTTGGCTTCTAATTTTAAAACTCTTGGCTATAAGTTTTATGTAGTGATTCTGTCTGTCGAGAGATCACTTAGCCTAAGACCTCATCTGGATTTAGAAGACAGAGTACAAAGACATTTTTTCTTTTGCTTGTCAGTTTATTATTTTTCATGTTCCAATTTTTCTATAGTTGGAAATGGCTTTTCCTTTCTTTACAAGCTAAGAAATAAATCCTTCTTAAGAGTGGAGTCGTTCTGCCATTCCTTGAATTACTAAGAACATTAATAAAAATCAGTGAAATACAAAGTGTTCATATTAATGAGAGTTCAGAGGCTTCTTAAATATTCAGAGCAATAATATTTCTTGGATTATGTTGGAGTGCTGTCTGCAGAGGTCAACTGTGATATGATCACTGAAACCTGTGGCTGTGCTGTAGCCTTAGGAAACCTGTGTGAAAATAAAGCACATGGCTTTGATGGGCCAAAGCAGCCAGCAGGAAATAAGGGCAGAACCATCCAGTGGCTGCTGAACGCTGATGGCATGAGAGAGGCCATTAAAACAAATAATATAAATGAGCCTGAGCTGGCTATAAGACCTGCAAGGTGATTAATGCCTGTGGTGACAAGTTGGAGGCATAGGAGGAGATTAAAGATTAAGTTAAAGGTAAGAGTGCTAACAGGCCTTTTCCTGCCCAGCACTTCTAATTGCTCTTCCTTCCTGCAAATCCAGTGGCCAGCGCTGTGCAGCACCACATTCCTCCCTGAGACTTGTCAGGCTGGTAGATAAATGAAATACTTCTTTTCAAACACTTTCTTCTGTCTTTTTTTCCTTTTAAAACTTTTTGGTTTTTTGTCATTCATTTCCTTTTTTCTTTATTCTTTTTAGCCTGCTCTACCATCCCTTCAGAAGTCATGTGGAAGCTGTAGCTGCGGGCTTTGGGCAGTGTTCAGCATTGGGATTTAGGTGTAGGTTAGTCCAGACCAGCCTCCAGCTGCCCAGGCTGGGGCAGTGGGCAGAGAAGAGGCCACCAGGAAGCCTAGGCAAGGACTGCAGATTTCTCTCACTTGGCTTCCCAAGACAATTGTTCAAAGAACAAGAAAAACCCTGAATATCAAAAAGCCTGATCCCCTGACCCACTAAGGCTCAGTTGTAGTGTGTCTACTGCCTTATTTGCAGGAGGTTTTAACACTTGACCTGAAAAGTCAACAAAAGAATCACTGTCTCCCATCTTAATAAATTAAATTCTATCTTCTCTAATCACTTCCTACAAACACACAAAGTCATCTGTTTCCTTTTGCCTTAGATCTTGTATAATGTTTGGAGGAAGAAGGTCTACTTTTGTCAGCAGCCCTGTTAAATTTATTTGCTTTTCTAGTTCAAGGAAAAAGCCTATAACTCTGAAAGCCATCCAATGCTCTTATTTATTTATTTTGCTCAGTTTGATTGATACATCTTTGTTCTGAGCTTATACAAAATTGACCACAACTCCAGTAAAAGTGCCTCTTGTTAAAACACTTCCAGAATATCCACGTGTTCCCCTCCTGCTCTTGTCCTATGTGGGAAGAAACTTGACCTTAGGTGGAGGTGCACTGAATTCAGAAGAGCTCCATCAGAAATCTCTCTGGCTGATAAGTCCAGAGCTTGATAATTATTCAGACTGCTTTGCTGCATGGAACTCTGCTTCTTGAGTTACAAGCAAGGGTTCTCAAGCTGAGATGGAAATGGGGCAGCTAGTTTGTCTTCCCTTTGTGACTGAGAAAGCTTTCACCTGGCTCAGTGGGCAAAGGAGCTGCCTGGAGAAGCAGAAATGTCACTCTAAGATGTCACCAGGGCAAATATACACGAATAGATACAACCTAGTACTGTTTCATAATTGTTCATTGTCTCTCTCTGGCATAATTAGGAGAACAAGCTGTAAAAGATGAAGTTGATGATCATTTGTGCAAATATCTGTAGATATGCTTGTGCCTATGAATGTATATATACATATATATTTATTTATTTCATGTCTCATGGGCCACCAGGATTTATTGTCCTTTGTAGTAAATATTGACCTTGGATTTATCTCAGTCAATGTTTACCTTCTAAGCCAATAAATCTTGAGGTTCACCTTAACAGAAGTCAATATCTGCTTAGTGTTCTGCTCCATCATTAATATAAATATTTTAGTGACCTTTGCATGTATTAGTCAATTCTTTAAAGTCGGCTTAGTGTTACCAATCCTACAGCGCATCAGTAGTTTATTCTTCAGTTGCTTATTCCTGTAAGATTTTTCAAGAAACCTCTGATATTCCTGTTGAGGTGTTGCAGAGAGTGTTTTTTGAGGAGAATCTCAGGAATGTGAATGCAAGTTGCTGTTTCCAGTGAGGAGGGATGTGGCCCATAGCAGCTGTGTCTATCTGTGTGGTTCATCACGTATTTACCTACTACCAGGGTCCAAGTATTGTCTGACTGCTGCTTCTTTTCTGCGAGTTTTTCAAGACATTCTTTGTATGAGCAAATCTTTCTGAGATCAAGTGTTTGCTTTTCTATATCTGTCACTGAGTTTAGGGTTAACTGGGACCTTTAGACCACCTAGTCTGACCTTTTTATCTCCTGCCATCTTTATCTCCTCCATTTGAGAAGCGCTTTTTGCTGCCTTCCACCTCCCCTCTCTTTTGACCCTCACCGAGTGAAATTTCTCTGCAGTGTCCTTATTAAAGTTTTCCTTTTTAATTGCATTTGATTTAGTGTGATAACATCTCAGTCTACATTCACACTGAGGTGTCCCAAAGGAGTGCTGCTCTCAGGATCTCAGACCCTTTCCTGCCTGGGTATTTAGGCAGGAACATTTCATAGAAATGTTGCCTCGAGCCATTCAGGCCTGGCTGGGGTCTCTCCTGATGTCCTCCCTCTAAAAGTGAGATTCAAGGTGGAGTCTAAATGCTTATGACCTCTTCCCACCTCCTCTGGCCACAGGAACAGGTAAAGGAGGCTATGACTTGGTCCATGAGTTGTGAAATCCTCTCTTTAGAATAAAGCAGTCTGAAGGCTCCAGGGCAGTTACTGAATTCAGGCACCAAGCCCAAGGTTTTCCTTGTTATTATTAGTGCACCACAAAGCACACATGTAATACTTGTGATTACAAACCACTTCACCAGCACAGATAAGAGAGATGTTCAGCCCAGAACATTCTCACTCCAAATCCCTGATTCTACCACCCCCTTTTCATTAAATTACTCCTTTTATTCCAACTTAGAATGCTGACTGTTCACATGGATGAAAGCTTGCAGGGTTAAACCCTTTGTGAGCCTATAGAAAATGTTCTGTGCATGAGGAGAGGTTTCTATTATTCATTATAAAGGTGCTGCTGCAGTAAATGGTTTAAAAACATTGTGCTATGGAGAATTCTGATCCCTGTCACATGAAACAGCATAAATGTCAGAACCAGGGATTTGTATGAATATTCCTTGAAGAGAAGCAAAGACAAGGAATTAGTTGTTCTCTTGTCCTATTTATTCCCTTTAATTGGATTTAAGTGGGCTTTAGTATAGAAATTTCTGCTTCACTTCTTTATTGTATTTTGGAATTTCACATCAACAGAGATAAAGCCTGCTTGCCCTACATTAAAAAAATCTATTTAAACCAGGGGAGATATGTTCCTTAAACAGCAAAATCTATTGTTTTTTTAAAAAAAATCCTATTTTTTAAACCTAACCTAAATCAGTTCTCAGCTTACAGAGTATTTTAAGGTGCTGGTGTTGGAGCAGTTCACAGCAGCAAACACAGCCAGGATTCAAGATTCAGAGCAATTCTAGCTGCTGATACATGAAGTCTTCGAGGGGGATGTGTGTGCTACAGGCCACAGCGTAGCTGGGCTGTGCTGGGGACCTGATAGAGCAAGTACAGCTCTTGGCTGGTTTTCGGTGCATGCCTCCAGTCAGACTGAGGAGCTGCTCACTGTTGTCAACCTTTGATTCATAGAGTTGTGTAAATGGGCAAAAAATTCCTTTCTGTCATGCCAGAGGCCAAATTAAACAGAAATCTGTAAACTGGGAGGGTTATTTGGTTGGGAGGAAGCAACATGAATCGAGTGATAATGTACTCCTGCAGGTTATTTTTTTTTTTCCAATTTGTTTCGGGGCTTGGTTTGTCCTGGTTTATTTAATGCCATAACATATAATTCTTTCTGCTGAAAAATTGCTTCAAAATTATACCAGTGTGAAAGCAAGCATGGAATTAGTGGAGCCAAGCAAAGGTTTGGACTAAGAGTGACCACAAAGGTCTGGGTTAATACTGACCCACCAGCCTGCCCAGCGAATTCTTCATGTCCCCTTTCAGCCAGGCATTTAAAAAATGTACTGCAGATATGCAGGAAGGCATATATTGCTTTTTCTCCTCTCCCATCCCAGCTATGCTAATGAAAGCCCAGCATAGCTGAGATTTCCAGATCTGCTATCACTGTGGAGAGATAAAAGTAGGCCCGTGCATGTAACACTGCAGAATTGAACGCTGGGCACTTGTGATTTTTGTAATGTTTGTGGCAGAATGCGGAAGAAAAAGGTGAGTGCAGTCTGCTGGGCAGGTTTTAAAAACATACTGAGCTGCTGGGAAAGGGTGCTGGGAGGTTGGAAGGAGCAGGTGCTGCTGCCAGGGATATTGCTGGGACTGTTCAAGATGCCTTTGATGTACATTGTGAAAGAAAATTAATAAGAAAGATGGAATGAAGCAATGTAACGGCGTCTGAATTTATTTCCATAGGTATGAAGAAAGTGTGCCCTTAGGTCTGTGTTTGTGCATCTACAGATTTAAGCTTTTCATGCCTAAATAGCTCCTTTTCCTTCGAAGCCCTGCAAACACAGACCGCTTAAGAAAACATGCATGTTTCGTCTGATCTAATCAATCTCTATTTTCTCCTTCTTTTGAATTATAGTGGAGCTGTAAAAAATGAAACTGCTTAATTGCGATAGTTCACTAAGAACTCCTACAAAAGAAGTATTTGTTGTCTGGGGAAATTTTATCTCCAGTTCATTTTATTGTAGAAGATTCTATCTCTGAACCACTCTGAATCAGAGATGAAGGGGAGTAATGATGAACTTAAGGAAAACATAAGGAAAATAGGTGGGTGTATGAGTTTGCACATGTCTGTATGCTATAATAGATATGCAAATAGCAAAGCAAGTGCTTGTGGACATGTGGTTTTGCGTTAGATGTGAATTTTATTCATCAGCTCTTTAACACTAGATTTACACACTTTTAAAACCCCATTCTGACTCATTCCAGAGAACCTTTATCAGCTATTTTACAACGATTTCACTTACCGATCCAATTATGAACTAAATCGAATCCTATCCGCTAACACAGGTAAAAATGCTTTCATTATAAGCATCTGTTTGATATCTGCAGGTGTGGGAGCACGCAACAGGGATGGAAATTAATTAAGCAAGATGTGGGAGATGGCTGCAGCCGTGTGCTCAGCGCTTGTCAGGCAGGGGAGACGCGTGTCAAACACTCTGTGATTAGCAGCAGCGCAGCTCCTGACTCGCAGCAGGCACTGCTCAGGCACTCGGAGCTACAGCCCTGCAGAGCTCGGCTTTGCTCTCTCACTGCTCCCGAGCTATTCCAGTGGCCTCACATATTGGTATTATCAGAGTTACCCAAGGAATTTCCTGATGTGCTTAATTATTGTATGTGAGCAACCCCCTCTCCCTGCGCTTATATTGGGCATCTTGTCCTTTAGCGTTGTGTTACTCTTTAACATCCTTAGCATCCCTGTAGTATTCTGATTTTTATGTTAATGGCGAGGACCACCAGGCGTGGAAATGTAAAGGTTTTAGCCTAACACCTAATAGTTCTTATCTGTTTTTGTGCTGATAACAGTTGCCAGGCAGAGGTGCTGTCTTGTGGCACTCAAGGTGCACAAGCTATAGTCATTAAAAGAGTGTGTAGGAGCAGGAAGTATATGATTTGAAGGAACAATTGTAATTATCAAATACAATTACATTTTTCCGTATTTATAGAAAACTGTTAAAAGTGAGTCAGAGAATGGGGGAAAAAAAATTAAGTAGATTAATATCACATTCATGTCCAAGTTCCACAGCCACAACAGTTTGTGTGTAACCATGCTCTGAATAGAAAAACTGGGTGAATTACTAGAATAAAACTTTCTCTGGCAACAATTTTCTAATTGTAGGGATGGCAGAAAATGTAAAGCTATTTATCTATCTATCTATCTATCTATCTATCTATCTATCTATCTATCTATCTATCTATCTATCATCTATCTATCTATCTATCTATATGTCTATCTATCTGTATGTCTATCTATCTATCTATCTATCTATCTATCTATAACTTCATTTTCATGAAAGAATGTCCAGAGTATTAAAGGCAAAACAAAAAAAAGCTATTATGACTGGGGTGAAGATGTTCCTCTTTACTGCAGAATGTGAACTGTAAGGTAATGCACGTGGTATGGTTTTGTTCATGTTTGCTTACATATGTGTGAAATCCGATTTGTTACAGTTTCTTATTGAAAATAATGTTTTATATCCCTATACAGGGATATCCTCAGGGCCATGTATTCCGTGTGTCTGTGTTGAGGGACATCTCCACCATCACCTAATCCAAGGGGTCACATAATAGTGTGTTTCCAGTAGCAGCCCCCTGGCAGCTCTTGAAACCTCAGCATACTCTGTTACATTTTCAGATCATTTCAGCTGTGGTAACCATGAGGTTGGGCCACAGTGATCACCTCTATCAGTGCCACTTGCCAAGGGCTTCCTCAGCTGTTTTACCTGGTTCCTGAAGTAAGGATGAGCAGTGCACAGTGACTCTACAGCTTCATTGGGATAGTCCAGAAGAGGGAGCTTGAAATTAAAGAGTGAAGGGATTTAAAAGTACCAGAAGGAAATAAATTGTTCAAATATGGGGACTTTGTTGTGGTCAGCCTTTATCACTGGTGGAATTTGTTCATATTTGCAACAATAGAACCTTGTTTTGGGGATGATGATTATTCTTGTGGTGGTGTGTTTCAGTCCAATCAGCAGCAATTTTCTTTCAATTACTAAGTTAAAACACTTATTTGTTCAAGTATTAAGTTAAAATACTTATTTTTTCAGCATGGTATCCTCCATTGCTTTTCCATAATTTTGAGAAAGTAATTGTGTGGAAAATGAAAACTCATAAACTTGTATGGGACTTAAAGGGCCGTTCTTGTGTTTAGTCAGCTCAAAGACACCAATCTCATTTCAGTGACTTCAGGCATGAGTTTGGCCCACATGGTCTAAAGTTTCTAGCTTGTTGTGCTGAGCTCTTCCCTGGGTCACTTCTACAATGTCCATACATACAAATAACACCTTTGACTTTGTTACAGTGCTCTTTTCTGCTTCAAATAATGATGCATTTGGGGACTTCTCAAGATAAAGTTTCAGCAGAGTGTGCTTGCAGCAATACTGTGTTTTTACAGTGTATAATCTCCATAAATGTCTCTGTCTTTGCATTAGATCCAGTACTTGCAGGCTAAGGAAGGGGTTCCTAAGCACTGCACTGTACCTACTAAACCAGAAAGAAGCCTGTGCAGTTTAGTATTTGTGTTTCTCTATACCTGTATATATGTATTTGTACATTTTATCAGCTAGAAAGTGTATTTTATTGACCCAAACTCCTCTGGACTTTTGTTTTTGTTTGTTTGTTTTTCTTTTGGCATTTAAATTCATCCCTCATCTTGAATCCTAGTTCCAATATGAAAATCTTGAGAATTCTCACACTCAGAAAACAGGAGAACAAATGTGATTATGTTCATCTGAAATGTCATTTTCAACAATGCCTTCTTTTGATTTTAGATTTTCACTAAGAAATGTTATTCTGAAGTAATTTCATTGTTTGAAAAGCAGATCTTCTGAAGTTATCACAGTAGCACAATTAGTTTCAAAACTTTCAAAATATTTTAAATGGGAAGTGGCATCAGCCATTTTCAACAGGAATACTCAATTTCAGCAAACTGATTTTTTTTCCCAAGAAAAACAGTGTTGCCCAGTTCCTACTGAAGGCCTCCTGGTATGCACAGACCTTGTGGGTGAGCAGTAGTATTAGTGATGGGAAGTTGGGACCCGGCCTCTTTGCAATTATTCACGCAGAAGGGCAGATATTCCTCCACCAGTGCACAGAGAGCATATTTTCCGTGCATTATGCATGGGATTTGCTCCAGCTGGCCTCTGACTCACGCTCCCCTGCCTCCCCCGTGTCTGCGGCTGGGCCTGGGACCACCTCATCCCTCCCACTGGGACAGCTCCGTGCCAAGCCCTGGGCTCCCAGCAGGTGGATGGGGCTTCCAGACATCCCTGCTCCCAGCTCCTGCTCGAAGCCAGGCTGCACAGAGCTGGCTGCTCTCACCACAGCCTTGCCCAGTTTGGAAACAATCCCCTTCCCTGGGCCCCTCTTCAGGGTCTGACCACCCTCATCGGGATTTTTTCCCCCCTCTCGATCAGGTGGTAATTCCCTCTGTTCCCATTTGTGCCTGTTGTCTTAACAGCAATGAGATCTCTCTGATCCTGTTTTCAGAAGGGAACAAATGCAGTTCTCCCCCTTCTCTTCATCTACTCTATGCTCCAGGCCCTGGACCATTTTGTTGGCCACTGTGGACTTGCCCCAGTTTGTCAGTGTCTTTCTGGTATGGGGGAGCCCAAAACTGGCCATGGTACTCCAGGTACTCCAAGAGGGAGATATTAAATTCCTTCAACCTGCTGGAGATACAGCCCAGCCTGCAGCTGTTTGAACTGCAGAGTATTGAAGCCTGTGGAACTGTGCAAGACTCTGGGGAGCTGCTCCTGGGGCTGTCCTGTGCCTGAGCCTGGCTTTGGGATGGGGCTGAGCATCCACATTGTGCAATGTTCCTCCTCTGCCTCCCAGCACCCAGTGCCTGCTGTGCCCAGGGCTCCTGGGGCAGGTGGAGCTGGGGCTGGAGCTGGGGCTGGCTGAAGGAACCGTGGGTCTTCCCTCAGCTTGGGGAAAGGTCAGGTGCAGGTGATAGCAAGAGGTGGACATGAGCTGTACTTCCACCAAGGCCTGCCTCTTAGTGTGGTACAAGCAAGGCTTGGCAGCGTGGCTTCAATGAAGTTTGATGCTTCTGAGGGATGGGAGAGAGGAAAAGAGGCCAAAGCAGGGGGTGGGATTGGGCCCCGTCCTTGAGCCACATTTTTTGTCCCCTTTTCTGCCTCTTATTGCAGTAGTCCGTGGCAGACAGCTTTCCAGATGAAGATTCCTGCAGAAACTCTCTCTCTCAGCTGCTGTTAACGTGTGGAAGATGATGTGACCCATTGGCATGTAGATGTACAGAGCCTGTAAAATGAATTGTTGCTCTGCCCATAAAGCTGTATTCTGTTCATTGGGTGTAATAATTAATGAACCTGTAAAGGGACTTCATAAAACAGTAAAATGGAAATACTTCACAGAAATAGAAGATAATAAATTCTTATTTCTTTCAGTTTCATGTGTCTGTTAGTTATGTGGACCTGTGACTTAATACATGTTATGGAATTAGACATGGACTTTAGAGTTAACCTGCCATTCACAATGTCTTCTCATGTCCAATTTATATGATCATTATGGTGAAATCAATGCATGTCTTAATTGTAATAATAACTAATCATCAGCCAGGCATTATAATGAAGTAATTAAATATTCTAAATTGTTAATAACTTTGGATGCAGCTATAATTAATTTATTGCTGCTCTAACAGGAAAAGAAATTAACAGAAGCAGATGGGCAATGTTTTTGTTAAGGCTTCAGTACTGACTCTTTCTTAGGTTCATGCCTGCCACACCACATATTTGATTATAGCAATTGTAACCTCAGGGCTGTAAATTTTAAATACCTCTAAAGAGGAATTTTTTCTTTTACCTGGTTGCAATGCTTTTATTCTCAGTAGTCAGTAAATCATAGTAATGGTTCCTGGTGGTTTCAGCATTGTACATTAGCAAGGACTTGCAGCATTCCTAGGAACAAGGAGCATGGATTGGTGTTTTGTACTTACACAGAGCAGAGACCCCTGCAATTAATTCAGTGGTAAAGTACTGTGTTTATTCCCTCACTATACAGATGTTTATTGAAGTCAGTCTGGTTTAAATTTTGTGCTCTTCATCTGTACAGAGCAGGAGGAGCTCTTGTTAGAACAATTGCTAGAGAGATGTTGTCTTTTCAGGAAATGAATCATAAGAAAATCTCAGAAGTACATAAGAAGACCCCATACACCCCTACCTCCTACCTCTCCATTTTAGAAATCTTAAAATAGTACCCTGAGACTACCCAAAGCTACAGCTAAAGGGAGGTGGAGTTATTATCAACTCTGTTTACTAAACTTTAAAGGTATGTGAGTAGGAAAGGTTTCAAATACTTGAATCTTGCTGCTAGGGCAACCTCATTCCGAGAAAATGTTGCATGTCTTTTGTTGAATTATGCCAGAACAGCTCCATATCTTTTAAAGCTGTCCTCAACAACACAGTGCTGGCTTTGTTTTGCTAGAGAGATAGCAAAAGAAGGAAAAATTGCATAGTGCAAACATTGAAGGCTTTCTGAGGCTGCCTGCACAATGAAATTGTTCTGATTGAACTCTTGACAAATTATAACCTGCAGGTACAGTGAGGATTTTCCATTTTTGCCTCACACGTATACGTTTTGTCTCTTCCATTTTTCCCTGCAACGCATTCAGCACAGCAAGGGCTGGAAAGAAATCTGATTGTGAAACTGATAAATTGTTTTACATAGTTTCCCTATTTTGGCCATTACCATGGTCTGGTTCTGAAAGTGCTTGGAATTCTCTTTCTCTCGTTTTGTTTTAACAAGCTCCTTCTCAGTTGCCTATTGCCAGTGCTATATCACCCACAGTGCACATCGGGTGTTTTTTTTCTATCTCCTATTCTATGTCGACTCCAAGAGGCCTCGGTGTAAAAGCAGATGAGATGATTTATTTTTATCACTCACTTTTTCTCATGAGAAAGAGAACCCCTTGGCCCTGCTTTCTCCACTGGCTTCCTCTTAGCACAGGCATTTGCTTCTTGGCAAATGGGGTCCATAAAATGCTACTGAATTAAACCAGCAAAGTGTTTCATTATATTTATTCTGCAATCACTGTGATGGATCCTTTTCTGGTCTAAATAGCTGCAGTCTCACTGGTTTGAGTGCAGTTTGCCCTCTGGGCATCAGAAGGGAATTGGCTCAACCTGGCCAGGTGGCCAGGAGTCATCAGAGATGCCAGACAGCAGAGGATCAGCCCCTGTGATTCCAGATCTGATTGCATTGCCTCTCAATCCCATGTACACTCATGGAAGACACTTTATGTGTTAAAACTTGCTGCAAGCCTTTGATATCTTTGACCTTTTAAAAAAAGTCTTCTAAATTTTGATATTCCCTAAGCAGACAGCTGGTATTTTTTGATTGAATAGATAGAGATTTCATGTCTAAACGCATTTCTTGGTTTCACTGTGCTGGATTAGTTCACTGTTCCCTGTATGTTCTCTGCTGCTCACAACCTTTTCTTGTGATTTGTTTTTGAGTGATACTACCAAAAGCTTGCAAAGAATAAAAGGTACAGAAATGCCCTTGGAAAACCTTAGTGGAGTCCTGCTAGTGTGCCCCTTTGCATCTAAACCTGGATATTTGGGTACCTACAGTCCCACCTGCAACTACACTTCCAAAAAATTGCCCCTGATACCTTCTGATCAGAACAAATGCTTGGCTCCCAAGAGCCACGAGCAGCCAGATGTAGATCCTCTGGGAGGAGATGGGGAAAGCTTAAAAAATTTGCAAAGCCTATCAAAATCTTTGGCTTTAGAGAGAGTGAAAAAGGGCCCTCCAAGTGCTGATGCTGAGCCCAGGACACGTCATTGCAGTGCAGCTCTCTTGGTTGCAGTCCCATGGAACAACAGCTTAAATACCAGAACTGGTGTCCTATTTTCTTCATCCGTCACCTGAATAAGTCATTTGGAAAGAGGGAAAATGATATGTGGTCAACAAAATAAAGAAATCCCTCTAAGCAGGTCTCATTTACAGCACAATCATAAAAATCCTGGCAAAAAATCAAACCATTTCCATATCAGTTGAGCACACAGCATTGCGAGCACGGTCAGTGTCAACAGTGCAGGGGCAGGAGACAGAGGCTGCTGTGTTCTTGGTGCTTCAGCTCAGACAGAAGATGAAATCATGGCAGTTCAACATTTGAAGACTTAACTGCTGATTCTCTGGCTTTTTGTTTGTGCTGGAATAAAACCTGCTTGTGCTTGAAAAAAAATTTGGTTGTTAGGAATGTGTTCGCATGTGTTTGGCCCTAATTATTTAAAAAAAACCAACCCTTCAAACACTAGAAATACACCTACTTTTGCAGGGCTGTAGTTACAGTGTCTGCTTTGGTGGTGGGATGGTTGCAGCACTGTGTTTGTAAGGGCTGTTTTTTGCTCTAATGGCCAGAGAATGATTTTGGATGTCTTATAAACAAGTGTGTGGTACAGGGAAAAACAACAGACCATATTTTTGGCCTTGGCTGTGTTGTTTATGCCTTTAGCAAGCACCACTTACTCAACTTATTCAGTATTTAAAGCTTGTTTTCCCTACATAGTACAGGTCCAGGAACACATGGCTTGAACTGAATATTTCAGCATGAGACCTTTATTAAGGGGATGGAAAATAGGTCTGTTTTTTTGCAGTTTCAGATTTTTGTTTGGTTTAGGAACAAATACTTCAAATTTTTGAAGTATTTTGGTATATTGATGCTTGTGATATTTTTGTGTTTATTTCAGACACTGAAGATAGAGGGAATAAAAATTTCCAAACCCATTCTACACTTCGTCTGAACTGAATCAAAAGCCAGATTTCCTACAGGCATCTTAAGCATTTGGTACTTTAGGAGGTGATAATTTCCAGAAGAGTGGTTTTCTTTGCTGCCATTCTGAAAGGCCCAGTTCTTGGCTGCCTTGTAGGCTGAGAAACTTTGAGGCTGCCTGCTGATCCATATCATTGGAGATCTGAGGATGTTTAATGAATCTCAAATTGAGCATCCAAAAGCAGAAACACTTCAACTCGTTAATCACTGTGGAAGATCTTGGCCTAACCATATCAATTAAGAGCAGTAATTCTCCAGCAGAAAAGGAACATGGTGATGGGTTTTCACTGACAGTTCTGATATTATTGGTTGCTTACATTTATATCATAGACATGCCCTGGTTTCACTTTGGAGTTGTAAATCAACATCACCATAACTTTTGGTGCCTTGTGTGTGTCTGTGTTCATAAGAATTTCAGAATAATTTTTAATGACATGTCCTTCAAAAGTCTCTTTAAAAATCCATGTCTTGGCCTAATAGGATTAAGACTTCACTGAAATAAGACTGAGATTTCACCCCATCATATATGGGCTGCTAGAATATTTACACTGATATTCTCCTACACAGCAGAATACTCAGGTAAATCTGCTGTTGCTGCTAATAGTCTTTGGGTTCATTACACTGGCAGCTGAAAGTTCTAGTCTGTAAGTTTTAAAGAGGTTTTTGGTTTTTTTTTAGAAAACTAAAAGGTGATATAGAAATAAAAGGTGGAACATTTTGGAGGAGGGTGCAGTGCTATACATAATTTATTGGGCACTGTTTGTCCAGTCAATTGTTAAGCTATAAATAAAATAGAAGATTAAAACAAGGATGAAAGGGTGAAACTGTGGGTAGTTATTTCCTCTGTATTTCTATTAAAAAAAGGAAAAGTTTCCAAGTTTGCTCAAACAGCACATTTTGGCTTGGCTATTGATACTCACCGTGGTGTTCCTATTTTTGGATGTATCACATTGAAGACTTTCTGCCTCATGGAGTGCCTTTTCCTTAGTAAATGCTCTGCAGGCTGCAGAATGTTCTGAGCTCGGTGAGGAGCCCTGGCACAGCCAAGGTGAAACCAGAGGGAAGCAAACCAGCCTCTGTCCCATGAATTCCCAGCCCCAGAGCTGCTGAAGAGCAACTGGACTTCCCTCATGGACATGAAGTCCCTTGGGGGCTGTTCCAGCTTGGCACCCAGCAGTGTGGCAGTTTCCCCATCCCACTGGAACCTCAGCTCCCAGTTCCAGTGGAGCATTGGCACAGGGACCAGCTCCAGAGATCTGTCTGTCCCAGGCAGATGGTTTCTGCCAGCAGAAAAATCCCTTGAAGTGGAGAAATGCTGAACCTATAAGATCACAAAAAGGAGCTTAGTGGATTTAAGAATAAGGTCCACAGATTTTCCAAATAATTTGTTGTAGGTCTTTGCATTGGTGCTCAGAATGAGGTAAGGGAGAAGCTTCTCCTGGATGCCTCTTTGTGTCCATGGTGGAGGTGTTTCCTGAATGTGGGTAGGAGTAGCATGGAGTGGGCCTGATGAAAACAACTGGAGTAAAAGATATCATTTTGTTTAGTATAGGCCATGGGCTGAGCATCCCTTGCAGGTGGGTTTGAAATCTCCCAGTTCTCCTACAAGTGGTGCTGGCGCAGAGCTGTGATCCTGAGCAAAAACATTCAGACTGGTGAAGAGGAAAGACATGAGCAATTTGAACTTAGGAGTGAAACATTTCCTAGAACTGAGCCTGAATAAAGTCTGGAACAGTTGAACAGGAAATAAGCTAATAATGGGATTTTACAATATGCATTTCCCATATAAGGCATTGAAATGTAGCATAGGTTTCATGGATTTGGTGGCTGATCTTCTGCCTATTTTGATGAAGATTTTAGGAAGATTTTTCTTTCCTGTTTGTGTAGTTGTGTGTGTGAGGTCCTTTCTCCACTGCAGACTGAAGTGTTTCATCTCATCACTGTCATCAGTGGTCCCTGGATGGACCATTCTAGGCCAGACCAGGAAAGAGAGCAGTTAACAATCCCCTCTTGCTGCTTTTTGTTTTTGTTGGGGAGCTATTTCCTTTAGCCCTTGAGGCTGATGCATAGGAAGGGGAAGAGAGGTGGGGAGTGCCCGTCTCGATGTGGTTCATGCTTCTGAAAATAAGTTCCCCAAAATCTGATGTGGGGAGAGGAAGCCCTGGCTCCACAGAGCCTGCTGTCTCCCTCAATAAACAAAGGACTGGGTTTGGGCACGTTGCCCGAAGTGTTGGTGCAGGGTGTGTTCCCATCCCCACTGCTCTGCCTGGCCTTTTAAGGCGATGTGACAGCGAGCTGGAGACATGGCAAGGTGTGTAATTCAGCCGTGATTAATGAGCACGAGGCTCTTCTGCAGCTCCCCTCTTTCTGTAGCATCGCCTGGATTCCCTTCTCACAAGTAACTCACAAGCTGAGATTTTCAGAGTCTGGCCTCTTCTGCACTGTGAGTGCAATCTCCTGCCAGCTCTTATGCTGCATTAATTTAGAGCCAACTACCTTTCCAAATGTGCTCTGTGCTGTGGAACAGGTTTTGCTTGTAAATGCAAGGCCAGATGTTCAGAAGAGGAGAGCTCCCATTTGGGCATCTGGCAGTCACTGCTGGGCCACAAACCCATCACAGCTGAAAATCTGAGATCTCTCTGCTTAGACAACACTGTACTCAGGCTGGCCAGTTTGTGCACTGCCATAAGAGGTGCCCTTCTCCATGTAATTCAGGAGTTCTTTCAAAACAGCACAAGCCAAGTCATGGTCTCAGTTTTAAACCACAGCTTGTGCCTAACAAGTTATTTTGATTTCTTGCCGAGCAGAGGTTCTCTTTCCAGTTACAGCTAATGTTTTCCTTTCCTTTTTCTGCAAAATCTGTTAACAAAGGCTAAATAAACAATGTAAGTAGGTCTACTGGTAGGTAAGAGATAGGTCTGATTTATTAATAAATGTCTTTTTTTTTCCAGTGACATATTTGATGCCATGTTCCCTGTCACACACATCGCAGGAGAAACAGTCATACAACAGGGTAATTCCTCCTGTCATTTTTCCTCATGTGTGTTTGCTAGGGTCCTGCAAGTCACATCACTCCATTTGAGATTTCACCCTCTTTGCTTACTGGTAAGAGTAACCATATCCCAAAGGCCTCCAAGGATGCAGCTATATCATAAGGTCATGGATGCAGCTCTCTTGCTAAATAAAGAGAGCCCCACTCTGGTGGATCTTCAGGGTTTCAAAGTGCTACAGTTAAATGTAGATAAACAGCATTCAACTTAAAATGTTCATTCCTTAACTGAAGATAGTCAGGAAGTAAAGCCCAGCTCAGGATGCATAAGGGTGGCACAGGCAAACTGAGAGTAATTAGAGATGGAAATTATTTTTATGGTTGTTGGGAATATTCAATACCTCATTGTGCTGTATCTGAGTTATCACACTTGGCAACTTACCTGCATGCCTGCAGCACCTTGTGAAGGACTTCATTGCCCCCAGGCTATATTAAAACCTCTTGAGTGTTTACCCTGAATGAAGTATTGAATCAATCAAAAGAGAGAAATTAATGCAATTGAAAGGTATTAATAACAAGAAATCATAGTGATACTTTGAATTATGAAAGCAAATAAGCAAGGATGTTTCAGAAAATTAATCTCCCTGTAAGTAATCTAGTGTACAAACCTGTGCAAATATGTACAGGATTAAATACAGGGACAGGAAGTTATTGAATAGCTTGGCAGACCTTCAGTAAACAATCACCTTTTGTATTTTGCTTCCAGGTGATGAGGGAGACAACTTCTATGTGATTGACCAAGGCGAGGTGGATGTAAGTATGCTCTTGCAGTATAATATTTATTTTGAAGCTACAGAATAAAACTGTGTGCTTTGGCAGAGAGCTTGAGCCAGCCATGTGCTGTGGGTCTGTCTCCTCCTTGGACTACATTTCACAGGACTGGTTTCATTACTTTGATTTTGTTGTGTTAGGTTATTTGTTCATAATTTTAAACTTGGCATGAGTTACATCCTACCTTATTTGTCCATTCCAAGTGGGAAAATGGTATCAAAACCAAGCAAATGACATTATCTTTAGAGCCCTAACCACACCTGGAGGTGTGCAGTCTTTGGCAGAGCAGGCCACCATGCTGGAATGCACCTGGGGGTTCAGATCAACCATAAAGAAAATATTTTCTTTAATCACTTAGCTTAGCTCATGTGTTGTTTGTTTTTGTTTTGTTTTGGTTTTTTTTTCCAGAAATTGAGATACAGCCTCAGGCAGTGAGTTTCATCTTAGAAACCTTAATTTGCTTTTAAAATTAGGTCCAAATATAAGAACAATGCAGCATATTAATAAAGCAAAGATTATTATAAGTGTAAAGTGATCTGTTACACCACAAAATGTTTACAGGAGTACGCAGTGGTTTAATCAGCAAGTCTTTGAAAAGAAGCTTCTTTCTGAACCTGCCTTCCAAATCATAAACTGTTCACCTCCTATTTCTGTCCTGTATGAAACTCACCCTTTTGCAGTTTTGCTGCAAGTTCCTACACACATCTTATGTATCCACAGTAGCTGGGCAGGACAGATTTGCTCATTAGGAACTTCACTCTTCAGATGCCCACATGAGTTTGGTTTGGCATATTTAAAGAAGAAGGTGATTTATTTTAAATCCAGGCAGGAGGCACAGAGTTATTTTAGTGAAAGTTATTTTCTTTTAGCAGTCTGTTTGTGTCAGGAGACCATCTAATTGGTATTGTTGGGAATTGAGAAACCTCACATGTTGCCTCTGCCTCTGGAAGTTGCTCCTCAGGAAATCTGTCTGACTCACTGTTCCTATCAGACAGCTCTCTCAACAGCAAACACTGCCACATCCACAGGGCCAGAAAATAAAAGGGCAATATTTATAGAACAGTGTTAAAATTTAGTTTTTAAATAATTGGCTTGGGACTGATAGGGAGCTAAATGAGTTCATTGGCTTTGAATCAGACCTGCAAACATGCAAATGCACATGTTGAAGTTATAGATTAATTATCTTTAAAGAGAATTTGTTCTCTCTCAACACCTTTAGGAAGGCGTTCTTCAGTGTTCAGCTCAGGGATGGTGAGGGACTGAATGACATAAGAAAACAGTTTGCAAAACCCTTGCAATTAATTGCAAAATAATTAATACCTGTGTGTACAAATTACTCTTAAAAACAATGACAAAATAGAGTTTCATTGAGTAGATTGCAACTTTGATTTCTTCATCATCATCATCATCATAATCATTTGTTTATCACTCCCTAGTGATAATGAAATCCTTAAAATCAGTCTATAGCTGCTAGGACAGATTAGCATGGACATATCCACCACAAAATCATCCTGACACTTAACCAGAAACATGTACAGACATCACCTGTGGAACAAATACTTCCTAACAAGACCTAAAAATGTAATCTGGGCTGTGCTTGCCCGGAGACCAGCACAGCTTCTGACCCCCAGTGTCTGGCCAACCTGTTCTGTGACCAGCTCTCTCACTGCCCCACCTCACACCCCCTAAGGTGCCTCCTGATGCACCTTTCCACTGCTCTCCCCATCTGCTCAGCTTGGTTCCTTCTCCTTCCTCAGCTTTTCCTGAAACTCCAGCCAGAGCCCCCCTGAACTCCCGTGCAGGGCTCTGGGCGAGGCACCAGGCGTTTGCTACGCGCTGCAAGTTCCCTGCAGTAACTGGGAAGCTGCAGGGAGGTGATGTCAGCTTTCCCCCTGGAGCAAAGGCTGTACTGGGCACCAGGCTGAGCTGTTCCTGTGTAAGGCAGCAGCTTCCAGAGCCCCTGGGAGTGCACCATCATCCCTCCTGTGGTGCTCCCCACAAGGGTTCTGCCACTTTCTGGGCAGAACTGCTGAAATCCTTGTTGTCTGAGGAAAGCCCAAGCTGCTAGTAAGAGAGCTGCTGTTCATTTAAGCTTTGCCAGATACTTTTTTGGCATGCTTCCATGCTTCTCCAAGAAAAAAAAAAGTGACTTGGAGTGGAGACAATTGACCCCGAGACTCAGAGCCTGGAGCTGTTTTCTGCCTGGTTCAGCTGGTGTTGGCACATGCACAGAGGCTTTAACCCCTGGCCAGGGTCTCTGCTGCCATTCCCCGATCTGCTTGGGAGTGGCAGGAATGCCAGGAGTGGTGGATTCAAGGAGCAATTTACTCTGGGATCATCGTGACTGATAAGTATCCAGATTTTCCATACACAGACATAAAGGAGGTTGCAAGTGTCACCATAAAATCTCTACTCATGGAAGAAAGTCATGACAAAACCAAAAAACAAACACCATCCTATAAAAATCTATCAACCAAGCAACCAAAACCAAACAGAAACCACCAACAAAGTGAGAATAACAAAATCAGTGTGTGGTGTTTTGAGCTTAAAAAGATGCAGCATGTAAAAGTAATTTTTGTTTTAGTTTTGGAACAGACACCCCAACGACTAAGTAAGAACTTTCTAAAATTTTCCCTTACAAAATAATCTGAGTCAAATTAGAAGCACCATAAAATATATTTTTTTAATATAATAGCACTTCATTCTCAACTCCTACGTTTTCTTGGAGTATGAACAAGCCCTGTTAACACAGAATAAAATATCTACATTTTCTTCTGTGCTCCAGAGGAAAAGCACAAATTTTCACATGTAAGAGATGCATTTTAGGAAAAGGAAGAGGTAGGCCTTGGAAAACATGGGGTTTTCCTCTCCTCTACTGTACCCTACACACCAGGTACACTTTGACCAAAGCTGGCATTACTGAATTGCCAGTCACAGTCTTTCTCCTCAGGGTTGAGGAGAATTTTATCTCATGACCTGTCCCTGCAGGTGGCTGCAGTGCACACGAGGGAGATGATGGCACAAACTTTGAAGTCTTAGAGGTCCCTTGTGTACTGGAGCTTTCCTGCTCAGACAAATGGGAGCGTGTGCCAAAAAGGAACTGGCAGAACTTAAATTATAGTTTCCAGTAAAGATGTTGAAAGTACCTGCTAAAATGACTTGCAAAAATCTCTAATCCATATTTCTAAGTATAAAGTGACTTCCTGTTTGTTATTTTGATCTCATAACCTCACATTTTTTTACTTAAAAAGCACCGTTGACTGCCCTTTTTGAACAGATGTATTTTTTTTTAGACCCAGCAACTTCCCTTTCTATTTAATGTCACAGCAACTTTCTCTACAGGCATTCTCAGGTTTTCTTCTTGTAAGACAACAGCAGCCAAGCTGTAGCATGGTGAAAATCAAAATGAAAACTTTTCAGTTTTTTTTTTCTTAAATTTTTGTGTTTACTGTATAAATCTCTGCGTGAAGCTATACATGAACATTGTAGACAATAGAAAAAATAATCCCTTGATTGTAGGTCAAATCTTCCTGAAACCCTTATTTGTATGTAAAAACTGTCTCATTTGTGTACACAAAGATGAAAATTACACAGTGTTTTATGTGAGAATACTGCTGGATTTTAAAACTAATTATATTAAATGGTTAGATTCCATAGATTGCTTCTAGTTTAAATTCTTCCATCATCAATGATTTCTCTAATATTGGAAGGTTGCCTTTTGAAATTTGAATTAGAACATTTTAAAGTTTGGAGTTTTTCAACTTGAACTTTTAAGGATTCTTAAGACGGTCTCCAAGTCAGTATGTTCAAACTCAAACTTGCAAATTAAACACTGTCTTTGAGAAAACTACCCACATAAAAACACCCTTCATGTCTAAGGTTTATTCGTTTTTCCAAGAATAAATAAAACTCATCTTCATTTTTGGATAAAAAATATTAAGGCTTGACAAGACACAAAACACAAATTATTACAGATACAAGGGAGGGGATTTAAGACATAAGAATTGCCATGCCTGGAACAAATTAGATTGTACACAGATTACAAAGTGGCAGCACAAAAAAAAAATACTTGAAGTGAACTTGAAATCAGCAATACAAAATTAAAGGAAAGATAAATTCATTCCAGTGTAGCTCAGAGATAGATGTTCATATCCTGCCTTCAAGGTAAAAGGCTCTTGGCAAGGTTCCTTTCTGCATCTCTAGAGAAAGAACATGAAGATGAGGGAGGCTCAGATTCATTCCTGTGGCACTGCAACTTCTCCCACAGTTAGTGCCCATGGATATCACAGCCCATTTGCCTTCTAGATAATGAAATGAATCAAATTGTGTGATACTCAAGCTCCCAGAAACTGCAATGTTCATATTAGATGATGGAAAACAATAGAAATCTAAAGTCCTTTTGCTCTGTGGGAAGTAGATGGTCCTGATGGCTTGATCATATTTGGGCATCTGAACTTCTACTTTTCCTCTTCAGCTGCCTGAAAGAAGGTTCCAGCTATTATGGATCCGTGACTGGCAGGTCAAGTGACAACTGGCAATAATTCATTTATGTACTCACCACTTTGGTGAGAGTTCACAAATGCCTAAATCTGGCTCAGCCCAAACCTCAGCCCAGCATTTTTTAGGATAAATAGGGAGATCATCTGAGCTGCTGCCATATAAAATCGACTTTCATAAGCTGTTCTGAGCCTAAAATAGCTTTGCTTCCCACACCTTACAAACAGAACTTCTTTCCTTTCCACTTCTTTTTAAAAAATCTATTTTGAAGGGATTTATAGTGGAGCTGAACTCTGTTAAAGGGCAGGATGGCTTTGTAGTGTGCCATCAATGCATTTTAACTTCATCATGAACACAGAGGTTGAGTGTTTACTTAGGCCTTTGCAGAGAATGAAGTCCAATGGCTTTGCTTCCAGAAAACAACTTACTCTCAAACAGTTTTCTTTTTCAGAGACTGATACTCAAAATGACATTTTATTGGGGGAGTGAGTGCTGGGCCCAAGGACTGTCAGATCAGTGATTTGGTTTCACCTCAGAGCTCTTTAAACCTGACACCCTTAGGGTGCAGGAATGACCATTTGCATAAACTGTTTAAGGCAGGATGTCAAACATGTTTTGTACAGTCTTGTCAAGTGAGACAGCAAAATTAAAGCAGTCTTAGAGCAGTTCAGTAGTAGCCTCTCTAAATAATGACTGTGCAACATTAAATGTCCATCCTTCCCTTGCTCAGTCTTCAGTTTTACCAGCATGATTCCCCTCTCTGGGCTGTAGTCACATCTTGCACAGTGCTTTAACATAAAATGTCACCATGTTGCCTAAAAATGTGTGTTGGAATAAGTTTATTTTCCTTCTTATAATTCAGATCCTTCTGCAGTAACAGAATCTGTGGTGTTCAACAGAAGAGCATGTACTCTACACATACACATGTATTTTTGGTGTGCTGAAAAAGAGTCAAGGGTATCATGTCAGTTGACATTCAGGATGTGATCCAAAACCCATTAGAGTTTAGATTTTCCCCACCATCCCTGAGATTTTTACTCAGGACACATGGATTACTGCAGTGTAGCAAACCCCCTGAACCCATCCAGTGAAATTCCTGCAGAAGGAGGGTATCCCTACAGTCAAAAATGCATCTGGGCAATTTTGCAATGATCTAATAGAGTTTAGAAATGTTCATACATTCTCACTATGTTACAAGCTTTTCAGAATCCTCATTTTATTCATCCATTTCTCCTGCTTGTCTCACAAAAAAAAAAAGCCACAGAATTACCCACTCGTTTCACCAGGAAACTGCTTGGGTTTGCCTGGCTTTTTTAAAACTTCTTTTTTTGCTTTCATTTTTTCATCATGAGGAGAATCAAAAGTAGATTCAATGTTCTGTGAGATTTTCTTTCTGTGGTGAGTGTGAAAGTTTGAAAGGGAAGGCTGTTGCTGTTCTCTTGTGTGATATTCTCCTGGGTGACATTCATCCTGTCATGGTGATGAAATGAAGCTTTAGCTTTTGTGGCTTCAGCTTTTTCTTGGCAGTCTGCAACCACCTGCCTGTTTGGGATTATTTTTACCCTTTATTTTTAAGCCCCTTGATCCTCAGATATTCTAAGAGCACCAGGAGCCACCACATTGCCTGGAGTTTAGCTGCTCCTTTTCAGCTGATACCCAAGAGGTCTCTTGATCAGCAGAACTGCTTCATGGCTTCATCCATCTCCTACTGAACCAGCATTTCACTGGCCTCAGTAGGAGCTGGAGCAAATCTTAATTGGATATTGTGAAGATAAATTGGGATTGATTCCAGCTGTATTTTGTAATAAGCCTTTTCATCATAAAATGAAGATGGAATTAAAATTGATACTGACAGGTTGTTGAGTTTGACCCCAGCTCATTTATTTTGGTCACCATCTTTTCTCATGCCCAGCTTGAGCACAGCTCTAATTCATGCATTTTTTAAAAACTGCTAGTTTATTACTCACTAATTGGTGTCAGATTATGGTCTTTGCCTCTGCAATACTTTTCTGCTTAAGATGAGAATACCTGCCTCTTTTTTTCATATTATTTTTCTTCACAGAACTTCCAAGCAAATGAAAGCAATACTGCTTGATTTCTCCTGTTACTGGTCTGTAACAGGTTGGGGTGTATTCTGCCCTGAGTAAAGCTCACAGGCACAGTGACAGAATTGAAAGGGTTTATTGTGTAGTTCATAGCAAGCTGCAGAATGCACAGTCCACAGCAGCCTTTGTATGCACTCCTGTGGCTCACCAGCAGCATGGTTCATGAATAAACAGTGAGGAAAAAGCTGCCCAGCAGAAAGCACCTGCACAAGTCCCCTTCCTCCAGGGAAGATGTCACATAGCACTCAAGTGCAGGAATTTTCAAATTTAACATCACCCAGGAAAAATATGGCAGTAGTGGTATCAATCCATACCACGTCCCAGGAGGATATAGTACCTAGATAGGATGGGGGTCAAACTCTGCCTCCTGAGTTCTCTAGAGCTGATGTTAAAGTGTCATTCTGCTTAGAGCTTCTCAAGTCCGAAGCCTTTAGTCATCTTCACTGAGGGAGAAGAGCTGTATAGTTACATTTAAATGGGTTTTGGAGGCCCTAGGCTTAGGGAAGTGAAAAAACCTGTGCCTTTTCAAAAGATATTTCCTTGTTTTGACTGTTTTTCATTTCATGGCCATGGCACATTTCAGTAATGCTCATTACACATATCAACAAACCTCCTTCCTTTCAAGTCTGACAGTGTTAATAAAAAGCCAAAGTTGTGACAGTTCTGCTCGTTGACTGCCTGAGCCTTGAACACAAGGGGGAAAACATGATGCCAGCTAACTATGGGAGCTGAAAACCAGAGAGTAAATAAAGTCATTGTACTGAAGCAAGACAACTTGAAATTCTGTCCACAGAGCAGGTTGTTCCCTTCTTCAGGGACCAACTGTCGGAAGTGTCACGCTCTTGTTTTCCTTCTGTGTCCCAACACTGACAATTAGAAAGGAAATTACAAACAGCCTTTTAGGTGACTGGCAATTAGAAGGAGAACTCCAACTAAGTCCCCAAACTGCTTTGCTTCTTTTGCCTTGTGCTGTGGTAGGTTTATGTCAACGGGGAGTGGGTGACCAGCATTGGAGAAGGAGGCAGCTTCGGGGAGCTGGCGCTGATCTACGGAACCCCCCGGGCTGCCACCGTCAAGGCCAAGACAGACCTGAAGCTCTGGGGCATCGACAGAGACAGCTACAGACGCATCCTGATGGTGAGTTTGTGGGGAAGGGCTTCCTTGTGCAGAGGGCATTTTTTTACTTTCTGCTGCAGCTCTGTGTTTGGAGTGCTCTGGTGCTTCCACATGAAAGAGAGCGGACTTGACAAAGTCACAGAGGAACTGAATGAACTGAGAGAAAAGGGGACAGGATTCAGCAGAAAGGAGCTGAGTCAGAAATGCAATTGAGAAACATTATGCATAACTGTTCTGTGAATGAAAACCTCAGGAGGCCTCTGTTACCCACCAAAGCTATGCAAATCCTCTCCTTATCATGAGCCTGGAAATATCTCTCAGCAGCACCCCTTGCCTGTGAAGTCTTTGTCTGATCTTGTATTACATTCCTCAAGGCAGGTGATAGAAAGTAAATCCAGCTCCACTAAAATAATAAAAAGTCTTGCTTGGACTGTGCCCTCCATCTTTGTTAGCCAGCACCCAGCCACACATACCATGGGGTTGTAGCTGCTAATGATTCATTGCTCTGCTCCTTTCAAACTCCCTCATCCCTGCAGCAAAGCTCTGCAGACCTTTGTGGCACCTGGGGCGTGTGCTAGCTTATGGATTTGCTGTTGGTTCTTCAGTGGTGAGTTTATAATGGAAACTTTGACAGATAATTAACTTCAGCAAAGTCATAACTTTTTTATGAGTTTGTTTCCAATGTCCATGTGCATATCTTCCTTCTCCATAAAATATTCCTTTCTTTTTGATAATTAACAGACATTACTCTGTGTAAAGATTATTTCTCAATAGGACTTGTCTCTAAAAGCTGCATTGTTCCATTCTGATCTGAAGGAAATGACACTGTGCTCTCAGACTAACAATTTTGAGATCATCTGTATTTCCAGTGGGTGTTATAGAAAACACAAGAACCAGCAAAGGAACTGAGTAGATTTTACCCTTAAATCATTAATTCTTGAGCAGCAGTGTAAAAGTGGTCTTTGTTTACCCTGTGTAATGACTGTGGGTGTCTGTATGAGCACTGCTGGTGTTCACTCCCTGTTTCATGGGCTGAGTTCAGTGTCACATAAACAAACATCACAGTGGCATTTAGGAGAGTACAGCTGATGGAAATTTATTCTATCCCAAAATATTCAGCCTGATGGCTCCAAGACAAAATAGAGGAATGATTATGTAAAGTGTTTTGTCTTCTCTCTTGTGGGTAAGCAGGATGAATAGTTTTGAAAGGTTCCCAGTGCAGGTAAGCAGGCACAGGTATTAAAACACAGAGCAGCAGAATTTCTGAAGAGATGTAAGAGGCACACCCAACTTAGTTGTCCCATGCCCTACAAGGATCCAGTGGAGGGGTGTCTGGGACAACTGGTGTGATGAACCTGCAAGCTACAAGGAAGAATCCAAAATTCAAAAGCAAAGGAATGTAGGAGGGAAATAAATGTCAGGACAAGGCACATATTCCTTGGCTCTTTGAGCAGAACTTTCTGCAGCTGCCTGTAAGCTTGTGGTAAGGAGTTGAAGGGACAGGTTCACAGGCTTTGCTGCCTGGAGGTGATTTCAGTGTTGGTGTTGATGGAACTGAAGGTATCTAAAATCAGCCAGTCCTGTGAGCTGTCAAGTTTAGCCATGTGTCCATTATCATCTGATAGCACACTTCAGAAGATGAATATTTGATGCAGAGACGGGACTTTGCTAAAAGGATTTAAAATTCCAAGTGGAAAAGACCGTGTTTTTAATGCTAGTTTTGGTTGTACATGCAAGCTGAATATTATGGTTGTACTTCTGTTTGATTTTAGTGTCGTGCTAAGTGCTTTTCAAATTAATTTATATGTTCTTTGGACCAGTGCCTGCTGTACCTTACCTTGCAAGCTCAGTTTCTGCAGCTGATGAGACCTTTTGATTAACATGGACATATTTTTCTCCCTCTCCCTCTCCCTTTCTTGCGGTTTTTTCACAGTTGAAGCCACTAAAAACTGGTGGTCTGTTGCACTGTGTTAGATACCCAGACAGCATTATTGTAGGATTCCCAGTACCCAGATAGGAAATACTTCATGGTAAATTATTTGCTGCAGGTATAGAAAATATCTGGTTTTAAATGCAGTTCATGGTGAATGCAATTTGCCCATCCACACTGGATGCATCCTGTCATCTTCCCATTTATTTGTAGGTGCAGGGTGGATAATTTCGTTGCTGTAGGTGAAATGAGACACCTGTCTTTGTGCACTCATGTGAGGGCAGGTTACAGTGGCTCTCTGCACATTTCCTCAAGCCTAAGAATTAATTACATCATGTTTCAGTGGCTGCATTTCATGCTTGAAGCTGACTCCAGCATTATGGGGCTGCTCTTGCTGTGCTCAGTTCAAGTGTAATAGTAGCTGCCTCTCAGCTCCCAGAAACATGGTTTCCTGCCATTTAGCCCCTAACTGGGTATTCTGAATGTAGAAATGCTTTTGCCTTTAAATAGGGAATAGTAATGCTTAAGGTATCTTTTGAATTGTATAATTTAAGATGGTTTCAAAACTTCGGAGCAAGCAAGTTTCTCTTTCCTTGTTTTCTAGTTGCAAATTCTTTTGTCCAAGGAATAAAAGACCTTTTTCTCCCAAAGATTTTTGCTATAGTCAGATAAAGCCCCTCTATAACCCTAGATAGTTATTTCTCTCATCTGAATTCCTTCTCTGCCATGACCAGCTCCATGTTTTCTCAGTCAAGTGTTGAAATTTTATTTGAGTTGTAAATATTTATTTGCAAATCATGCCTTCAGATCCACACTTGCCAAAAAAATTTTATCCTGTCATGAGACACTTGACTCTCCACCTCATTTCTCCTTGCAGGAGCTATTTTAGTCATTTGCTTTGCATTTAATAGTTTCTTGGTTTTATTTCTGCTTAGTGCCATTTTCCCCACTTACGTGTCTCATTGATCCTGACTAGTTTATGGTATGAATAAAATGTATCTCAGGAGGTTTGGAGTTTGGGGTTTCCTTTTTATGGATGGACAAAGCCTGATGCAGAAAGTTCCTGCTGGCTTTTAGTTACAGTTGTCATCCATTTATTATTTAGCCTGTCCCAGAGGAAGTTTGTTGAAACAGATATATTTCTTTATATTTCATTGTCTCAGCTTAGGTACCCTGGTGGCTTGAAGGTCACATTCAAGTTTGTTTTAGCAGCTGTGATGATTGTAAATGTTGGGATAGGTCTTTTTGTCAGAACGTGCAGTGAAACTTCTTACTGCAGTCCTTGACAAAGTATTACACCATGAAATTCATTGTATTAGATGGGGTACAAAAAACCACTTCAACAAGTTCCCTCTGTGGTACACTCACAGATTATCTGTCCACCTGTGTATTCCATTTATTCCATAGAATCATCTCTGCTGAGTTACATACTTCTCACTCTGTTGCAAATTCTTTCATGTGTATGTTCTGTGTGTGTGTGCACACGGGCACAGACACACACACTTGTGTATATATTCAACATTTATTTACTTACATTCTTCTGGGAGAGAGCAAAGGAGTTTTTTCTGCCATAAGTTTCTTATGGAATTCATTGCTGCCCTCTTCTTTGCAATTTGGATTCGAGACCATCATGGAATGGGGAACATCCCAGAGCAGTACAATATTTGTATTCTAAATATAGCAAATACCACAAATACCAGAGAAGCAAATGTCTGTATCCCAGCATCAGATTGAGCCCCTAGACAATTCAGTTCCCAGACTGAGAAAATTTGAAATATTAATTTCTTGCAATTTCTTCTTTTGGAGGACTTGATCCAGGATAATTTAACTGCCTTCCAGTTTCCATGGTCCAAGATACCTGGCTCTGAGAGTAGAGTTGTATGGGATTCAACTCATTTGGCCTATTTGGCAAACTGCTCACAGAAAGTGTTATAAATGGGTTTGTAAGTTGTGACACATCAAGGATGGTCACTTCCTAATGTCATACTTCATTTTATTTATGCTATTTTGGGTTTCTTGTACTGTCTTGTCATAGCTTTGAACCCAAGAACAAATTCTTTAACAAGCAAGGTTTTTTTCAACTGAGTTGAAATAAACTCAGGAGGATTTGGGGTTGCCATAAAATGTAGGTTGTGTGGTGGCCAAAGCATGAAGCAACTCCAAAGGCTTCAATCCACCTGACATCTGTGGCACAGAGCACCAGGACCATGTGGGCTGCTTGGTGTCCATGGCCAGAATGCACAGGGGCTCTTTTTTCCATGCTCCAGCAGGAATGTACACCCAAACCATCATTCAGGAACAGCTTAATCAGGGATTAAATGGGGCTGTGCTGTCCTGAAGTCCATTCTGGCACATCCTGCTGGGATAACTCTTCCTTTGAAACCTGAGTCATGCTTTGCCTCTCGGTAGACATTTGCTTGGCTTCTTACTGGAGGTGGGGATTTCTAGGATGGACTCAATCAGCTCTGCCTGAAAAAATGAATTGGAAACAAGACAAAAAGAGTGCTGGAGGGACAAAGAAAGATTGGACTGGAGGAATGAGAAGAAAAGATGGAAGAAAACAGGGAAAGGGCAGTTGGAAATGAGATGAAACAGATGCTGAATAGGAACGCAACAAGACCTGTTAAAATCTCTGGGGAACTTGTTTTCCCCAGCCTGTGTATTGCTTAAGCTAAGCCTAGGGCTTGCAACATTAAATGGTCCTAAAAATGGCTTTGAGGCCTTTTCTGTGTGGATTTGACGAATGAGAGTGTTCTTGTTTCTCCTTGGGACTGTCTCAGGGAGGAGCACTGCAGCTTAGAATATTAACGAGGCTTTGTAGTTAATGGGAGCCACTGCCTTTAAGGAGATGAGCTTGTGCCTGACAGCTCAGAACCAGGGAGAAAGTGAACAAAGGAGAGAGGAGAGAGGGAGAAGCAGTGACTATTGAAATAAGATATTAATAGGTTAGAAAAAAGCAGAATTAATAAAGACTTTTTAAAACATGCCATCAAGAACCTTGCCAGTGCAGAATTATTCATGTACATTTACTATTGTTTTTATCTGGCTTAAGCTGTAAGATTTCTACTGCTTCCCTTGGGAAACTTTTCTGTGAGAGAATAATTCCTTCATTGGAAAACTTTTTTGATATTGATCTTAAATTAGATTTTCCTAATTTTCTCCTATTACTTTGAGTTATGTCAAGTTAAGCTGTACTGAATTGCCCTCTCTTTCTGTCATATATCTGTAGATAATTATCACTGTTATATACATAAAACTCTTGCCACAGTGCATGCTAGCTATGAGGATGACATACCTATGATCCCAGTGCTGAGCTAACAAATACAGGCTGGATTTGTTTTGCTCCTTCCTTATCAGTTCTCCCTGAGTGTTTTAGCATTTCTTCAAGCTCAGTTGGATTTGGGAGCACATTTCTGGAGAAGAGGTACCGAGACAGAATGTAGCACACCAGGCGCCGTCACATCTGAGCCATGGAGATGGAGCCTCTAAACTTCATTCCTGGATGATATCTTTGCCTGTGCAGACCAAAATAGCCTTGGCTGTGTTCTTGTTGCAGTCTGATGCAGGTCTCACCTCCTGTCTGTGAATCTCTTTCAGCTTTACAACTTGCAGGTCTTCTGTATGTCAAACATCTCTGCTTTGAATTCTTTTTATTAGTTGTATTTTCAAAGTGGATGCTCATTCTATAATTTTCTAGTCTCATTTCTAATGTCTCCAGATCCTTTCTTGTTATTTTCCTGCTCTGATGGGCTTTCAGCATCTCATAGTCTGTAAATGTAGGTACTGTCTTAATTGCTGCTGCTTCTAGAAGATCCATGAAAATACTGCATGAGGACAGGCTCAGCACCTGTGCCAGGGATTGCACAGGGTGGCACTTCTTCAGAAGGTACCTGAAGGGTGGGAGAGGAGACTGTGATGCTGTTCATACCCCTGGCCTCAGGAATTTGAGTAAAGCAGCGAAATAAAACAAGAAGAAAAAGGACATCACGAGCCAGAGGTGACATTATACCTGGGATGAGAGAGGAAAATCAGGCTGGTCTGAGAAGGTGGGAAGGAGCTAGATGATCTTTAAGGTCCCTTCCAACCCAAGCCAGCCTGTGATCCTATGATTCTCTATTCTCTCTCTGTTTCATGGGAGAAAAGATGGTTAATACCAATGGAAATAAACACATGGTTGGTTGGCTGTAATTCCACTGCTGGGTTGTTTTTAGCTTGCACTACAGTACTGATCTCTCAAAATCCTTCCCCTCACTCTGCTCATGAGAGCTGGAGCAGGAAAACACACTCCAGCAAAAACAATGTGCATAAGGGTGAGCCAGGCTTCTCCTACCTGGAACTGAATTTGGGATCTGGTTGTGCCAACCTGGATCCAGCATCAGATGCTCTGAAAAAGCAGAAAAAGCTCCTGTGCCTTCCTGGGCACCCTGAGCTGAAGCTCTGCTGTTGAGTGGCTCCTGCCATCCCAGAGGCTGCTGTTTGTCTCCTCTAGGAGAGAGGGAGAGAGGGATGGATGGAGCCATCCTGCAGGAGGAATCAGGAGCCATCAACTGGGTCACCTTGGGTTTCAGTGCATGTGCTGGGAAACAGCAGCCCTGAGCCCCAGTCACTCATTCTTCCCTGTTCCCATGTTCTCCCTTAGCCCTGTGAGATCAGATACAGGGGATGTTTAAGTCAGTGTAGCTGTGCATGAAGAGGGGTTCTAGATATTATGACAATACAAGAAGTAGTAACAGCACATTTAATGAATTACTTCCACTTCAGTTTTGGTTTTGACTTTGCTGTGGATTCCATACTGCTGCCCTGGCTTAGTTTAGCCAAGGTATAACACACCTGTGTTCCTGTAGGAAGTAGTGGGCTCTTCCTCTCTGGACCAGGTGGGATGGCTGTAATTCCCACCTTCCTGGGTCTTTTCTGCATCTCTAAATACCCAAAGCCGTGGTCAGGCATCACTTATGGCTACTGATTACTGCTTCTTAAAATTCATCTCTGTCCGCAGGTCATTTAAAAAGCATTTTCCACATCTGTCCCTGGGTGTCCCAGCCCATCAAACTAAACCACCAATCTGGTTTTCCACAGCTGTCAATTTTGCTGCTCTCGTTTCCACTCGATTGCAGGGAGGAAAGCAACAACTGTGCAGTGTCCAGTTTTCCATTCTTTGTCTCCCAGCGAGCTGTCAGAAGCTGGCGTGGTTTGCAGAGCCTCCTGTGTTTGAAGTTCTCTACTTTTTTCTTTCTGGCACTTCAAATGCTGCCGGGGCCCCCCGAGGCTGAGAACCAAGTTTGTCAGACGGAGGGGTCAGACGAGGGTTAGCGATGCTATCGCTGAGCAGAACTGTCATCACCAGCCCGCAGTCATGGCTGGGGTGCAGGGGGAGCCTCGGGAGCTGCTGCTGCTGATCCAGAGCTACCTGGGAAGAGTGGCAGCTCCTGCTGCTGCTGCTGTGGCTGTTTGGGAGCAGGGGTGACCCCAGGACAGGGGCACAAATGGGAGCTGTCCCCAGCGGAGAGCAGCTGGCAGCTCCGGCTGGTGCTGTGGTTCCAAGCTGGAGCCAAAGCCTGTTGGTGCTGCTGGAAGGATTCGTGGTGCTTTGGGGGTTGTTGTAGCCCCACCTGCACAGCAACTGTAGGAAGAGAAATGATTATTAATTCTTAGTTATATCACTAGCCATTCTCATTTTCATACCCAAAACACTTCTGAATGCTTTTGCACTGGAGGGCAAAGTGTTTCTTCTCCTTTTCCCTTCTCTATCCCCACTTTCCCAGAACTCACAGGTGGTCACTTGGAGGAGGAGAAGAAGAGAAGTGGCTTTTTCTATGGCAGACACTGACAATTACTTCCATCTTCTCTGTCCAGTCTAAGAATAAAAGGCATATTTGTTTTCCTTTTCTTGAGAAGATCAGTGTATCATCCTTGTGTTGTGCCTTAGGTAGATTTGAGTAGGAGGCACCAGGCAGCATTTGACATCCCCAGGAAATCTGCCTGGGCAGGAGTGATTTGGGGTGTCACCAGTGTGGGACAAACTGCACGGGACCAAAGCAGGCCCTGAAGTTCCTCTTTGGTACCTGGGAAAAATTTCTTTACGAGCCTTTTGTGTCAGTGCAGAAGGCATTGAGGATGCATTTGTTATTTTTATATTGGTAAAATTTCATCATAATTATTCCCACATGAATCACCTTCAAAAATGTGTGCTGGAAAGGCAACTTGTGATTTCTGTCTTGCTGATCAAACACTGTAAAAGAAGTTGTCTTAGAAATTTATCACACAATGAAATCTTGGTAGAGTGGGAATGACTGTGCTGGTGGCTGCACATACATTGATGGATTATCTGCCTCAAATGCTTGAATCTTGTTGAAATAATAATATGAATGGATTGCTCAGCATAACAATAGATACAACACTGTACAGAATATTAACCAGGTTTAAAGATCAACCTTTGGCATTAAAGAGTTTTTAACCTAAAAGGATGGGACCTGTGATGGGGACATTTTAAGTTTTATCCTACTTTGTAATCACAAAAAGCCTTTTTGGCAACAAGATAGATATTAAATTAGCTAAACAGTTAATTGATGAAGTTCAGGCTTTAAAATGAATGCCTGTAAATGGATACAATTCATCTGCAGTGTCCAGTAACACCACCGAAGTCAGTGAAATTACAGCAGGATTGAATTTGAGTCCTTCTGTCTTTGCTTATCAGCAATACAACTTGCCCAGACATTTTTTGGGGAAACGTTTGCCTGAGGCTGTTTACACTGGCTATGCTTAAGATTTGGAAGGGAAAAAAAAAAAAAAAAAAGAAAAGAGCAGCTGTAGGAAGAAATCACAAAAATACTTTGTGTAATGTTCTGCCTCCTTTTTCTCTCTCCTGTAATAACAGGGCAGCACTCTGAGGAAGCGGAAGATGTACGAAGAATTCCTGAGCAAGGTCTCCATTTTGGGTCAGTTGCCCTTTGGAACTTGGCTGTTGGTTCCTCTGTTATTCGCGTTGCAGGATGAGTTTTGATCTTTGATGGCACAGTGGAAGCAGTGGTGCTCAGACAGAAGGTCTCCCATTGTGTTGTTTCTGAAGGAATGAAAGTGTAAAGGGCCCTTTTTGTTTCTCTCATTCTTTCCCGTGCGCTGCCCATTTGTTTGGAGCGCACATTAAAGGTGGAGCAGGCACACACTGGTACTTTCAGTAGCTGCTGCTGAGTAAAGATCATGTGGATAGAGCAGAAAACACTGCAGAGATATGAATTTGTCATAAAGCCCAGGTACATCCTCCCAGGGAACAGGTGAGAAGCTTTTTCCTGCGAGAACACAGTGTTTGCACGCACCAAACCAACCAACCTTACAAATCAAACCGGACTGATCTTTTTTCTTCTGTGCATTTTACAGCCCCTGCCTCACATTCTTAAAACATCTGTTTAGCTTCTTGTCCTTGGATTTTGTTTCCCTTTGATTAATGCGATAGCCACGAAATTTGGACATGTTCTTGATGGCCTTCAGTAGGAAAAACAACAAACCCATAATGCCTGACCAATCAATCACCATTAGGAGAACAAAAGCCTTTAATAAGGAGGACAGTGTTAGACAGTACAATGAGTTGTTGATCCTGTAGGAGAAACATGTTTTTGCTGGGGCTGTTTAGAAAAAAACAATTCAGGATTTATTTGCTATGTAATTAAAGTATTTATAATTCTACTTAATTTTTTTCTGCCTTTTTTTTTTGTTTATGATATTCACCTACCATTCAGCTGAGGTACCTGAAATATGAGAGTGTCTCAGTGAGTGTGTACTTGAACTTCTGAGACGTGCTATCCATGAGATTTTCAATTATATTTTTATGCTTAAAGTGAGGCCAAGTATGTTGCTCACTTATTAATGAAGTTTTCATCTTTTAAAATCCTTCTTTTATGCTTAATTTAAATCTTCCTAAATTAAGAGCACAAATTATACCGAATTACAATGAGTATTTAAAGAAAAAAAAGAATCTGTGCACCTGCACTAATGAGGAGCTATTACAACAATGAGACATCTCAAAACAATTTCAGAGTAGAAAAGTTATTCAGAGATGTGCTTCCTTAAACATGCGGTTTGCAATGTAATTAGAGCCTAATTTGTAGTGTGGCTTTTGAATCTCAGTAAAATAAAAGAGGAAGGAATTTAAGATTTGAGCTTTTTTTAAGCAGAGAAAAGGAGTGAACAAAATAACACATCATTGCAGGAACATGGAAATTTAGGTGAAATGTGTAAGGATCTCTTTGACGTGTCTGAAAAGTAGGTGACACCTGCAAAGCAGAAAGATATTTTGGAAATCTCAAAATGGCACTGAAAAGTCAACTTCACTTCATCCCTTAATGTGGTCAGAACTCAGTGATTTCCTGGTGGAAAAATCTCTGCCTGCTTCTTATATTTCTTTTTTCCAAGGCATGTGTAGTGTCTGTAATTAGCTATATAATTGCAAGAGTCACTTTTTTATTTAAGTCTAAGGATTTTTTTAGATTATCAGCAGTTGCTTATAGTGTATCAAACAAGATATGAAAGAAGTGTTTGTTTTAAATGTTTCTTCTGGAGTTTAATTAAATGTAAAGTCGTGAACTCATATGTACAATTTAGACATTGCAAAAAAATTGCACATGGTCTAATTTATCTGATACTTCAATTCTGCAACTGGAACTTGTAGAATATTCTATATAATGCTCTGTTTGCAAGAATTATTAATCAATGCATTTGTAGTGGTGCAGTTGCCTTAGACAAAAGAGAGACACTTCGTGACTAGAGCTAGAATTAGCTTTGCATTTTTCATAAAGCCAATGGAAGAAGAAGTTTCAAGAGACTCTTTCTTTTCATTGTTAATTACCGAGTTCTTAAAAAAAAAAAAAGAAAAAGTCTTCTCTAGTCTGCATGAAAGAGTTTTATACTTGTTTTTAATCAAAGAGAGCAGTTTTTGAATGTTGCATTGACAATATGGGCTTGGTCTTTGACATTAGTTCTTCTGCAGCAAAGGTCACAAACTCACCAGGAAAGTGCTTTAGGTGGGGAAAATGTTAGAAACAATTAATTTCCCAAACAGCAACAAGAAACTGGCATAAAAACATGAAGCTATGTCAGTCAACTCAAAACTTAGCTTTGGTGCTTTGAGCACTTTGGTCTGCTTTTGTTACCAGACTCTGTGTCCTTCTGAGCTCAGCCAAAAGTCATTTAAACTTTAAGGAACTTCCTTTCACCCTCACCCAATCCTTCTAAGCAATATTTTGAACAAAATGGAGAAACTAGAGTCTGGTGGAATGGCACACATCTAATCCTTGTGTCAGAAACTGTATCTTACATTAGTTCAATAATTCATAGTAAGTAGGAATCAGCAGAGCTCTGGGACATGAATTTCAGCCCAGCTTTTTGAGGCAGTGAAGGTTAAATCATTGTATTATCTGTTGCTTTTAATAACTTTTAAACCTGTAATTTTTCAGTCAAATCTGATCAAAGTACAAAAGTTCAAGTACAATTCACTGTCTTGAATTCTCATGCAAATGGGTGCTGGAGAGAGACAGGGTGACACCTCCCCTCTGAGGGCAGGACAGGTGGAATCCATCCCTTAGCAAAGGCAGGGGAGGGCACTGGGACACTGAGCAGCCCTGGATGTGCCCTGTGCAGGCTGTCCCTTGCCATGGTGGGGGTCTGGGGCAGGGGCAGGTGGGTGATGAAGATCCCTATCACAGCCTGCATTTGCTCTGTTAATCCTAAAACAGACCTGTCATCTTTAATCACAGAAATTTTTTGGAAGTTTTATAACTTTTCTCCCTTACGTGGGGGAATGAAAAGGAAAACACTTTGCAGGCCATCCTGCAGGCAAAGGAAGAAGAGGCCATTTCAAACATCCATAAACCTGGATGCCTCTGGTGTCCTGCTCCCATGCCACCAGAGCGAGGCCATGGGCTCTGGTGGTCTCACCCTCCTTGAGAGGGACACTGTGCACCACCCGCCCCGCAGCCCAGCAGGAACTGGGAGCAGCTCTGATGAAAACGCTGTAGGACTTGTCCTGACACCTGGTGTGGGATGTGGTGAGGGAATCTCGGGGGCTCCCATATCCCCAGGCAGCTCCTCAGCTGCTCCGGGCCGCGGCAGCAGCGCCAGCGCAGCGCGGATCTGATCGCAGGCGCGGGGAACCGGGGCCAACTTTTCCTGTCCAACTTTTAAGATTGCTATCTGGGTGATTACTGATGGCTAAGGCACAATGAATAAATGCATTCATGTTTCCCAACTGGAGGTTCGTGCAAAGTGCCTGGATGAAAGAAATGTTTCTTTTATAACAGAACCAGGCATGGCAGAGCTGTCAGTTTAGATATGAATCTTCAGCCAAAGTTGGAGTGTTTTTATAATATAACTTTATGATCTTCAATATTTTAGAGTCCCTGGACAAATGGGAGCGGCTGACAGTGGCTGATGCACTGGAACCTGTCCAGTTTGAAGATGGAGAAAAAATTGTTGTGCAGGGAGAGCCCGGTGATGACTTCTTCATTATTACAGAGGTAAGATTGGCAACATGGTAAGCTCTGTCATTTCCTGGTAAAGATCAAGGCTGTGTATTAAAGACATTTGAGTTCAGTTCAATCTCTTACTTCAGCATAAATCTAACTCCACTTAAACCAGGAGACCTACTCAAAATTCAAATGAATTCAGAAACCACTTCCATGGATTTGTTTTAAGTGGGACAATCTTCTTTCCAGTAAACTGAAAACGCAGAGTAATTTTGAGGTGTGTCCGGTGTCTTTACTGTTTGGAGGTTTGTTTTCTACAGGAGATTTTTCTAGTTCCAAGTTTCCAATACTTGAGCAGAGCTGGTCAGTCACAGAAAGCATTGATCATTGTTCCCAAAGGGACTTACAGGGGATATCACAAATGGACATTTGTAAATTGGAGCAGGAGACCTGATCAGAAAATGGATAATTTGTTCTTTGTTTTGCCTTAAACTCAGTCCAAATGGCTGAGCCATCTTCTTGTTTACTGTGACACAGGCAGACAGATCTGTCAGGCAGCTGAAAATGCTGACATCTTTTTGGGAGATTATCTGACACTCCAGTTCAACTGTCTCACTTCTGCAAACAGATGCTGATGGGGTTCTTCCCCTCCCCTCTCTGACATAAATATTTGGATCTTTGGTATCTCATACGAGTACCAAGGCACTGTGATATAAAAAACTATAAAGAGAGAGCCAGACTGAATAACAAGAGAGCATTAGGATATGATTGTGAGTGTTCCTGTGCTAATCCATGGACCAGAAACAACCAGCATACAGCTGTGGGGACAGTTGCAGTGCTCATGCCAGGCCAGGTGTTACATGACCAGCAGTGAGTTCCAGTGGTGGCACAGGAGCTGAACCCCTCACTGTGGGAGAAGGTGAGTCAGAGGGGTGTAAGAACCTGGTCATTGTGTGGCCTGTATGCACACAGAATGCACCCCCAGGCTTTGCTTTGCTTGCTCTATATCTGTGGATTTTTGGACAGGTGCCACTATAAAAAGCAGCCAGAATTTGGTTCATAATCAATATCTGACACTTAAAATTCCATCCTTCTTTCCTCTTGAGCGTTGGAAATATGTATTTTATTTATGAACATAGTTTTTCTTCAATGCTCATAAAATTGTCAGTGCAAGTAACTTTACCTGTCTATCATACAGGGAGACAGTTCAGGAACTTTAAATATGTGACAAGCAGTGTCCCTTCAAAACAATAGTGTCATAATAAAAGAGACTAGATATTAGATAGGGAATCTTTTTTTTTATTAAGATGTTTAGTATATGAGAAAAATATAGGAAATAGAACTTTTGTAAGAAAGATGGAATTTTTATTGTTCCTAGTGCTACTGAGTGTGCTTTTATTCCTTGCAGCAGCAAGAGACTAGGAAAATCTAATTTTCTTAGCCATTGAATCCCATGTGGAAAATTGGCAGCTTGCTTAAGAGTTACCAAGGGCCTTTATTTTCCCTCTCTTGCCGAAACAGCTGTTAAGGCTTGAATGGGTAGAAAAGCATTAACACTGCATTCTGTAGAAAGTATCTGCTCACCTCACCTTTCCTCTGCAAATCTGACATAGTTTCTCACTTTGGAAATTGCCTATATATATTTTTTTTTACTTTAAAGAATGAACATCCAGTTTCAACTGTTTCTTGTTGTGCAGCAGTATTTCTGCCTGCTCACACATAGTTTAATCTTCATATTTTAAACATTATTTTTATAGGAGTTTACATCTTTGATTTTAAGCTTTTCTTTAGGAAAAATTGCAGCAAGTCACCAGGAACACATTATTCTACAACCTGGTTGAAAGTAGTTTTGGCTGGTTCGTTGCCACAATATGTTGAAAAGCCATTAGCTTCTTTCATATGCTTTTTGATGTTTGTGGTCCTCTAATCCAAACCACTAGAAATGCAGCCAAGTTGTTTGGCTGCTGTGTATGCAGAAAACCATTGCATGTATCACTAAAATGCAGCCTCCTTTGGAGCACAGCATGTCCAGCACTACAAAGATAAGTTGGCCACATCATTTTTGGACAGGGCACTCATTTACCTTTCTATTTATCCATTTTACATTTGATGCAGCCCAGAAAGCCAGTTGTGTCCTGGGCTGCTTCAAAAGCAAGTCAAGGGGGGTGATGCTGCTCCTCTACTCTGCTCTCTGTGCCCAGGTGTGGTGTCTCCTCCCCAGGGGAGGCCCCTGAGATGCTCAGAGGGATGGAGCCCCTCTCCTGTGAGGAAAGGCTGAGAGAATTGGGACTGCTCAGCCTGGAGAAGAGAAGGTTCCAGGGTAACCCAGCTGTGGCTTTCCAACTCCTGAAGGGAGTCTGCAGGAAAGATGGAGAGACTATTTGCAAGAGCCTGGAGTGACAGGACGGGGGAATGGCTTCAATAGAGAGTAGGTTTAGATTGGATATCAGGAAGAAATTCTTTCCTCTGAGGGTGCTGAGGCCTTGGCACAGTTTGCCCAGAGAAGCTGTGGCTGCCCCAGGCCTGGAGGTGATCAAGGCCAGGGTAGATGGGGCTTGGAGCAACCTGAACTACTGCAAGGTGTTCCTGCCCATGGCAGAAGGTGAAACAAGGAGATCTTTAAGGTCACTTCCAACCCAAACCATTCTATGATTTATCATAAACCATGATCATTCATATCATGCCTTAGACAAATCAGATATCATTTTATAAAACTTTGCTGTATCCCAGATACTAGTTCCAAGTGGAATCTTGTGACTCCTAGCTTCTCTAAGGCACCCAGGACTCACACATGGATTTAAAATGGTTGAACTCATAAATTAATCATTCATTTCGGGTTAGCCTGCCCTGCTGCCTCGCTCTGTGCCATCCCTTTGGGACATTGTCAGGACATTGGTCCTGCCCAAGGACACAGCCTGTGAGTGGCTTGGCACCTTCAAGATTTGCAGAGAAACCACTGAAACCTTTTGAAAGGGAGGCTGAGAGTCTCAGTGTTGAAAAGAACAGAAATTCCTGCTTTAAAGCAGGGATATCATCCTAGTTAGTATGGAGAAGTCTAATTAGTCTCCCCTTTCTATCAAGCAAACACACCTTCTCCCTGTATTTTGTACTTTAACCCTTTTGTCATGGCTTTCTGTCCACCTTCCAGTGGACATTTCCAATGTTCTACAGTTCTTTTGGGGTGCAGGTTATTTGAGGTGCAGGCTGTGTGCATAGAAATGCTACAGTGCCCCTTGGAAAGTGAGGGTGCAGCAGGAACTCAGCCAAATTATTGGAATAACAGAAAATGTGCACAGGGAAGAATCACAGGAAACCAGAGCTTTTAGGTTCACTGCTCACAAAGCTGTTTATGGTTCATCTTTTGCTAAAATGTCTAATGAGAAAAGTGTATACCCTGGGATTCCAGGACAGCTAGAGTTTTTCTGCCATCCTAAACCTTCACAGGCACCAGTAAAATGTTTACTTGCAGTAGTTTGGGTTCTTTTCTGCTTAAATATCAAGGAACCTTCAACAAGATTTAGTTTTAATATTTAAAGGCTGTGGGTTTTTTTCTTCCAGAGATAGAATTATTGTAATGTTTATACCATATTCCTTAATGTGAAGATAGGATCAGAAGTGAATGTCTGCTTACAAAAGCAAAGTAATGACTTCTGTGAGATTGATTTACTGCACTTGAAACTGGTAATTAAAAATAAATAAATAAAAAATGAAGCAGCCCAGCAGTTCCTGTATTTTCAGATATTTCCAGGTCTTACTTTCCCACTATGGTTTTCACACAACAAACTCAGGCTTTCCCAGACCAGACAGATGTGGAATGTATCTGCTGGATTCCAAGGTCATGGAATTATCCCATATGAGATTCCTGGCACAGAGGTGAAAAACTTTAAGCACCATGAAACAATTGTTGCCGTAAAGAATTATATTTTGGCAAGCGTAAATCATAACAGATGTACGGTTTCTAACAAATAAATTTGCAGTTGTGTTGTGCGCTGCCACACTGTGTACCCAACAGTGGGGAGGATTTATTCATCTGACTTCAGATAACGCAAATATTTTTAGCCAGCATTTTAAAGTGGTGGATGCAAAGGCATGTGAGCTTTGTGGAGTTAAAAGTACCTTTAAATGAAATGCCAGTTGAGCAGGGCCTGTTTTTATTCCCAACTTGTGCTTTGCCACTGACTCCAGCTCCAACAGTAGTTCAAACCAGTGTAGTGGTGCTCTGAAACTGGAAAGAAAAGAGGCTTTTGCTGTTGTCTAGGTTACTGAGCAAGGTAGTGACAATAGTATTAAAAATAGCGGTTATGATCATGTACCACTCTCTTAAGTTCAGCTTCCAGCTTGGCTGGGTGGCACAGTACCTCGAAGTCTGTAAGGCAGCTGCCAAAAAATGCAGGGACCTGCAGCCTGCTGGGATTTCCAGCTGCCACCCCTCAGATCACTGGCATCGCTTGTCACCAGCGAGCGCCGGGTCCGGTGCACCGAGCCTGCCACGGGACTCACCCACTGTGCTCAGGGACCCTTTGAATCTCAGCTGCACACTCAGAGCTTGCTGAGCTGCTGCCATATGGCCCTAATGCTCAGAAAGTTTGACATGGTTTAAGAAAAATGTGTGCACAGACACAAAGGTGCGCAGGTGGAGGAGGAGAGAGCAGCAAAAGGTTCCTGACAGGGCCACGCTGAACCCGAGGAGCACAGCTTGTGGCTGCCCTTTAAATGTGCAGCCTGTCATCTGCTCCCAGGACAGGTTGGTTTTGAGTGCTGCAGAAAGCATAGAAATAAATCTGCATGAGAAGTAAAACATTTGCAATTAATAGCTGGTCGAGCTGCCCAGCAATCGAATGCAGCAGCCTAAAAATAAAAGGCCTAAAAATAGAAGATAATTCACAGGAGACAATTCAAGGAGAAATGGACCCATGCTATCAAGGAGTTTGGCATTAGATCTTTTGTTTTTAGCTTTAAAACCCAGTATATTTAATTGCAGATTTGTGGTAAGTTACAGAGGGTACTCATCTGCAACTCCTTTGTGAAAAGCACTTATAAAATCTGGAGATTTGTATTCTTCCTTATTATCCTGCTGCAGGGCATCTGACTTTCAGTCTGACCTGTTCAGTCTGTGGGCATAACACTGCCCTCCTTTCTTCCCCATCAGTGGGAACAATCCTAATGACACTTCCTAAAGGTGAGGAAAAGCTTAATGGGAAAAGACCTGTCACTACTGGAACCAGGCAATGGGAATAGCAAAATCGACAAATAAGAGAAAAAAAATCCCACTGACAGGGCAGAATTAATGCATTGAGCTGCCTTATTGAAAGAAATGAGTGAAATTAATTGGTAATGATTATTTTTCCAGCACTATCCTTGGCTGATCATGTGTGGAACAGCCCAGCTATCCTCGGTGGGGGGGTTTGGGGTGAGGCTGCTCCTTCCACGCTGCTGTTGACATTTCAAGTCAGGGCCACAGCCTGGCTCCGGTCTGGGCAGGATCCGCTGTGAGTTCTTGATGAGAGTGTACTTGAGATAGTGTCCTGTAGGTGAAATCAGTGTTTCCAGCCTTGCTGACACTCTTGGCATGCTCTGGAGCGTCTCTGCACAGATGCAGTTCAAAGCCTGTAGGTGGAACAGTGTTTGTAAACTCTTCCTGCCATGGTAACCTGCCCCGGCCTCCAAAAGGCACCTGGTCCTACACAGAATTGGGCCTTTCTGTTGGAAAACTCGACTTGAGTCTTAAATTACACAATGAGCATCTGAAGATTTATGATTTAAAAGCTCCTTAAGAAGGAAAAGAAAAAAAAGAAAAAAGAAAAATAATAGCCCAATTGTTTCCTGCCCTAAATCGTTGCTCTTTGACATTCTAACCTAAGAGAGACCCCTTTGGCACCTACCCCTGCGACAGGCAGGAGAACTACAAAGTAAACTCCTTCTGTAGGGATAATGAAGTCACTGCCTTAGGCACACTCTGCTATCACACCTGATAATCTCTTTAAAACACAGTGCGATTAATTATTAATTAGGAAGATGAATGTTGTCTAGAAAAGGAGTTTCAAAGGCTACAAATCTGAACTGCTTAGTGTTACCAGGATTTTGTTGATACCGAAAATGTTTGTCAAAGGCAGTCTGCAGCGACTCCTAATGTACCCAATAAACAAAATATCCTGAATAAACAGAGCCAGCAGGCACCAGGGCTCTGCACTCTGCTTATTTTTAACTGCACAGACATTGTTTCCCACAGAGCTCTTAGAGGAAGGGGATGTTCGATTTTCTTGATATCACCCAGTTGTGCTGGAGCAGCAGCACATTTCTATTGGCCCTGCTACAGAGCTCCTCTGTGTCCAGGATCCATTTCTAACAGCCAGCTGATGTCAAAGATGGAAAGCTGGGTGGGTGATTGGGTCCCATCTGAGTAGGGATGGAGGTGAAGTATTTTGCTGAGTCAAAGAGACTAAAATGTCAGCAAAGTCCAGCTCTTGTTAAACTCAATTTTACTTCCATGGCAGTGGGTCAGGCTGCATATCCGTTGGATAATGTTTCATAGGAAGCAAATGGCTGCTCCCTTTCTTCTTCCCACCAGCCACGGAGGATCTGTCGGTGACTGCAGCTTTTGGCCTTTCTTGCCAACTCTTTCTCCAGCCCCACCAATAATCACTGCAGTGTGGTCACCTCTGCTGAATTCTGCAAAACCTGAAACCTCAGAAGTGATGTACAAGGGAGCATTTTCCTAACAATTTTGTGAAACTTCAGATTAGCCACTATTTCTAGTCTATTTTAGGGCTGTGCAGATTTTGTTCCTCATTTGTGGCAGAAACCAGGACAACTGTATGTAAATTCTGTGAGTTGCTATGAACCCAGAGAGTGCGGAATAATATATAATAGTTTGAAAATGTACAGTCAAAAAAAAGATACTGTCAAAGCCAGTCATGACTCAATCTTGAGTCCATAACCAGAATTAAGTCCTCTTGCTTCATCTTTCTGCAAGACTATTAATGTCAGATAGCTTTTATATTAGGAAAAGGAGTATTTTTGAAAAAGAGGTCTGATGGAAATAAAACCAGTGTAAAAGCAATGTGCACAGCCAGTAGTTTGCAATGGAAAAGAGTTTTCACCTGGCTGTCGCCCCTCCATATAGTATGAGATAAATAATTTTATAATTAAATAATTGTAAGAGTTTTAATAACTGTGGTCTATAATACATGTAACCTTTTAACCAGCTCATTCCTTCTTACCTCCACGAACATCTCATGAAGGTCACAGGGTTTTTACCTCACCACACCTTCTGATGAGGTGTGTGAAGCAACCTCTGTGATCTGAAGCACAGGGCATAAGAATTGGGATAGTTCTTCATTCCTGAAAAACAAGTTGCTGGGAATTAGACACCTTGAAGGTCTGGACCTTCATGATTTTACTTATGGAAGGTCTAAGGCAGAGAAACAATGGGAGCGTATGGCCAGCACCCATCCTTATTCCTTTAGGTTAAATGTTACCATCCAAAAATTATGGGTGTTATTTTATACTGCAGGTTATGTGAAAGTCACTTGCACTTTGTATTGGCAGAAATGTGTTGATTTCTTCCCTTGATTCTTGTAGAAAGGTCTCTTTAATAAATCAAAGGTTGGCAAATAATAAAAATCCAAGATAATTTACTGGCTAAAGGAATATTTGCAGTGTCTTTGGCTACATAGTTCAAAGGATTTGTCTTCTTTTGGAAAGTAGCCCTAGAACTGCTGATTCTTAGCTCTAACATGAAAGCTGTCCCAGGAATGATGCTATCAGCAGTCCCTGAGGGCTGAAATGGCAGCTGAGGAGTGATGTGCTGGTGGTCTTCCAGGACACTGGGAATGAGGACATTGCTTATGTCAGCACCATGATGTACACACAGAACCTGCTGTGTTACTCTGTCTTTGGGCTATTGATAAACCTAGGTCTTGGAGCACAATTCCCAGGAGGATGCAGGGTTGCCACACTGTTCCCAAAGGCTTTAAAGTAGTTTTCCCAGTCTCTTTTTGCACATGTGATACTCAACATAAAAAAAAAATGTCTGAATGTTTCCCCGGTTCACTTTTGACATGACAACTTGTGTAGGAGTCTCCAGTCTCATTCAGCTGTAATTTAAAACATCTGATTTGTAAACCCATAAAATTGAAACTTATGCCGGAATGACAGACACACCCTGGCCTTGTACCACTATGGGATATGTGGAAATGAGGGAAATAAGGGAAATCATTTGGAGTGCAGAGAAGTAAACCCCAAAGTTAGTATTTGGCAGTTTCATTCTTAATACATAAAGGCCTCATTTGAATTTTCATAAAAATCAGAGTGCAAGATTTTCTCTGTGTTCAAAGTGCAGCCTGTGACTTCTTCCTGAGCTAATATCAACTTTAGGGTATGGTTGGTGCTCTTTAGTCCTGTCCCGTAGTGTCTTCCTACCAGGGCAGTCTACAAAAGCATTGGAGGTTGACAGGGAATGAAAAGCCTCTCCATAGGAGCAAGGAGAGCAGCACAGGCTGTTTACCCCTCAAGGTTTTCAGGATCCCCATAATCTCCTTTGGCGCTGGAGCCTGAGCTCACAAGCCCTGATTGAAAGCACTTAGTCAAGTTGAACAAGAACTTTATGGCCCCAGGCATGTTAAATCTGAAGTGATATTAAAGGCATCTGCTATGTCAGGAGCTGGGAGCTCTGTCTTGAGGAGAGCTTCTGTCTTCAAGCAAAAACACTGCAGTGTAAATAAGACCTGAAATGTGGTGGTGCTCAGCCTAGAGGAAGAGAAATGGAGAACTTCCCTCCAGAACTGCTAGAGTTCATCCCTTTCTCTGGATCATGTCAAAGCTGTCCCTTAGTGGAATAGCTTTTGTCCCTCCTCTGCAAAGATATCAAGTTGACTGCAGATTTGCTGCAAGAATATAGCCCTTAGGGCTCCTTTATTATCTGTGCAGTGTGGATTTTCTGGAGCATGCAAGACCCTTTTCAGTGTGCTCCAGGATGAGGCAAATTTGAGTTTGTGAGGTTTTTTCTTCAGAATTTTGTCATTTGGTCCTTTGAACACACAAGACTCACCAACTGAAAGGACTCAAAGAGAACTTTACATAGAGGATTTTCCTGATCTCTGTGATAAACTCCCTTCTCTCCTTCCTCCAGTTTACTCCAAGTTTTATTTCTCGCTCAGAAGCTGCTGCCCTTGCTGGCCACAGCTGCTCTCCCAGCCCTAGTCACAGCATTAGTTATGAGACTTTAATGACAATCTCTGCCTCAGCCTTTTGCTTGGTCTGGTTACTTCAGCATCTACAGAATGTTTTCACAAAGAAGCAGATGGTGGTAGGAGTAATTGGGCCGTAAAACAGCATTAACAGCTAAAAACGATTTTCACCAGAAAGGATTTTGCAGTCAGGGTGAGGGAGGTTCAGCACTGTTTTCGTGTTTTCTCTCCCATACATTCACCCCTGCCCTGGCTGTAGGTGGTAGCTCTCTGCTTCCAGGAGATGAGCCCTGTCAGGTCAGTCACAAATATGAACAGTTGATGAATAACCCATTATAAAGTCACTTTTATGTTGACTCAGTGGACATTTCCTGGCTTCAGAGAGAGTCAAGATAATGGCTAGCTTTGTAGAAAGAAAGAATCTCTAAAATGCAACATTTTTTTCCCTTTGTGACTTTTATTGCTTTGTACACTGACATGTCTGAGGGAGGAAAACAGGGCCTTGTTGCCAATAATCCACAGCACTTGGCACGGACGGTCTTTAAAATCTGGCACCGGGATGAATATTAATTCAGTTGTTTTCCCACAGAAGCTGCTGATTAGTCAATGCTAAGTGTCCCTGAGATGATTTGTTAAAACTAACATCTGAGCCCACCTTTACTGACTAGCTCTGCTTCTTGTCACCCCTGCAACAGGTGACTGAATCTGTAATGGAAGGGGTGACCAAAATCCCAGAATGGAGTAAAGATAAAAATGCAGAGGAACCCCAGGGGCTGTGGTGCAATGGCTTCCCAGCTTTCTGGGCATGGAGCCAGGACAACTAGCCAAGGAGGATCACACCCCAGGCAAGGGGTTCCTCCTGTGGCTCAGAGCTGGTATCCTGATTCCTCTGTCACCATCCCCTCACTCCCAGTTGGCAGCTGGTGGTTTGAAGTGTGGCACTACCGTGGCATTGGGGCTGTGGTGTCCCTCCATCTGATGATGGGGATGATGATGATGGTGATGATGACCAAGTCATGAGTCCCCCACCATGTGGATATGCCTCTACTGGACACCTGCATGGCCTAGCCTGGTGGTAGCTCTGCTGCTCTGCTGCTGTGGCTCAAGGGCAACAATTCAAAGTCAATATACACTATAAAACTTCAAGTTTTGCTCCTGTAAAGTCTTTCAAAACGAAAGGCTTAATAAAACAAGAAATCTCATTTTTTTTTCTTCTTTGTGCAAAACCCACTTAATTTCACCTGAGTATTGCAGGGGTCTCCATGCACTAAGCAGATTGCAGCTGGTACAATTTCTTTTGGTTTTTCACTATGTTTACTCGTCTCTCTCTGTCTGAATCTTGATTTCTTCCATTTAATAACAGCACTTCTTTTACTTCAAGAGGAATACACAGGTAGAGCACAGGTTTAATGCAGGCTGTATCAAAGAAACACTGAAGGGAAAGATTCTCTGAGGTACTGCAATAGGAGGATGAACGAAACAACTGAAAAGGTCTTTCCGTGTCAGACATCTATGATTTTAAATACTGAACGATCAAGACAAAGGCATTTCCTGGTGATTAATGATGGGCTGGGTGTAGTCATGTCTGGGCCTTAACCCTGGCCTCCTGTATATCCCTAGGAAATGCCCTGTGGCTTAGTTCTTTCTGCTGTTTTAAGCTACACTTGGCTTATGATTGATGGTCGTCTTTAAAAGTACCTCAGTGTTTGTGGCTATTTTAGTGACTGCTCTAGACAGCTTTGTTCCTCTCTCCTGGGTCTGGGTGTTATTCCTAAACCCATAGTCCTAAACTAATATAAACATGTCTGAATAGCAAAGGGCTGGGAGTTTAGGCATAGGTAGGGCAGTTTGATGCAGGTGTGGTATAAAACACACAGCAACCTGCAGGTTGTTTGATATCAGTCGTGGCTGTAGAGATGATGTCCAGGACCTCTGCCAGCTGGGCAGTGACAGGCGCTTTCCATCTCTGCTAAAATTTGATGTGCTGTTGAGAACGATGGCCAATGCAATGAATGTTGTATTGACAATGTAATGATGATCACTGGCAGTGTAAAGGTGCTTTTGGCAGCACTGTCCTCTTAAGGAGACTGGGTGGGTATCAGGGTGCAGAGATTGTTTAACATTGCCTTTGGAGCTCCTTTGACCTTGCATTATTAATCCTAACCCCATTCCCAAAATGCTGGCTTCCTAAAAATCCCATTAAGTCAGTGCAGTTCCAAATGTACTGAGTCACAACCAAATTAAAAAAGCTGGACATGTAAAATGTTGCATATTTGGTCTCAGAAGCTCTCAGCAGCTCATTTCCTTGGGCACTGCCTCCTGCTGTATTTATAGTGAATTCTAATGGATGCAGAAAAGAACTGACTTGCTCAAGATAAGCAAAGCAAACAGCCATCACTTTTCCAGTCACTGCAAACCTGGAGCTGCTCAGGCAGCCTGTTCCCACCATCACAACTGGCTCATCAGGAGGGATAGCCAAGGGCAAGTTTTCCAAACTGGACCAAATTTGCTTGAGGTTTCACATCAGCCAACTGGACTGATTTATATGCCCCTTTTTTGAAGTGGAGGGTGAAGCATTGGCTGACAGGTCTCCCAGTTTCACCAGGCAATCACTATTTCATAAAATCATAGAATGGTTTGACTTGGAAGGGACCTCAAATATCAATTAGTTCCAGCTCCCAGGAATTTCCAGGAAATTTGTAGCATTTTGAGCTTTTGGCTCTCCTTAAGTTAATGATTTGGAGATGCCCTAGAAAGCAGATATGATTAAATAAAATGCAACTTAATATGGTTGTAGCTGTTCTAGTGTAAGAACATGGCCCAGATAGTTTGTATGCAGGTGAATGGTGGATTTCATTAGATATACCTGGGGAAATAGGCAACCTGAAGACAGACGTGTGCCCAAGAGCTCTCCTCCCTTTTTCTAGCTCTGCTTGTTGATCTAATAAAATATATTACTTCCACAAAGCTTGTCTTGCCTGCAATTAAATGAAATCCTCCCAGAATCACACTGTGTGACAGATCTTTTAATTCATTTCAGACCTGCTGCAGCTCCATCCTGTCCCTCTGCTTCGCTGTGGGAGCAATAGTGTTTTGTGCCACTGCACAGCCCCTTCCTTCTCCTTTTGTAGTAACTGTGCAAAGATTTAATTGCAACACATTAATGAGGGTTTGTGTGGCTGTAGAGTGAGGGGAAACTTATCTTTTGAACGTGTGAATTATGGAGTGTGTGTGGGTTAACAAAGTGAGAAAGAGCAAAGGTGTGTTCAGAGCAGCCATTGATGAAGCTAATGGCAATCACAGATGATCAGCCTGACCTTCCCATCTCTAATTCTATACATTTCACTGTCCTTTGTGCTGGGTGATGAAGAGGAAAATAAAATAGGCTAGAAAAACTTTCTAAACTCAAAACTAGGATAAAAATGCCACATTTTGAGGCCGTGGGGAAAAAACATCACCTGTGCTTTTTTTAGAAAAAGCAGTAAGCAAAACCAGTATGAAATAAAACTAGAAATATAAAGTAGTAACTTCCTGATTATGAAAATGGAAGTTATTTTCTTATCATTTTAATAATATCTACTTTAAATCCTTTATCCCAGATGAAGCCTCACTATATTTTTTATTGATGGTTGTCAGCATGACTGACTTTTAAACCAAAAAGTTTGTAAAACACTGCAGGGTTTCCCATCCCAACCCCTGTCCCTGGTGAAGCCCATCCTGCACTGCCTGCCCCACCCAGGGATAACACAGGCTACCACATTTTGCCTTGTGCTGCCTGGGAGTGATCCCACCTGATCCACTGAGCTGGAATAGGGGACAAAAAATACAGGATTTCACTTTTTAGCACCATGAATCATACTTGCCTTTTGTAGCCAGGCTCTTTAGGCCAGCTGCTGTCTATAGGATTCATAGTTAAATATAAAAACAGGGCTCCTGAAGCAATTAGTGCTTGTAAGTACCTGCAGGATAAGGCCTGGGAATCCCAGTGTTGATCCAGATGGGCTACACTCTCAAATGTCTCCCTCATCTATCTGTAGTCTGAGAGTTTAAAAGTGAAACATCTATCAAAATCTCATTATTTTGGAGTGGATGGGAGCTCATGCCTTATAAACCTTAATTTATTTTTTATATCTTAAATCATGCTGCTATATCTAAAGCGCAAATTTTTGCAAAACAAACTGCTGAAGCATTTGGAAGGAGTTGAATAAACAGTCCCAGCACTACTCTGGAGCAGTGCCAGAGGGAGCAGGCAGGTGTGTGGGGTGAGGATGGCAGAGAGGTGCTGATGGCACAGAGCTTTGGGAACTCCTACTCTTGTTGTTTTTGCAATAGGATGCTCGTATTTACTCAGAGGAGAGGAGAGAAGGTTAATGCTATCAGTTTCTGGGAATACAGGCACTCCCCAGTGACTGAAAGAGAATAGTCCTGAATCCCCCAAAGACCATAATTTCACTCCCAAGTGTCTGCTAGCAGAAAGACATGCCTGTCTGCCTTCAGTTCAGTATCATCACAAAGGGCTGATTTATTAAATGGTGACAACCTTCTCGACAACCTTCGAGCTCTGTAGGGTTTGCTTGGTGGTGTAGGAGGCTGAAATGGTATCAGTGTACAAGGCAGCATTTTAAGTTGAGCAGCACTAAGCAGCCTGATCTTGCAAATCTAGGATCATGCAGCTTGTTTCAGAGATTCATCTTGCCAAGTTTTGTGTGTCATTTAAGGAGAAGTCTTTCCCATAGAGACAAAATGTATTTGGGAGTGAGAGTGATGAGCCCCTGAACCCTTGTTAGATAATGCCCTTACCTCCTGGGACAGGGCCCAGAGGATTTACTCAGTCCTATCATTTGTGGGAGTTGAGGCATCCTAAAGGACAAGAAGGATAGAAAAATCAAAAACTTTATCAGAAGGATGTGACAAGTAAAATAAAATTAAAAACAACCATAAAACTTGGGATGAGGGCAAGGTTAGGGGTCAAAACTGAATTCATGACAACTCTATCAGATATATGGGTAATGAAGGGCTGCCTCTGTAGTATTTTATTCTGTAGTATTTTATTTTGTTCTTTATTATTCTATTACTGTATTATTTTTGCCCCATTTAAACTGTTTGCCTACAGCTGGACTCCTCCTCTACTACAGTCAGAACAGTGCTGATTCCAGAGATAAGACACACAAAGTGAAGGTGATACAGACAGGCAATTATAAAAACATCTTTGTTTCCTGGGGTGGACAGCCTTCCCGTGAAGGTCACCCTGACAATGTTCCAGGATGTACTTGTGGAGCTCGTGGCTGGTGCAACGAGGGGCCAAGCAGTGTAATCAGAGCTGACATCTGGGTGCTTGCTGCCAGGGCTTCAGGAAACTTGTTTTGCTCCGAGATAAACTTGCTCTCACTGGGCAATGGGAAAAGCCTATGTGACTGTTAAAACAAGAATGGAAAAAATATGGATCTGGAATATGCATTGCTTTATCCTGCCAAGCCAAGTGTTTATTGTGGAGGCCAGACACATCTGTCCTTCTCCAGCAGATATGGTGTTTCTTGGATTAAAAAGGCTGACTGTAGTGGAACAGTGGAAGAAATTGCTTCAGAAGGCTGACTTATTGGAGTCCTATATCACATGGACCCTGTCAGAAAAATATTAGCCACAATAAAGCTGACACCTGGGGGGATGAAAGCAATATTGCTTGATATTGTGATTACCTTTATAGCAATGTGCTGAAGGTGAGCAGTGGGGAATTGAGTCCTTTCTTCATTTGACCTGGGTGGTCACCATGATTACTTCAGGGATTTCTTTTGTTTTATGTAATAAAACATCTGTAATAAAAGATTTTTTTTAAAAATTTGTTTTGGGAAAGGAACTGGAGACATGGATTGCAGGCAGCTATTTGGGTCAAGGGGTTCCATTTTTGCCAGGCTCCAGATGGAGATGAGAGGAGGACAGGGGCTGGAAGTGACCCTGAAGCTGAATCCATGTACAATGAGAACAGCATCCATTTACTGAGCTGCACCTGATGCAAAGTTTGGCGAGAGCAGGATCGATGCAGGCATTATTCCCTGTGTGGAGTATTTCTGAGAATGCTGCTTGTGAATGTGGGTCTGTTCTGAAAGCTGCAGCAAGTGTGAATAACAACACTCATCACACTATCTCTGCATTCTCATGCCCTTGCAGATTTACTGGAAGATCTCAAGAAAACTGCAGTGTTGGTGGAACAATTTAGTTATATCAAGGAAAAGGACTTTTTTCTGGAAACTTGACAGAAGAAATAAAATTTACCTACTGGAGGTGCACAAGTTTCTTCTGATTGAAGGAGGCTGCAGGTTGTTTGCAGATAGTGAATGTTCACTGAATACTCTGCACTGGAGAGAGGTTTATTTTTTTCAGTTAAAAATCAAAATATGTTAACATTTGGCCTTTCCCTATGCTTTTGGTTTGGACTCAGAAGATATTCTCATAGTACCTCTGTAATTTTTTTTCCAGAAAAGCAGATACCTTCTCTGTTCCTCTACAAAAGCTTTATGCCACAATAATTTAAGATTTCCTCCAGGTCAGAATATTTCTGCATGTAAAACTCTTTGAAGGTTTAAATAGATTGTAACTGAGTTTTGACATGTATTAGCACGTGTCAGGTACAGCAGTTATTAAGGGTAGTGGAGACAAGGCACATTCCATCTCTCCAGAGACTGACTTGCAGGTGTCCAGATCACTACAGGCCACGAGCAGGCAAAGCCACTAAAATCATCACCCTTTGTTACAACAAGCATTAAAAACTTCTTTTGTCACTCATTTCAGCAATAGGTCAGGTGAGAAATAAGCTCTAGTTGCTCTTAGAGAATCGTGTCCCAGGATTATTACTGGGAAAATTGCCTTTTTATTCCTTTTAATGTAAATCTTTCCTGCATCTCTTTCTAAGATTCCACACAGAACAGATTTTAAAATTATATTAAACCATACATTAATGTTAAAGCATGATGTGTATTAGTTAAATAGGAGTTCCTGGGTTCTGTCCTATTCCTGTCCTCTTTATGAGCTGAATACATCTGCATCTAAACAATTCATTACAGAGAAATAGTTTGATTTTTTTTAATCCTTTAATTCCTTTCATTCATATACCAGGAAGGAGTGTGATATACAAAATAAAACTCTCAGCCCTGGGTACTATTTTAATCAGAACAGGTTTGAGCAAAGCCAGCTGACTCCCTGCCCTTCTCTTCCCAGGGCACAGCCTCTGTCCTGCAGCGCAGGTCCGACAACGAGGAGTACGTCGAAGTTGGAAGACTTGGTCCATCAGATTATTTTGGTAAGAAAATTCAGCTAAGCATGGTTCAGAAAGACAGGCATGTCTGGGTCAAGTACTTATTGTCTTAATTAGTGTTCCACTCTTCCATGTGAGGGGTTATGTGCAGGTCAGCTACTGCTCTCAGCGATGCTCGGAGATTTCAGGGAAGCTGAATCCAGTCCTTGGTTTACACCAGTGTAGCTGACAGGGGACAGATCCAGAATCAGCAGAACAGTCTGAAAGCATTTGTTTTCAAAGGCATTTTACCCACATGCATTATGCATGTGTAATGCATTTGCACTGTCAACAGAACTATGTAAAGTGTCTATCAAGAGATATATAAAGGGAGATGTTCTACAAGCAGAGCAGTGGGATGGTGAGGCACGCACCCTCTGAAAGAGAGGAAGGTGTGTGACAGTGTGTGTGTTGTCCCTGCTTCCAGGTGAGATAGCCTTGCTGCTCAACCGGCCCCGGGCAGCCACGGTGGTGGCCCGTGGGCCCCTCAAGTGTGTGAAGCTGGACCGGCCCCGCTTCGAACGAGTGCTGGGGCCCTGCTCCGAGATCCTCAAGAGAAACATTCAGAGATACAACAGCTTCATTTCGCTCACCGTCTAAAGGATTCCTCTGGAAAGCTGCCTTCATGTGACCTTGTGCACTTAAAATTTGCTCTGTGCAGCTCCATAGCTTTATGAAGAAAAAAAAAAAAAAGAAGTATGCATTTTCTGTGTATTTTTTTTCTGTTTATGTCAACTAGTGGATGTCAGCTCAAATCTCATGTATCATGGAAGTGGAAGGATAACTGTTTGGGTAAGACTAGCTTTGGGGAAGATTGAGGTTCTTTTGGGCTCTTGGCTTGCAGACAAGATTTTTACCTGTTGTTGGTTCATATTGCTTAAAACTGTGGGTTCAACTATTTAAAATACATATTAATTTCTGGGTTTTTAAAAATTATCTTTAAAGCTGGTCTTACTCACCTTTTGTCAAGGTTCTTTGATCAAGTGGTGTGAAAGGTGTCCCTGCCCATAGTAGGGTGTTGGAAGCTGACAGCCTTTCGAGTCCCTTCCAACCCAAACCAGTCTGTGATTCCGTGATATCTCTCTGCCTAACACTTGTAAAAGATTTTTCACTGGTTACAGACTGGAGGGGGGGTTCCAAAATACCATGAAATGAGTGACAGTCTCATTGATGAGATGCAATTTCAGGGAGAAGGTTGGAGGAAGGTTTTGATCATTCCAGCAAGCCAGGGAAAAGTAAAGCTTTTGAGTGATTTTGCTTGTGGCATAGATATAGGGGCCATATTCCTCCATGTCCTACAAACTCTTTTGGGTCTGCTTTGTAGGATATGCTCAAGCTGCTCCAGTCTTCTGGGTGAAGAGGTCAAGGGACAATGTTTTGTAAGAATTCAAATGGAGCCTTTAGGACCTAAGTTATTTGTCCTCAGCTTTTTTTTTAATGAGGATTTACATTACAGTCCTTAGAAGTCCAATGGGGGCTTCTCTGCTGAATTAAGTTGGCTTCAAAACTCAGCAGAATGTCCTCAGCCACTTCTCTGAACATCATATGAAATGCTGAAGAGATGGTGCCAGGTGCACTTCAGGGACAAATACAGCAACTTGTTTTTAATAAGGTCCACTTAATTAAATCCAACTGCCTTTCTTCTAGTATATGACTAAATTTTAGAATTTTTATAAATTTTCTGAAAGCCAAATAAGTGCTTCAAAATGCTGCTTCTCCTCCAAAAGACAGGTATTGTGTAACAAAGAGCACCAGGATCCTGGAGCCCAGGTCCCTCCAGGGGCCTCACAGCCTTGCTGGCAATCACTGCTGCCCTGCCTAGACATGGGGCCACTCCTGAATGGAGCTTTTTGCAGATCTCTCAAAGCTGGGGATCTGCACATCTCTCAAGGATGGGATCATTTGCATTATGACTTGCAAAACTTTACCTTTGCAGGTAACTTTGTTGTTGCCAGCAGCAGCAAAGCTCTGCATCTCAGCCACCCTAAACAGCTTCAGCTGCCCTTCAGCTGGGCCAAAACTCCATTTCTTCTTTACAATAACATTTATCCGAGTAAATACAAACTTTCTGTACCTTTGACATGCCAAAGCTTAAGCAGTGAAATATGGCACCAATCTCCCTTTTGAAACTAGAGGTGTAGCTGAAATTGGCTAAATGGCTAAAATGAGCCCTACTGACACACAATTGCTTTCTTCTTTGGAATTAACAAATACTAATTGGACACTTTCCTGTTGACTCCCACCAAGAGCCCAATATTCCAGTAGCTGCCCGCAGTGGTTCTCACAGAGCTAAAAAGCTTCTCAGCTTCAAGCTCTTCTCATCACTTAAAGGTGCTTAATTTATTTTAGCATCATTTCAGTGGTCCTGTTAGTGTATATTCATTGCTGCTATTTATTATGTTTATGTTATGCTTCTTGCATGTGTTAATAAATATGACCATTCAGTTTCCAACCTTGCAATTTTTATCATGTGCATTCATGTAGGCTCATCCCCATTCTATATAGAGAGGTCAATGTATATGCATTTGGTTATTTGCTACACTGTTTTTGTATTCTCTTGTGCAATTTTTAAAAGAAATATTTTTTAAATGTTACCATTCACTCAAGAATGTTCTTTTACCTGTTGCATTTCTGTTGTGTTGGTAAAAAAATTGTGAGTGTTTCGTATAATATGCAGGACACATCTCTTGTCAAATACCAAGTACTAGCCTCACTGTTTAGAAGTTATTCGAGCACACAGACACACTGCAGATTCTTTGCTTTAAACCTTTACAGCTCATGGAAAATACGTTTGAATTATGGTTCTGTTATAAGCAATCTCAAGAGAAATGTAACTGTCTAACACCAGGATTTCTGTGCTTTAAGTGGAACAAAATGATATTCAGTGACATTTTGAAGATAATTGTAATATTTGCAGTGGATGATGGGACAGGATTATGGTATGAATAAAATTCTTCTACGTTATAAGTGGCCATTGTGGGTTTATTGCTAATGGAAGTCTTTGTGAGTAGATGTCATGTTCCAGTTAAAATCTGCATATCATCAAAACTTTGAGCTCTGCTGAAAATAATCAGATGCAAAGGGACAAAAAATAGACCACGATTCCCAGTGCTATATATAGTAATGGAAACCAAACTGGTTTTGTGGAGGATTAGCATGAAGAAAAAAAAAATAATCTGTTTAAATGTAACCATATATGTCTATATAAAGAAATAGGGGTCCAAAGTGTCTCTGGGATCTTCCTGCTGTTGTCCAGGTGAAACCCTCAGGACTGAGGTTGAGCTTGTTGTCCAGCCAGGGGGTACATCTGGGGAAAAACAGGCTCTTTCCTTCTCAAGTACCAGTGCTGCTCCTTTTGGCACAGTATCATCGGCAAAGCCCATGGTCCCAACCACACCAGGGATCTGTCCCAGTCATTCCTCTCAAGTTTTGGCCACACGTGGATTTTTAAAAGTGTGTCTGCCCTGGAACTGAAGCACAGCCCCACTTTTGGCACCAGGGATGTACTGTGCTGCTGCCACAGCTTGTGTTCATGCTATGGGCTGGCCAGGAACTACACTGAGGACAAACTTCTTAGGGAAGGCAGAGCCTCCAAAGGAGCCACCTGTACCTCATGCATCAAGGTGTGGGCACGGGTTGAAGAACTGGAGTGGCTTCTGGGTGACTAGGTGTTCTGTGTGCTGTTAGTGTCACCCCACCTACCAGAGCTCTGGGTGGCCACTTCAGTAGGTGTGTTATGGTCCAAGCCTGGCTCCAGAGCTGGAGCTGTCACCCCAGAGCAGAGGGCAGGGCCAGTGGCTCACTCCTTGCAGCCTTTCTGTGGTGGCCCCTGTACAGAAATCTTGGGCGGCTCCTGACATCCAAGGGCCGTTCAGCTTTCCCTTTTTGGAGTGTGTTATTTCTCCCCCCTTTGCTATGATTCAGGAGGGAAGGACTGGTCTTTCCAGAGAATTACTCACATTATGCAGTAATCAAAAGTGACCACTGTCTCTGAGGTCCTTCCAGAAAGACATTACCAGCCCACACTCCCCAGAAAAGAGCATCTCGCCAGTCCTCATTGTCATTCCTTTTTTGGTTGGTTTTAATTGTGTCACAGCCATTTCAGGACTCCTAAGACAAAAGGAAATACTTTTTTTATTTAACAGAAACTATTGCACCTCAGGTTTTTACAAGGCCATGTGTCTGGCCAGGCTTTGGTGTGTGTATCACATTACTCCAGCTGGCTCAGGCATTCCCACTGCTTTGTGGCACTAAAGTGCTGCTAAAGTGGTGCAGAAGTCATTGAGTCACATGAACCCTGTGAATCCTTCCTTGATCATCAAGCAAACATGGCCTGACACCCTGTTACCTGTTCCAGTGTTGGAGGGAAACAAGAGCTGTTGGAGAACCAAGTAACCCCAGCTGGGTTATTGGCTGCTGGGCTGTTTCTCTGGCAGTCTTCCCAAGTGAAGTCACCACACAGGGTGACATTTCTCCTGTTGTGAAAGTTGCACAAGGTGTGTGCATCCCATTCAGTTTTGAGTCTTAAATGGTGCATAAATCCTTTCACTTCCCTATTTATGGGAGAAATGTTTCTTCTTTATGCCCATTTCTGTAGGGCAAAGAGGATATTATCCTGTGCAGCATGGATATTATCATGTGCAACAAAATGATGACCTCTCAAAGAGTAGGTGAGTGAAAACCAACCAGCTTAAAGTCTCACAGCTGACATTCCAAAGACCAGTTCACTATGTAGAGACCAAATTATCCCCTCTCACATTGCTAAGCATGGTTTTTCAACTTAATTCCAATGATCTGGCAACTCTGACAGGAGCTTCAAGTGCATACGCCTGCTCAGAAACTCGTAAGAGCATTTCCAGCCAGAGTCACTTCTGTAGGTCCATCTTCCCTTCTGGAGAAAGAGAGCATATTTGGATACAAGCATATGTGTAGCCTTGAAAATCTGATGTTACGGGAATATGTTGGCTTGGATGCTCCTCCTCCTCCAGGGATTTCTCTGTGGTTCTTTGCTGCTCCACAGAGTTGTATCTGGGATGCAGCACACTCACAAGCTGGCCTTTTCTCTCAAAACACTGCCTGGCCGAAGGAGCTGGCATCTGCAGCCATCTGGTATTTTTCTGAAGGCTGAGGATGTTTTTTGTGCTTGATCAAGCTCCAATACCAGAGTGATTCTTCTGATGTCTAAAAATCTGGATTGAGTTTTTAGAAAAGAGGCTGCACTTTGCCTGGGCAAGGAAAGCAAAGCATGAGCGTCTCCTTGGGCTGCTCTGTCTCCTATTTCAGATGTACAAGGATAACTTCTCCCTTCTGAGTGTGTCAGCCCCTCCCCAGCTGTGCTTTAATTCTTATTTTCAAGTCACTCTCTGCATAAATATCACAGAGAGCCTCCACAGGCGAGCCTCCACAGGCCAGACCAAGCTGCAGCATACTTCCCATGCTCTTGTGCTTGAGCAATTTGAAGTGTTCTGGGTTCCCTTTAAAAAGTCGTGAGATCTAATGGAGGAAAAAAAAATAATCGTTTTACCCATGAAGACTGCTCCTATTCCAGTATAAACTGCCTCCAAACGTGGAACAGTGGCATGCCATGTTGCTGTATGGGCCAGCAGTGCTGAATGAATTGGCAGATGCTGTGCTGCTGTGTGATCTATGGGAGCTGGGCTGTGAGAACGCTGCTCCTCTGCTCACAGCTTTGGTTCAAAGCAGAGAGAGTTGTTTTGCCAAAAAAGTGCCCCCCACCCAAGCCCTGATGGGATGAATGGAGTCTCATGCTGCCAAGACTCACTGGGTGCATTCACCTTACCCTCAGTGGGTGCTGACAGCCTCCACTCTTCCCAGAGCTGGCAGTTGGAAACAGGATGTATAGACTGATGATGAGGTAGGGAATTTCTCACCACTGCCTGCTGTTACTGGCGCTCTGGATGTTCATACTGCTGGCTCCAGGGAAATCAAGCCTTTCTGGGAAGTGGCTACTCCCTATCCTCTTTATACAGAAAATGTATTGTTATTATTTGAAAGCACTTTTGTATTGCCCTTAGACTACAAGCATGGCGATTGTTCCATTAGAAGACATCATGGTGCATAGCAGTGAAATACGACGTACAGTACCATGCAGTATGTATTTTCCAGATAAACTGGGAAAACAGTGCAATGGATCTGCAAAGTGGGGGTACAATAGCTGCTTTGCATTCCTCCACATGTGTGGAATTCATGTGCACTACAGAGTGTTTTGTTCCCATGTGCTTACGATGATCGGATGATCTGTTGTATTTTCTATCCGGTTTCATTTTCTCCGTTGTGTCTGTGGGCTGAGCACAAAGTCGCAGCGGCTTCAGATTGAACGTGACAATGAATTAGTGCTGGCTAAACCCTCCCACCATTTATTTCCACTGTGGTAGCGAGAGGGAACAGACTCAGCAGCTGAAAAACACAAGAGATTGTTTCTCCTCATCAACCATGAGCAGCTCAAGCCACTTGCCAGATAGAAGGAGCTGGCTGTGCTTGCAGACTCTGGGTTGTTTGATTGAGACTTCCCAGCCCCAAGCTGCATATTCTCCACACCCCACCCTGCCTGGGGAGCTGAGGTGCCCTGGAAGTGCAGAGCAGGGAGATGTGTCACTGTTCACAGTTTAACTTGCGTAAGGGTAACTCTGGAAATTGCTGCCGGAAGGGAATCTGCATCTCTCAGCGCCAGCTCCTGCAGGGATGGAAAAGCCCTGCCTTGACCCTGCCTGGAGGAAGGAGTTGTGCCCCTGTGCATGGTTCATATGGCTCTTGGCAAGACAGAAGGTGTCTGAGAAAGCAACAGAGCTGCTCCCCAGCCTGGAAAGCTTGTAAGTCACTGCTAACGGCCACCACAAACACCATGAGCTCTGCTCTGTGGGCCAAATTCCCATGAGATGGCAGGATGGTTCATATCCTTGACACATATCCAGGAAAGCATCACACCCTCTCCCATTGCCTTGCATGTCTGGCTCTTAGCCCAGAATCTAGCTTTTAAAGAACAACATGACCAGCAAGGAGGGCTTTTTAAACCTTGGCTTTGCAGGGAGCAGGAGAAGGCACCAAAACGGGCAGAGGAACACGAGAACCAGCCCAACAAAGGCACCTTTGTGCAGGCTGGGAGATGCAGTAGAACCTGTGTCCAGATGAAAGCTGCTCTATCAAAATAGCCATAAACAAACCCGCCTCCTCTGCTACAGAAAAGCTGTTGTGCCAGGAGCATATTAAATTGTATATGCTTTTTCTCAAGGCAAAAGAATTGCAGCAGTGATGGCAGCTGTGTGTGCTGGAGCCGAGCCACCGTATTCAACTCGTGAAGGCCTTGCTGAGGACAGGGTGGGGGAAGGACTGTGGATGAATGTATTATTCAGAGAGACCCACACTGAAATGATCTACTGGCACTGGGATGTGTGAAAGGAGAGAAAAATGACTGCCTCGACACCAAAGGCTGATGTGTTTGCCAGAGGGTAGCACAGGTGATGAGCCAGGTCCCCTCCCAGACTGGGAGCCACAGTTCTGCCAATGTTGCTGTTTATGAGGGGATACAAGGTGTGTTTTGCCTTGCCCAGGTTTCCCTGGGGAGGTTCCGGGTCTCAGCCTCCAGAAGCAGAGCTGGGATGCAGCCACTGCTCAAGCCTGGATGGAGGAGCAGGTTGCAGGCAGGAGGTGCCCAATCTTCCCAGTGAAAGGGGGCAGGAGATGGGATTTAAACCACTGGTGAACAGGGAGCCACAGACAACCCATCCAGCACCTGGCTGGTCCCAGGTGTGGTGGCCTCATACCCACGAGGTGAGATGTTTCAGCCCCCTTTTCTCCCAGCAGGGCTGTTCCCTGCCTGGCTCCTGCCTATGTCCTGGAGAGATGGGATGCAGAGAGCTCAGGGCTCACCCATGCTGCAGCCATCACCTTGTATGCATGAGGCCACCTCTGTGTAGCATCTCCACACCAGGAACAAGGGCTTGGAGAGATCCTCCAGACTCTGAATATTGGTGAAAGCCACGGAATGGGATTTCATCACTATCCACATAATCTCTGCCATATGTTCACTGAGCTGCCCAGACAAACTTGCTCGGTTCATTGGAGGAAGATTCTGCTGCCTAGGCTTTGCCCTTCACTCACTGGGTTGATTGGAGGAAGATTCTGCTGCCCAGGCCTTGCCCTTTACTCACTGGGCTGAGGTCCAAGCCTGGACCTTACAGCCCAGAGGAGACACACCTGTGCCATGGATGCCCACACCAGCCAGAGACCTTCTGTGAAGCACACTGACTATCTAAAATCTTTTTCCACCCTGAGCTGCAACTTCCCCGTGAACAAAGGTGAGCTGGGAGTAAAGGACATGGGATGCTTTCCTTATTAACCCAGGAGCATGCTAGGTAAAGGCAGCTCCTGTAGATCTCCTTAGAAGGGAGGGAAATAAAACAGAATAAATTCAGAAAGGATGACTTCTGTGCAGACACTGTGCAGGTGCCTCATCAAAGATCAGTTTATCCCCAGGCAATACAGTTCAAAAGCTGCAGCAAGGAAATGGGATAGAAGAGCCTGACACTCATCTCAGTTTAAATTCAGTCACTGCAGCTGTCCCGTTCTCTAAGGCAGAAGGGGAAATTTATGGCTTTCCTGCAATGCGAGCAATGCTGTGAGCACGCACAAGGTAAGTGCCCTTTTGTGCCTGAATCCCTTCCCAGTCTGAAGTCACTGCATAGACAGGGCTAACATAATTCAGTGAAAGAAAACCCATTTCAGTTGCTTTTTAAGCAGATTACAGCAGATTAGCTGACTAATCTATATGGAATCCTCTCTACAATTTCAAACTGTAAACAAATCCAGCCACTATTGCATTGCACATAAATATTTACTGTGGATTATATGAAGATTAACTTCAAATGATATTTACAACAAAGGTTTTATTTTGTGACTTGCTACTTTTAGTAATGTAAAACCTTTGGAAAGAAATATGCCTCCCACAAAGTGTGAATTTAAGGCCTGTCAGCTGTACTGTAGCATCTACCAGAGCACGTACACAAGCAGAAACTGATCACGGTATTGATAACAGATGAAGGAAGGGAATAATAAAAGTTACTGGTGCCAAATAAACATGCCTGGGTTTATCATAACATGTCCTCCCTAGAAGATGTGACTTGGTAAGCTGACACCTAACTGTTACTCTCAGTTGGTTTTCTAGCTGCAGAAAAGAGCTGAGCAAGGTTTGCAGATAAAGGGGGTTTGAGGGATGCTGTTTGGCATCCTGAGACATCACTCTCCTTGAGTAGTTGGTGTGGGTAGACCTGGCCCTGGTGGTTGGTGAGAAATGAGGCAGTCTTTGTGATGAAGCTGTTTCTCTTCTTGAAAATCTGGGGTTCTCATTGTATCTCCAGCCACGTGGAGAAACCTCAGAGCCACCAGACCAACTGCAGAGCTGCTGCTCACCCAGTGATGTCTCTACAATCACAGTGATTCCTGTTGTGAACAAGGGGGCTGCCCAGAGCACCTTTTCCTTCCAAAATAAACCAGGCCAGAGGCCACTGCTGAGGAACCACAGGCAAAAGCCAAGGCAGAACCGTGTTTGGCAGCACATCATGCTCTGAATGGGGTGCTCCAGGGGCAGCCAGCACCAGCCCCTGTGGGGCTGCTCAGGCTGACTGGCTTGGGTACTGCCGCTCCTTGCACAGCACTTGGTTGGGACATGGGAATGTTGTGTCTACCAGGCCAGTGAAGGAATGCTCAGTTTACAAGAAAATAGCTTTTTAGGAAGCCAGAAGAAGTTAAACAGCCATCCCAGATGGAAGATTGTCCCTTTCCACCCTTTGTATAATTAGGGCAGCTTCATACTCCTGTAAAGAGATGATCTGTTTAATATAAGAGGTTTCCAAAGTCTTAGCAAATGAGTATCCGAGAACTGGCTTCTGATGTGGTTTATGTTCTTTTGATAGATTTAGGTTATGGGAATGCTGGTTACAGAGGCAGTGAGTGATTCATGCTGAAACCATCCGGGTGCCTGTCTGATCCATGCTGTCCACCCGAAGGTAAAGGGAGGCTGCAGCCTGTGCAGTGTTAATGCCTGCATTTTGAGCTGTTCAGTGTACGTTATAATTGCAGAAAAATTACTGCAGCAGAGAAGAAGAAAGGTTTGTGTTTTACAGAGAGAGGTAATCCTTCTCAGAGCAACATTTCCATAGTGAGCTGGGGTCTGACAGCGATGCCTCAGGACCTCAAACTGCTGTGCTCCGTGTAAGGAGCTGTACTGGCACCTTAGGAAAAGCAGGTCTCCCTGGAGACTCTCTGGCTGCTGCTTGTCAAGCACAAAGCAACACAGGCTGGAGCTGATTGCTCTGTGCTACTGCCCACCTTGGAGTGGTCTTGGAAAACATCATTTCCCCCCTGGCTGAAGGTTTGTCTCAGCAGTACTTGCAGGATCAAGCCCATGAGAAGATGGGAGAAAGAAGCAGGGGGAGAAATAGCGTTCTCTTCTATGTTTTTTCCTATAGTCAAGCATTTGTAAATCCTGTCTCCATCTGAAGAACATCAAAGCAAGTAAAGGGGCACTGGGTGGGCTCTCCAAAACCTCAAATGGGACCTGCTCTGCAGCCCAAATGTGCTCCCTGGAGCCCATGTCCCATCAAGGACCCTCTTTGCCCAGCTGGGGCTGGGCCTTGCTGCTGCCCAGGCTGCCAGCAGAAGATCCACTCCCAGAGCAATCTCAGTTCCACAGCAGGAGATTGGGCACCAAATGTGGAAAATTGGATGGAAAAAGTCAGGGGGTGCACTGTTGGGCAGTAATTAAGAGGTCACTGCCATCCAGCTGCCTCCTATCACAAAGGCATGAACGGTGAGAATCAGGGATAGTCCTCATCTAAATTCATGGATTCCCATTGCACTTGCATAACTTCTCCAGGACTTGTGTGAGAGCAGGGCGAGGCCACAAGCCAAGAGCTTTGCAGCATCACATACCTTTGTTGCCACGTAATAAGCAGAAGACTTGAGGATACTAGTTTTGTTTGCAGGCTTTCCCCCTCTATCGCTCATGTTTCAGCTGTACATAAATCCAGAAGAAAAGTCTGCATCATTTTTATGTCAGATTTATAGGTGAATTATGAGGGTTCCTTGACCACTTACTGTCTGTAATGTTAAGATATTTTCAGAATCCTTGGAGCAGTAGCTTATGGTGGCATCAGGACAGGCCTGGCAATGGGGTAGGAGGCTGTGAGCACCAGAACAGCAGCTCTGGCACGCTGAGCCCTTTGGGTGATGCTGGACAACCACCAGGGCTGTGCTGGACAGCCTGGAGTGGCTCCATAAGGAGCTGGGCGTCCCTCCCAGCCCCACTTCTGTTTTCACAGGGTCATGGGCACACAAGCATCAGAGTCCAACTCCTGACCCCACACAAAACAACCCAAAAATTCCTCCCTGTGCCTGGGAGCATTCTCCAAACACTTAAACTGTGTCAGGCTTGGAGCTGCGACCATTCCCCTTGGGGGAGCCTGTCCCAGCATCCAACCACCCTCTGGGTGAAGAACCTTTTCCTCATATCTACCCTAAACCTCCCTGGCACAGCTTGGTGCCGCTTTGCAGTGTTTTGGTGGCCGTGTGCCTTCGGAGTTAGCTCACACACCCCAACCCACTGCAGCTGCCTCCCCCTGTGCCTGGGAGGGAGAACAGCAGCAGCGTGAGGAGGGACAGGTGTCTGTCCCGATCCAGCATCGCTGTTTTATGGCTGGCTGGTGGCCTTGGCTGAAGGCTCAGGATAAGCGGGCACGGACGAGGCCTCCCCGGCCTGGCGGAACGCTGGCCAAGGAGCAGCGCCGGCAGCTCCTGCCCGAGATAAGGCAGTGTGCTTTCAGGATTTATTGCCTTTATCCCCATGGACTGCCAGCCTGAATGTTTCAATTTATCTTTTTCTGCGGTGGCATTTCCCTAACAAGCAGCGTTATTTTGTTGCTGCTGTTTCTGCCTGGACAGACGGGGCCTTGTTTTCCAAACATGACACACATGCATTGAAAAGCAAGCGGGCCATGGCAAAGCATATTTGGTCTGCCTTGGTGGTTTGAAAGGTTATTATCTGACCCTGGGCTCATCACCTCAGCCCCATAAATCTAGCAAAGGGGCCATTCTTAGCCCTTTAGAAATGCATCCTGTTTCCTCTCCAGTGGACCCACAATTTCACTGCTGACCCTACCCAGTAATTCTGCTAATTCATTCACTCAGAGTCTCTTAGAAGTTAATCCACTCCCCAGTTTGAGGCAAATTCAACCTTGGGGCAACTTCACCCACAGCTGGGATTAACATTAGCACCAATTTTAGTCCATGGATCCTCCTTTTTGGTTGAGGCAGCATCTCAAATCGCATATTGGCATCAGATGGTTGTTTTTGAGATCTCACATAGCTCCAAGTCCTCCTCTCTGACGCTGCATGTGCTGATAATGAGCTATGTTAGCTAATCCCTCATCAGGATTCATAATGTCAGGAGAAAAACCTGGTAGAAAAAATGTTCATCACAGTTTGTTCTGCAGCACAAAAGGTCGTTCTGGCTGAATAGTTTGTCAGAAAATATCCATTTGGTGTGAAAGTTTTCAGGGAAAATTGTGAGTTTCTCCTTGGTGACAATCAGAATATTTCAGTTTTCAATAGCTACCAACTGTCCCCTGCACCAAAGTGTAAGGTAAGGAGCAAACACAAAAGACCACTTTCTCCAAAAGTGCTCACGAAAAATGTTTTCAGCAGCTCTTCTTGTGACCCTGACCTGTCTATTACCTGCTGAAATCCCTCCAGACTGTCTCTAGACCAGCACAGCACCCTCATGTCTCCAGCTCCCACAGGCAACACACAGATTTACACAGGGCACAGCCAGAGTGGTGTTAACTGGGGGAGGATTATCTCTATCTGGATTCCACACAGTGATGTACAAAATTAGATTGTTAAAGGGAAGAAAAGCAGAAATATAAACTGATGAGAGCTTGCCTTATGTTGCTGCCAAATATGATCCTTTTGCATTAGGAGATTAACTTTAAAAAGTTCTGGCCTCTGCTTTCTAATCCATTTTACATCCCACCCATCATTACAGGCGAGGCTGTTGGCAGACCTGGAGGTGTGTCTGAAGCGATGGGACCAGTGAATGTCCTCAGAAGGGGATGTGTGTCATGTGGGGTCCTGGAAAAACTCCATCACCTTTCCGCTGAGCAGGGTGTGATGGGATGAGAGCGGATGGATCTGAGCTCTGATTGCAGCCCAGGCAGCAGGTGCGGAAGGAAAAATAGTCGCTACAAGGCAGGAGGCTGCCGCACCACCGTGCCCAGAAAGGAATGTTTGATGTGCCTCAGCCTGAGCAAAGCCACAGGCTGCCCATCAGCCAGGATGTGTGGGAGCATCCCAGTGCAGCCTCAGGAGAGACCTGTCTGTTCACCGTGCAACACACTCCCCTGAACAGAGCCTTTCAACAGCCTCTGGCAGCCAATATGCTTCGTTTTACCAACACAAAAACACTCGCAACCTCAGTTCCCAGGAGGGCATGATTAAAGGAATGCCTTTTGGCCAAAGGGTGGAAATGGATCAAATCTGCACATTTGCCAGGTCTGCTGGGTGCTGGGCAGGTGAGGGGAGGGAGGGCTCTCTGCAGAACAGGGTTCGCCTGGAGCTGCTGCTAAATTCATTTTTTAACACAGCATTTTTGATTATTTCCTATCCACTTGATACACCACCAAAATAGATCCAATTCTCCCCTGTTTTAGCCTCTGCTAAAACCCTCAGACCACATCTTCTCCTATAACAAAAAGTATGTGGAATTGGCTAAAAGAGAAACATTCCTGTTCTCACAAAACTTTAAAAAAAAATCCATTCCTTTCCTAAAGAAAAAAAAATAGCACTATAAGACTTTATAAAACTGCTTCTGTCCAGAAGGCTCCTGCGTCAGCTCAGCTTCATCTCTTTAACCATTGCCCTGCCAAGCCTTGCTGTGAATTATTAATCATCCCAAAATAGCTGCTGAGAAAAGAGGCAAAAAGGGAAGGCTTGATAACAGCAGTGTGTATGGCAAAATTTATTTTGATCTGACTGGAAGTCTTTAAGGAAATCTTTAAGAGGTTGGGGCAGGATGAGGCAATTGATGAAGCTGGAGGGATGCCCCAGGCAGGAGCACATGGCCTGGTGGGGGGAATGTAGGATTCCTTTTCAGACTCGGGGAGTAACCCTGAGAAGGAGAAGGAGAGAGAGAGGGGAAACTGAGCAGCGAGCTGAACTTGCAAATGTTTCTGGCATGAAATCATGAGGGCAAATGCAGAGCTACCCGCCCACCAGCACTTGTGTGGAGCTGCCACTATATGGGGACAGTCCTATATATATGTTTATATGGAAGGCAGAGAATGGAGTGGGGCTGTCATGGGCTCCTCACCCAGGGGAGAAAGCTCCTGGCCCTGCTCATAATCCCAGGGCTGTGCAATGGCAGAGGCATCAAGGCTCTTGGGACGAAAGCTGGGTCAAAGCACTGTTTTACAGCAATGCAGTGACCTTGGGAAGGTGCCCAGCCCCTGTGGATGGGGACTGAGTGTGGGTGTTTGTGCCCAGCCATGGGGTGACCCTATCTCTGCAGTGTTGGTGTTTGTGCCCAGCCAGGGGTGACCCTGTCCCTGTCTCTGTCCCTGCAGTGTAGGTGTTTGTGCCCAGCCATGGGACCCTGTCCCTGCAGTGCTGGCGGGAGTAGAGCTGAACAGACTCCGTGCCTTGGTTGCGGAGGAGTGTTGGGAAAACCGCACCCAAGCGAAGCTGCTGAAGAGAGAAGGACATTTTGTTGTGAAGGGGTTTTTCATCTTCTCAGATTTTTTTTTTCCAAACTGCATTTCTTTGAGAGGCTTTGTGGACAGTGTGGGCAGAGCCATGTGGAAGGAATTTAAAGGGAGAAGCCAGTTCAGGGTCACGGCCCGATATGTGAATATAAACCAAACAGTTGTGGATGGTACGAAGCAGCTCTCTGGGGCTGACACAGGGCTGTGGATGTGTGGGATGGGACCAGCTCTCAGGGCTGCAGAGAGCAGCACTGGCAGACTGTGGGTATCCCACAGCCAGGAGCACTGGGGGATGCCTGGGTAGCTAAAACAAGAACCACCACCCTTGCACAGGGTGTCAGGACAGGGCAGGAACCCATGTAACAAGGAGACCCTTTGGAGCACAGGTCTGAAGAGAAGCATCTGAGGGAGCTGGAGAAAAGGAGGCTCAGTGGGGACCTTCTCTCTCTACAACTATTTGAAAGGAGGTTGTAGCCAGGAGGGTCAGTTTTTTCTCCAGCAAGCGGTAGGACAAGAGGAAATGGCCTCAAGCTCTGCCAGGGGAGATTTAGATTGGATATTAGGATACATTTCTTCACCAAAAGGGTTGTTATGCATTAGAACAGGCTGCCCAGGGCAGTGGTGGAGTCACTGTCCCTGGGGGGATTTAAAAGACATATAGGTGTGGTCCCCTGGGGACACCATCTAGCTGAGCCCTCTGCAGTGCTGCATTAATAGACTTGATGATCTCAGAGGTATTTTCCAGCCTTAATGATTCTATGATTCTAACAAGCCTGACTGAGCTGATTTGGTCTTGGCCCTTAAGCTGTGGAGGGAGTTCCTGGGCAGCTTTCCAGCAGGGGCAAGGGGAATCTGGGAGAAAGCAGCTGAGTGAACATGGGCTGAGGACAGACAACATCCACACCAAGAAGCCTTGCAAGGATGAGCAGTTGTTTGCTCTGTTCCCTTCACACACAGCTGAAGGCTACCAATAAAGGGTCTGATGCCCTCTCTGACTATTATGGCTTTAGTAAATGAAACCTGGGAGGCTGGATTGCTCTTCTCCTGCTCCGTGTGTAATGACCTTAGTGCCATTTCAGAGTCACCTCTTTGGCACCTGCTTCTTTCCAGTTCCCGCACAGCAAGGTTAGAAAATAACCATCAGCAGGAAGGAAGGCTGTGCTGCAAGAAATTGTAGCTTAGTTTAGTAAGGCTTTTGGCTCTGTGTGCATGGCCAGATTTTGTTCTCACACTGTTTTAATCTTAGGGATGCTCCAGACACAAATTCTTACTTGCTTCTTATTCTTTTGTTGACACTATGGCAATGTTCTTTCACCTCTGAGGAGCCTCTCACCAAATACACATGGGATCAGTCAGACCACTGGGACAGCAGAGTTACAGTTTTCATTAAACTTAGGCATAAAACAATTTTAATATCGGCTTGAAAGGTCATTTGGAAGAGAGGGAAATGCCTTCCCTGTGGAAGCTGGCCAGGTGGGCAATGCTGCGATTTGAATTTCCCTTGCTGCAGATGGTGCACAAGCACTGCTGGGGACTGCATCATCCATGCGCAGCAGGTGACATTTCCTCTGTTCTGAGGGACCCTCACACATCTCTTCAGGCCTCCAAAGCAGGGGGTGTTTATAAGGGAAGTTTTTCTGGCATGACCAGAAAATTGAAAAGAAATTGGACTGAACCTGTGAAGTTCACTGTGGGTCAAAACTACATTTTTGGAGCAGTGATGTCGAGGTTACAGACTCCATTCCTGGTTCCCAATCTCTTGAGTCATCTGGCGCCTTATCAGTATCTTATTTTTCTCAACTGCTTCAAATGCAGAGGCCCTGCTCTGGTGTGATGGCATTTTGAATTAAATCACAGCCAAATGGGATTACGAAACCATGAAACAAAGAAACAAAAGTTCCTCCCAGCAAAAGGTGTCTGATGACACTTATGGAGTAGGTGGCTTGGAGCCTTCAGGGGAAATTCCAGATGGATAGGAAAGTAGAAGTGATACAGCAAACCTTTACAAAGGGTGGGATGAGGGCACGTGGTGAACCACCAGAGGACCTGTGGTTATGAGATCAGATGGATGGCCTGGGGAAAGTCAGAGGAGATGTGTGGAAAACCAGTGGGCAGCTCAAAGTGTGATACTGAGATAAGCATGAGATGGGAAGGGTGTGGTAAGACAAACTCCAAAGGACTAAATGCTTGCTTAATGCCAGGAAAAGAAGCAGGTCCATCCTAATGACGTTGAGAGAATACTCCATGCCCTGGGTTAGTCATGCTCCTTCCTAAGTGCTGGGTTGAATCTGGGCTGTGTTTGACCCTCCTGCTCCATCCCTCAGGAAGCCAGGATTGAGCAAGACCACACATCACACAGCACACCTCCGGAGGGAAGTGATTAAGCCATGAATAAGAGATCCACCAGCTGTTGTGCTTTGTGTGTGTGCACACACCATGGAACTACTGCAAAAAGCTAAACCTAGGGCCAAGAGAGCCTGGGACCAAAGGTGAGACCTCCATGAAGGAACATGACAACAACTACACGACTAAAAGCATGAGCAATGGAAACAGACACCATGCTGGCATGGATGTTTGAATTTGGCATCTTAATTTTAAACAAAGGAGAATAGAAGAGTATTTTTCAAATCCTTCTCATTAAGTAGTGCCCCAAACTCCCATTTCAGTGGAAGCTAAACACACACCCATCTTTGGCGCCCTTGGAAATTTCAACCTAATTTTAGTGTCATCTCTACAAAGACAGGTGAGGTTTTTGTAGAAGTCTAAGATAGCTGGTTTCAGATTCTGCCCTGCCATGTTTCTGAACAGCTTTTATGCCTGCCCACAATGTAGTTTAAAATCATTGATAATTGCAACAGAAGACTAATTCCCAAAGACTCCTACCACTGCCTTGTGTAAAAACAGGCTTTTACTCTTAGGGCACATATTTTCCCCAGTGGCGACTTTCTATCTGTACTGAACGTGGAAGTTGAGCAGGCCTGAGCTGGTCTTTTTCACTTCCACAGCAGGCACTACAAGCACACAGAGATGAAATGGTGGCATGCCCACCCAGCAACACCCATGACACTGCTCCCAGACTCCAGACATGGCTGGAGGAGTATCCAACCATTCTGGGGCATTCTGGGGTTGGAGTGTGATGGAGTAGTTGGGGTTGGCTGGCTCTAGCTTTCATTGTCTCTGGCATCCACAGAAACTGAAATGAGACAAGAAAGACACAGCAAAAAATGGAGAAAATAAAGACATGGAGTGAATCTGTAGGCCACAAACTGGGGAAAGGATGGGCAGGAACAAGGGAAAAATGCAGTGAGAGGAAGAAAGGAAAAAAAAGTCATGGTAAAAGAAGTGCAGCCGTAACCCCTGTGATAGAAACAGAAGCAGTTTGAGGTTTGTAGGCATTGTGGCTGGGCTCTTGCCCGTGGTATTTAACTTCACAAACTAACCCAGCCATTATGCACTGAGGGATCGTTAATGCAGCAGATGCAGCCAGACATACGTAGGAGTGTGTTAATATAAGGCCTGATGTAAAAAACACCTGCTAGTTTGGCAGAGTGTCTTAGGAAAGAGACTTGTGGCTTGTGTGAGGGTGCAGTATTTACAAAGGTATCTGCTGCTTTCCCATCACATCATGTGCAATTCCCATTTGCCTTACTGGGAGCTCTTGCACAGTTACAGCGTAAGAGACTTCAGGTTGAAGCTGGATGGAGCTGGTCCCATTTACATTAGAAGGGAAGCTGATTTCTTAAATGTTCTTCTTATTTTCCTTTTTTCTTTTTTTTTAAAATCCAAAATATTTAGGACATGGAGAGGAATTCTCTCTCTACAATACCTAGGCTCCGGGGCTGCCTTGTTTACAAAGGCTTAAGCTTTTATAAGTCTGAAGGAATTGCACTGATGCCATGCAAGGGGAAGAGGCACTTTTGGAACATTATAACAATGTGGCTATGTTATCCCAACCACTGATGCTGCTGAAGTGGATGTGTGCCATTACTGAAGTGTTAGAAGGGCTGGCACACTGTCCCAGGATGAGAATCTCACAAACCTAAGATGGGGCTGGTACCAGGCAATTAAGCAGCAGTACAGGGCTGCTTCCAGGAGCTCCCAGGGATGGATGCAGAGAGCAGACAGCTGCAGTGGTTTCAGATGTTCCCCCACAGCTGTCCATCCCTGCTCTCGGTGGGAGGCTGCCCGTGAGCAGGGCTGACGGAATGGGAGGGATGCCTGTGCCTCAGCTATCCCAGCTCAGGGCCCAGGGGATGCACAGATGGAACTGGAGCGGCTGCAGCATGGGCACCTCCAGCACAAACTGGGGAGGCACCTCTGGCACAGATGCAAAGTGTGATGAAGGCAATACCATAACTGTCCCATAAAAGCTAATTATAGCTCATTTGCTAGGACCCTCAGCAAACAAGTTTATTCTCTGCTTCCTCATTGTTCCATGAGATTTCTTTCTCAGGGTTTGCTCACTTTTGCCTCTCTCCTTGCCCAGCTGTCCTTACTGGAGCTCTGTCATCTCCCACTTCCCACCTCTCCACAAGGTGCACAAACAGGGAAGCCTCTGGCACAGGTAGCCACGCCACGGGAGCTGGGGCTGGACAGCCAGAACCACAGCCAGTCTCAGCAGGGAGCCCAGACACTATGCAAGGATGCAGGGAAAGCTGGTCTTTTATGTCCTGTCTCTTGCCTTTCTTCTTGGCATTTTAAACCTTTTCTGCTCACCTTTCTCTTTCCAGATTTTCTTCCAGCCTTAAATAATGGCAGCAACACAACCCACAGCCTCACGTTTCATTCTCAGTCTCGCAGTCGCCACTTTATTTTGCCTTTTCCCAGTTTCATGAAAGAACGCAGTCGCATGAATAACAGGATTATTTATCATCCTCTCCCTCCCCTTCCAGGATGACTTGCTGTTTATGGAAAGCACTGGAGTGCAGGAGAGATCGTGCTACAGTTAAACAGACAATGCTTAAAGGGCCATTGCCTGCTCTCTGCTTTAATGCTGTACTCCTCACTGACTTCCAAGAAAGAAGGAGCTCTGTATCCCAGTTGATGGGAATGGTATCACAAACCACTGCTGAAAGGTAAACTAATGCTGCGTTCAATAGGATGGAGAACATGGTTGGACTCAGTGATCTTAGTGGTTTTATCCAAGCTAAATGATCCTACAGTTCTATGGTTCTGCACTTCACTTCTTGCAAGAACCAGGAAACTCAGTTCTGGTTTAAATGTGGGTGTGTGGTCCCTTTCTAGCCCAGCAGTGTGCCAGGAACATGCTCCCAGGGACCATGTGATGGTGGCTGTCAGACAACAGACCAAGTTAAGACATCTCCATGTGACACAGCCAAATGATGCGACCAGAGGTGCTTCTCAGAGGTCTGCTGGACCTAGAATTTATCAGAGCAAAGATAAAACTTGTCCTGAGGTGGTGAAAAAATGGTTGCTCCCAGCTTCTCCTCTGCAGTTTGGCCATGGCTCCATGGCAGGTTCTCTACATCCTTCCTGCATTTCTGATTACTGATGTGCCACATGGCTATGGAAGATCTTATCAGCTCTCAGGAAGAAATCACCTAAGTGCAAAGTGTTGAGAATAAACAGCTGGAAAGCACTGAATTCCCTGGGAATTTCTGCTGAAGAGCAGATGCCAACACATGGGTTACCTTCTGTGGTCTGACCACCACCATCAGTGGGTCTGTGGATACCAGTGTGTCTTGAAAGGATGGGAGTGCTCAGGGAGGATGAGTTTGGAGACCCAGTGTGGTTTCCACGAAGCCTTTCTGTAGAAATACTGCTCTAGGCTGGGGACTTCAGGCATGATCCTTGAATGATGTGCAGCCAGTGATACCATATGAGGACCAGGCTGCTGTAGGTGTAAGAAAATAGAAAGAAAAATGTGAAAAACTCTACACTGGGGTTTCTACTAATAAAAAAAAAGAAAGCAAACCAATCATTAATCCTTTACTTGCTCTTCTCCTTCCCTTATGTTAACTAGGTTTCTGTGACAAAAAGGGTCAGAAATTCAATTAGGAAGCTTCACAGCCATTACAAACATTTGCAGTTCAAAGTTAGCAATTCCACTCCAGCAGCCTCCATATCTCCCATGTCCTTTAGGTACTGCTGGATCCTGCAGTCTCTGGTGTGCTCGGAGTTGAAAATGTGTATATCATTCTTGTGAGTTTTTATTGTAAGGGAGGGAATCTCACAGGACAAATGTGTAATGCTGTAAGAGCAACAAGGTTGCATGGATACAAGAATACAAACCGGGCGGCTCACACTTTGAGAATACAAATTCTTCGGGAAGAACAACTATCCCACTGTGTTTGGATGGAGCTTAATAAAACTGACTGCTCCAAGCTAGGCCTCTACAGGCCTCCAAGCTACAAACAATGAAGAATAATATCACAATTTTATGGTACTTAGCATGGCTGAGTTACATCCTGGATGGTCTCCACAGAATCACTGCAACTGGTGTTGATTTGAGTCAGAGGAGAAGAGCTTTACACCCCCATTGCTGAGGAGACATGAGCACACCACGCACAGGACCCCAGGGTCTGAGCCCTGTGTGCACTGCTCTCATTTACAGCGTGTATCAGCATACCTTAAGCTGGGCTGGTACTTTTACAGTCATTCAGCTGGATGAGCTACGTATTCCTGACAAAACACAGCCCATTTTGAATAGCTTTATCCACCAGGCAGAGGCTATCCCGCACTCACAGCAGCTCCCTTGTCCCTCAGGGGTGGGGAGCAGGGATCAGCTTCATATACCCACTAAAATAGCGGCCAGTGCTGGTATGCAAGTGCCCTAGTTTAATGCCTAAACATGGTATCTTGCTAACCAGGCTGGCAGGGCTGCCAGTTCGTGCTCCAGCCCTGAAGGTGAACTGTGTGTCACTCAGCAGTGGCTCCAGCAGCAGGGAAGGTCAAACAGCCCCTTGCTTTCAGCCATGCTGCTGAACTTTCTAGGTAAGGAGCAGCTGGGCACTGGGGGAGAGAGAAGCACATTAACAAGAGCGTTACTAACTGTCTCTCTTGGCCAATAAACTAAGTAATGTCTCCAGAGACAATTGAGTCTAACCCCCACTGAAGTCAAAAAGGCAATTTTGGATGGAGGATCAGCTCGACAGGGACCCTGCCCCATTCATAGGAGGGCAAAACTTCTCCAGAAATATTATAGCTTTAAGTGTCAGCCCACATAAATGGATGCTGGCCATGGCCACCCTCTGTGTTTGGGGCAGAGACATCGTAAAACTTTTCCACACCACTTCTGATCCCTTCTCTTAGCTGAAATCTTGTAGCAGATTTGCATCTCATGACTAAAGAAAATTATCAACTGTGAAAGCATCTGGAAAGCTGCACCAACAAAAGTTACAAAGACAACAAAACTCAGCCAGAAGGATAGAGCCAGCGCAAGGATCCAAAAGGAAGAGCTGGAAAATAAGGAAATCATGTTTGTAGGTGCACCAGCTGGAAAAAACAACAGCCTTGCTTGTTCTCCTTGCAGCTTTCCTTGCAACTCTTTATCAGCTGAGATTCAGGAAAGGGAATGGTGTGTCTGCCATCAGTGGCCCCTGCATTTGTAATCCTTGTCTGCACTGCACCTGCACCTGTGCCAGCCTCATGCCTTTCCCCAGGCAGGCAGCAACGGGGCTGCAGAGCAGGAAAATGACCTTCTCCTACCATGGCTGCATGCCCCTCTAAAGATACAGGTCAAAAACATGTTCAAAACCAGAGAGGAACCACCCAAAGTTGGTGATCTCCCTGTTCAGCTTTCTGGATTTTATGTTCTGCAGTTTAATCCTTTGTTATACACTGTGGGGCATTGACAGAATGGTGCAGGTCCAAATTGCTGAGAGTATTTCCTATGGTTCTTTTCCAGAGACATCACAGATGTGGTAGCAGGATGTACCCTGCAGAACACACTGAACAGCTTTGGCCAGCCCCAAACACACACTGAAATAAAACCAGGCCACCCTTCCAACAAAAACCCTTACTCAAACCCATTGTTTTGTTAATTTTAACTAGATTATCTATGAGGCAAAATCCCCGCTGAAATAAAATCTGAAAAGACTCAGGTTTCCCAAGACTCTTTCAGCAGGAGTGTCATTGCAATGAAATTATTCCTCTTGCAACCTCAAGGCTTGTCAGGAGGGTGGAACAAGCACCGTTCCAGCCTGAGCTCTGAAATTGATGCCCTGGGTACCATTTCGAAGCCAGCCCAGCACCTCCCGTGGCTTCAGCCCCTCCAAGCACCACAGTGCCCACCTTGCTGGCCATCCTCACCTCTCCCAGTGACCTTCCCCCCGCCCAGCACGGGTCTGTGAAACACGACTTGGTCCTGTTAAATTGCCTGGCCTGTGTCTCTAAGAGCTGAGGCAGCAGAGATTTAAACGAACTCCGCAGTGGGTGCTGGAAACCTGATTTGGGGCACCCGGGCTTCAGGTGACTCCACCTGCAGAAAGCAGCACTGGGCGACACTGAAGTCTCATTTTGTGTCAAAGAGCTTCTTCCCCCATGGCAAGTGCTGTGCAAACCCTGGGAATCCTGCCTCTCAACACTCTGTCATGGTGTAATTCTATATAATTCCTGATATTTGAGAGATTTCTAACAGTGCATGCTTTAAATTAGACAAGTAATATCTTGCTCGCTGCTTTCAGATAAACAAAAAAGTCCAAAACCTAATTTTCTGACACTCTGTTCTTGGTACTGATTTCCTTGTAAACCTGTAGCTACCATCCTGTCACTCCTTCCTTATGTGTGGCTTGTGGGTATTACATTATTTCATGTCTGGTGCACACATGTGCAACAGATGTGCAGACCACAGGAAGATGCCATGCTGAAGCAAACATGCACTGGTGTTTTGTTTTTCACACAGCTGTATGCAGGGACTTAGAGATAACAAATGCAATATTAGATCAAACAATAGACAAGGACAAAATGTGTTTTGTAAGCAGACAGACAACCAAATTATAAAGTTGTTTGCAGAATCCGTGTGAATTTTATTTGTTTCCCAGTCTTTGCTCTCCTCTGGGATCTTACATATTTTGCATTATTATCAAATATTTGTAATGATCCCTATAAACAGTCTAATGTTAAAAGCTACTCCAAGTGTAACTTGACCCAGAGGAAAGATGCTTATCTGAGCTCCACAATGACAGATTAAAAAAAGATGCTGATGCAGTATGTCTCCTGTAGAATGAGGGGAATATAAGAAAAATCAAAACTGCATAGACTATTTTTTAACCATAAGATAAAGCAGGAGTTATCTCTTGGCTTTTGCAGTGAAATACCATTAGCAAGAGCTACGAATACACAGCACTTCTGATCCCAAATACACTAGCCAGCCAAGGAAAGAAGAAGAGGAGTAAATGCTCAGCCAGCCGGTACTGTCAGAATCTATTTCACTGTTTAGTAATTATTTTTTTTATTACTATGACAACACGGACCATAAGAACTGCTTCTTTAACCCCAGCAAATGATAAGTGCAGATGAGACTTTTTTAACTGAAGTAATCCCTTTTTACTTCTGCCATGTAAGAAAGTGATGGCACTACCGGAGTGTCCTGCCCTGCTCTTGCTTCCTCCTGCCCGGCATGGATGGCTCAGCTGCAGTGTGGCAATTGGGTCTTCTTTTTATATCAGGAGGCATTTGAGAATGGCTCCACTCTGGCTCAGCATTTTCTCTTATATATAAAAAAAAAAAGCAGCAGCATTTTCCTTTTTAAAGTGCTTCCAAATCTTTTACATCTCTTTTCCTTTTCTCTCTTTTCAACCCCCACCTTTTTTTTTTCCCCCCTTGTGGTCCTGGAGACCACCCTGTAAGCCTACATGACATCATGAGAGAGAATTAAACGTACTTGAAAGGCCACTTCTGTTTTGGTGGGAACTTCTATGCAATTGCAAAGTGCCCATTAAAGCACAGGTTGTTTCCTAGAAGCATGTCCAAGCCAGTAGCGTGCAAACCCCTTCAGGGCTTCTAGAAAGCATTCGCTTTTGAAATGCTGAAGGAAATTCAGAGATGAAAGGATAAGTCTCCCTGGCTGTGCATTTACAGTCTATTGTCTTCCATGAAGGATAGTATCACTCCTCAGTTGTGTTATTGCAGTTAATCCACTTAAATGCTATTGGATTTTCAGATGAGCTGAATTCTTTGCATCTGCTATTAAGAACCTTTGTTTAGATGAGAAAGGGCTGTTATTTAAATCACAATGAGTTCAGGGAGATGTCAGGGTGCAGCAGGCACCTTGTGCCAATCCGCGCCGGAGGAACAGGGGCAATTTCTCTCCGGGGCGGCGAGGAGGGAGGATGAGAAGGGAACGCGAGCTGCCCCCGCGGAGCGGCGAGGCCGGGTCGGGGCCGGCTGCGGGGTTCGGGACCGGCTGCGGGGCCTGGGCCGGCTGCGGAGTCCGGGTGCGGTTGCGGAGGGTCGGTGCGGGGTGCGGGGCAGCTGCAGGGATCCAGGACGGGGGTCTGGGGCAATTGCGGGGGGC
>VWYI01005057.1:0-16134 GCA_013399455.1 Anthoscopus minutus
CTGTTGTTGCCAGTAATACACTGAGACATTGCATGGATACTTTGCCTTGCTAGGAAGGTTTATGTGCTGAACATTCAGTTTTGTTTTTTTTATGTAGATGCAAAGTACAATTCGGGAGCATCGGGATGGTGGAAATGCTGGTGGGATCTTCAACAGATACAATGTCATCAGGGTAAGTTTCAAAACCTCTCAGTTTTATGTGGCAAAGTTAGTATTTACACCAGCAGGCAGAATCAGTTTAATGGTTTGCCATTTTATATTTAAAGTTCCTCACTGATATTCAGGAATTAATGCAAGTGCTAAAATGAATGTGTGCTCTGCACAGGGAATGAGGGAGAGGTGTCCGCCTGGGCTCCTAAAGGAGTCTGAAGAACTGATGTTGAAGACAGAGGTGTTGAAAGAACCTGATCAGAGGCCTATAACTTCTGTATTTGACCCTTGCAACACAGAACTTTTTTTTCTCTCAGTGTAGTCTTTTCTTGCTATTTTAAAAGAGATTTGGGGTGTATGTATGAAAGGATGATCATGACTTCTTATTAGAAGTTTCTATCTCCCAGTACAGCTTGACACCACCTCCTTTGCCCTTGCCAACTAGAAAAATGCATTTTCCCAGCCGTGGTATTCCAGAAAATAGTGTTGCCTCTCTGAGGGAAAGTACACTTTCTGGTGTCTTTTTCTGGAGAGAAGGAAATAGAGGGAATAAGAACAGAACTTGGTTTCTGAGCTCCAGCAAACTTGTGCTGCCTCTCTCTTTGAGAAGTAAGCTTTTGCAACTTGATCCAGTAGATCATGCATCCTGAAGTAAACTCTGCTTCTATCCTACTCCCAACCAATGGTGAAGTCCTTTACAGAAACAAGTGTTATTAAAATTAGAGCATGTGGCTGAAATTATATAGGTAAACAGTGCATCTTGTTATTTTTTATTAAAATAACTAAAAGTTGGTTCTATTCATAAAAATATAAATCTAAATAAGCCTAAACTGGACAGCAAGTTTCAAAGAGCTAGATTAAATCAGTCAACAGAGATCAAAACAGAGAGAGAAGGAGTTTCAGACAGTTTGTAATTCTTTGTGGTAATGCAGACTCTGTGAGAAGAAGCTTGAAAGTTGTCCTTAAACCTGAGAACTTAGGCTGCACTTTTACAGTAGTTTTAACCATTTGTAAGTGTGTGCTACACAGCAACAGAGTTGAGAGACTTCAGCCATGGGGTTTCTTCATAGCATTCGCGTGTTTTTGCCCTCAGTTTCCCTGTCAAATTAATGTGAACTCTGTGAAACTGTCTTAGTTTTCAATTGCAATTCAAATACCTGTGGGAGATTGAAATGTTACAGTAACAGCGTGGTTGGATCTGTGTTCTACTGCAGATTCAAAAGGTCGTGAACAAGAAGTTGCGGGAGAGATTCTGTCACAGACAGAAGGAGGTCTCAGAGGAGAATCATAATCATCACAATGAGCGCATGCTGTTTCATGGTAAGGAAGTAGTGTCTCTTTGTGTGCGTTGGTATTTAACAAAAAAACCCCAAACCTTGCAAAGACCCACAGGCAATGTTATTGTTGCTGTGTCACCATCCTATGCAAGTAATTGTGTTTCTAGAAATGCAGGGTGTGCATTGGGGTGTGAGGGTGATGGAGTTACTCTGCGTGGTTACTACAATCCAAAAAACTATACTAGATAAGAAATACTTTAGTTACGTTTCATTTTTTTTAAGAAAGAGGAAGGTTTTTTGCTAAGCTGTATGTTAGTCATTTCCAGTAAAGCTGTTGGGATGGTGTTATATTGCTGTGAGAAAGACATGATGTCTTCTAAATGAGGGGAGCAGCACACAATAAAAGCATTTTACCCTGGTGCTTCAGGCAGGCATCAGGAAAAAGGGATCAAAACAAACCATGAGTTTCAGCAAGATTTCTCTAGAAATGCCTGCAAATGACAATTGCCTGAAGGTCCTTTTGCCCTAGATTCTTCTATGATTCTATATAGGAAATTGGTTTTGGGTATGATTGTTCTGACACCTTGCCCCACTTAAACCAGTGCTGACTCCTGGAGAGGGTGTGCATTGGCAAGATAAATTGCACTGAAATGTGAGTGGGGGGAAAGCCATTTAATGAGATCTGAGAAATGAGTAAGAAATGAGTCACACATGGGATTTTAGTACATAATGATAAATCCCACATATCACTGCATCCTGCTGGGTATCGCCCCCTTCCAGCTGACTGAGCACACTTTCTGGTATTTAATGGTCTATTTGAGGCAGATAAACTCTCCTTGACATTGAGTCTTGTATTACTATGCAACTTAACAAGTATGTGTCTTTTTGTGCCACTGTTCTAGGGTCTCCTTTTATTAATGCTATCATTCACAAAGGATTTGATGAAAGACATGCATACATTGGAGGAATGTTTGGAGCTGGAATTTACTTCGCTGAGAACTCCTCAAAAAGCAACCAATATGTGTATGGAATAGGGGGAGGAACCGGATGTCCCACACACAAAGACAGGTCCTGTTACATCTGCCACAGGTAGGAGTCCAGCAGAGTTCTCCACAAAAAATTCTGGCTGTCCTGGTTTTTATGATCCTGGCACAGGGTGGTCTGCTGGCAAAGAATGGCCACTTGAGCTTGGTCATGGCAGGAAAAATGCGATTTTCCATTTGTCAAGGCTGAACGAAAACGAATATAAATGCAGCGAGTCCCACAGGAAGGTCAAAAATTACATCTAAGCATGCAGTGAGTATAAATCAAAGTGAGATGTGGCTCAGGAAAGAGGCTTGAAACAGCAAGTTTGAAAATGAGGAGTCAGGGGAAAATAGCAATTAAACTCCAGGCACTCTCAGGACAAAACTGCAGTGCAAAGTGGTGGTCAGCAGTACAATGTTGTACTGTGGATTGGATAATTTTGGAGGTAGATAATTTTGGAACAGGATTTAATCACAGCTTTGTTTTGTTCTGGAGTAGATCAGTGTGTTTCTAACCTGTTCCTTCTAACCTGTGTTTGACGCCTGTCCATTCCCTGCTGGTAAGAACACAGAGAGTTTCAGCTTCTTTCGTGAGAGCTAAGCAAACTGTGTGTTTTCCCTTCAGTGTGTCATGAAAGATTTTTTGTGACAGGTTTTATGCAGTCTTAGAACTGGTTTCTAAAAGTGTTTCTGTAAAAAGCCATGAGAAATTAATTGTAATGAAATAAACTCAAAAGACTGAAATCATTCTGGAAGCATACAACTCCTAGAAAAATATTTGAAAATTATACTCTCTTCATTTCATTTTAGACAAATGCTCTTCTGTAGAGTGACCCTTGGAAAATCGTTTCTTCAGTTCAGCACAATGAAAATGGCTCATGCCCCTCCCGGGCACCATTCTGTTATCGGCAGGCCAAGCGTGAATGGACTTGCTTACGCTGAGTATGTTATCTACAGAGGAGAACAGGTAGGTGGGTTAGCAGGGACTGGCTGTATAGAAGGATAGAGCTTGAAGCTGGAGATGGGGCGTGGCTGTTTTCCAGACCAAGTGTGCTGTGATAATGCTGCTGATTAGGTTGTTGGATTTTTTTTTCATTTAAAAGGGGAAATGAACAGTGAATTGTATCCAGACAGCAAATGCTACTCCTATCCACTGACCTGCTCTGATTTATACCATGCAGAATTGCCTAATATCCCCTCTGCAGCACTGATGGAGTCTATTAAAAATTGTAGCTTCTCTCAGTAAACTGTCTTCCTCTCACTGCATTTTACTGGCATTACTGCGGTATCAAAGACATATGCACTTCTGGGGCTCTAGTACATCTTGAGGATTCTGGACAAATTTTTACCCAGCAGTGACATAGACTACTCTTAAATGGCAGCTGGAGTAGCACAGGAGTCTTCAAAAGTTGATTTTTAATCTGAATAACTCAGCTAGACCTTGACTGTAGAAAAGTGTTTTGCTTACTGCTATGGGTGGCTCCCAGATCACCTGATGGAACTGAATAAGCACAAATTTGTGGGGCCTGATGACAAACATCCCAGGTCCCGAGGGAGTTGGCTGATGGTATTGCTGAGCCACTGTCCATCATACCCTGAGATTATCTTGGTTGATTGGAGCATGCTGCTAATCATACCAAGATCACGGGGTTGATCCCTGTATGGGTCATTCACTTAAGAGTTGGACTTGATGATCCTTGCAGGTCCCTTCCAGCTCAGAATATTCTGAGGTTCTGTGATATTTGAAAAGTCACGGTAGTCAGGCAAGGACCCCAGTGAATGGAAAAAGGGGGACATCACTAATATTTTTTAAAAGGGGAGAAAAGTAGACACAAGGGGATTACAGATAGGTGAGCCTTACCTCTGTTCCTGGGAAGATCATGGAACAGATGCTCATGGAAGGCACATGCAAGACCAGGAGGTGATTCAAGACAGCCAGCACAGCTTCAGTAAGCACAGATTGTGCCTGACCGGTCAGGTAACCTTCTATGATAGAGTGACAATGATGGTCCCACAAAGCCTTCTCTTTGCTGATCCAAACAAGCCTGTCTCTCCCAGCATCTTCTTCTTTATCCTGTGCTCTCTCCCCCTGACTGTCTTATTGGTCCATTGCTGAACTTGGCTCCAGCTTGTTGTTATCTTTCTTGTACTGGAGAACCTAAAAGTTGTGTGTGGTTTTCTAGATGTGGTCAGGTGAGTACTGAATAAGCAGCAGTCACTGCTACACCTTGTGATTTACACCACAGCATGCTCATAGACTTTATTACTTCCAGAACACACTGGCATTTGATTTGCTTTAGCTTATTGTCACCCAAGGACCCCATCACTTTTTCAGCTGAGTGGCTTCTCATCCTGCAGTGTTACAGGGAATTCATCTCAGGTGCCTTTGCCCTTACTGGATTACGTGAGACTTTCGCTTGTCGAGCCTCCTCTGAGGGGCCCTGTCCTCCATCAGCTTCAGCTTTCTTCTGGGACTGATCTGGCTACCAGCTGTCTCCAGGAAACACTGGACAGATGGACAGATGACTGACTGGGTCCATAGTGTTGAGTGGGCCAAGTATTTTCTACTGCCAGTAAAGACATTTGCAGTACACGTTGCAAGATAGTGATCCCTTTTAAGTCAGACTTTATCAATCATCCGAAATTTTTGAGTAACTTAATAGGCGCTGACTGGAAGAGTAACTCTGAATTCCTGTTGCACGCAATTTCTGGCAGTGACTGTGTGAAAGAAACATCTTTCTTTCTATTTGTGTATTAACCAAGGTGTTAAGTATATGCAGCAGTTCCACATAGTGCTGGCTAAGCTTGAAATCCACCTTTTCTTGCGTGCTATGAACATAGAGCTGGTTCTTGTGCTGTCCTTCCTGGTCGCTGTTTAGTGAAATGCAAAAACTGGAACTTGCTGAGTTACCCTTGCATTAACCAGGGGTTTTTTTTTCTTATTTTACTTTCAGGCATACCCAGAATATCTCATTACATACCAGATTGTGAAGCCAGAAGCTCCATCACAGACAGCAACAGCAGCAGAACAAAAGACCTAGTAGCTTCAGAGCAGTGGAGAAGGATGTGACTTCAATCTTGGACTGGATGGATACATGTTTCCAAAAATCAGTATCACATAAAATTCTTAACAACTTGGAAATATGCTGTATGTCTTTTATAAAGTATTCCTGTCTTGATGAATATGATATGAGTAACTCTTGCATACTCAACTGCTACTGTTCCTCTTGAGGAAAGTTTACAAGGGACTGCCTTTTAATAACATATCTCAGGCTCCTAGTCTCTGCAGTTACCATGTGTAAAATAATATTGTTTTGATCTAGACCTTGGGAACATTATTGTGCAAAAGGAAATCTTTATTGGTGCCATCTCACATGTTAAAATTTCAGACACTACTTTTCTAGTTACTTTATTTGCAGATAAATTGCATTAAGCCCATCATTTTCTTTCCAGCATACACCATTCATTTCCTGTTTTCAAGAGATGCTATTTATTCTCCTTTTATATTCTAAAGTTGAGCCGGAACCTTCTTGAAGATATTTTGCACAAAGTCAAGTCGACTAAAATCGTTAACAATGCAATATAAATTTCATCTGAGGAGGGGCTAAGTCAAGTTCTTCAACATAGGGGTTTTTTTGCACACCTCTGAACAAACGATAACATGAGTGAGTGTAACTTTAGAGTGGAGAAAAGCGATGTCAGTTTGCTGTCTTGTCTGTGTGAGTTTTCTGGGGGAAGCCCTGGGAAGTATTTGCAAGGGTACAGCCAGCTCTTGTGCTTAGAAAAACTTCATGAAACAGATCCATGCCTTCTGCTGGCATCTCTAAAAGAACATTTTATAAGGCTCCTGTTAGGTACATGCAACTTGTGAAATGTTCTTCAGTTACAGCAGTGTATGGTTTTGCTGGGAGAAGCAGTTGAAAAGTCAGAAGATTTCATACAGGAGGGCATATCTGCTTCATGTCCCTCTGTAAGATGAGACCCAGTAAATGGGTTTCAGGCTGTTAAGGGAGAGTGTATTACAGCAGTTTCCTGTCACATCTTTGTGTGTGACATCACAGTTGAAGAGCTTAAGGGATTTACAAAAGTAATAATTTTTTTAACTATCGATTTTACATTTTGATGAGAATAAAATTTTAAAGTATCAGTTGGCAAGTGGATTTGTTTGCAGGTATATCAGAGAACAAAGTTAGGATTTATTCACTTAATACCCTTCTTCCCAAATTCCCAGGTTTATTTTGCTGGGTATGAGAAAGTTATTTTTAAGCATTGCATAGCACAGCATCAAACAGTTTCAAAAGTCCCCCTCATCATAGTGGATATGGATTTAACAAAAGTAGAAACTGTTTCTTTATTGTGGTGTTTTACAGTTTCAGAGAAGGTTGAAGATCAAGACCTGATAATTTTTTTCCTAACAACCAATACCAGGAGATGTGCTTCAGTGTTGACCATGTAACAACTGGAGGGAAAAATGTTCCTTTGGGCACAACACCTCATACATTACCCTATCAACCAGCACTATTTAGTATCTGATGATCCAGTTCATGCATTCAGGTTTTATCCCCCATTAAAGCAAGAAATAATGTGCTCTTGGTTCCTAAAAATATACATGCTCCCCACAAGTGGGATTTTGCTAACACGTTTGTATAAAACAGACTTAATCCTGAAAAGCGTTTCACTTTCAGCATTAAGATACAACATTTTAATTTTTAACCTTAAGGCATTAACGTTGAATCAAGTCATTCTCACAAGAAATATCACCCACTGTAAAATCAGTCATTTGATGCAATATAGCTACCTGAACATCATCTGTTTGTAATATCTCTAAAGAAAACCTTAGAAATAGCAATACTCCAACAGAACTTGAACTCTTGAGTTTTACTTACCTTGAGCTGACGGTGGATAAATGGTTCTCGCTTCATTTTGTGACCTGATTAAATATGTAGCTTTGAAGTTCCAGCCAGGCTCTAGCCTAGTTGTCCTTTTCAACAAGTTTCATTGATAAAATTGGGTGCTTGTATTTTGGCTACTTGTTTCATAGTGTTAGGATTGCAAAGATCACCACTAGGCTTTGAAGCTTTGTATTCACCATTTAAGTTTGGGGTTTGTTTTTCATTTAGTTAATAATGGAATGAGGGGATGTGTCTATCTGCATGAGGGTTTCAGATAGCGACCAGAGCAGGTGCTGCTCTCCATCCCCAGTCAGACATTGTTTTAAATGGTGAAACAGCTGTGCTGCTTAAGTGAGAAAAAAGGTTAATGTGGGCGTGAAAGTTAAAAGCTTTATATCTTTCAAAAACAAGAACAAATCTAAAAAGTAAAACCCCATCGAGCCCGCAACGGATGCTGTTCTTGCTTGTTGTTTCCTATGTGCTGGTTGAACTAATGGCAAGTCTGGATTCCTTTTGCAGCCTGAAACTTCTAGAGGATAAAAATTGCCTGGAGGAGACCTAGGGGAGACCTCATTGGGGTCTTCAACATCCTCACAAGAGGAAGTGGAGGGGCAGGTACCAATATCTTCACCCAGTGACCAGTAACAAGAGTGGAGGAAGCAGCATGAGGCTGAGTCAGGGGAGGCTTAGGTTGGATGTTAGGAGAAAGGATTTTCATCCACAGGGTGGCTGGGCACTGAACAGGCTCCCCAGGGAAGTGGTCGCAGCACCAAGCCTGACAGAGTTCAAGAAGCTTTTGCACAACACTTTCAGGCACCTGGTGTGACTCTTGGGGCTGTCCTGTGCAGGGCCAGGAGTTGGAATCAGTGATCTTGATGGGACCCTTCCAACTCGGCATATTCTGTGATTCTACTTTCCAGTATCTTTGAACTGCCAGTGTTAATGTTTCTGATGTTCTGTGCAGAGTAAAGGTGCTGTGTGAGGAAATAATTTTCAAGTGTTTTTTGTCTCGTAATGATGTGATTTCATATCCGTTTGTGGCCAGACAGAGGAATACCCAGGCCTGATGATGCATCTGTGTGTTGTAGACACCTGTGCAGGAGTAGCATATGTTTTCATAGCTCCTCTTACAATTCAAAACAAAGTAAGGATCTCTGCCCATCAATATCAAAGTTATTGTGAAGAAAACCCAGTCATGGTTGTGGTGGTAGAGCTGCATTTGGCAGGCTGTTAACGGTACAGACACTGCTGCTTTAGCTGGGGGAGCTAACTACACTGGGACCTTAAAAAAGCCATGACCCCATAACCAGGCAGTTGCTGCCTCCTGAGAAATGAAGTTATTGACCTCCTGAGAAGAGCAGTCCCCTGATACTGGGATGCTCATTTGCAGCATTGGATCACCAGTGGGGGCACAATAGGAGCTGAGGATGTAAGAACAGTGGGCTAGGCCCTCATAGGCTTGGGAGACCAGGGACAGAACTTGGTGTCTGCTGGCACAAGGGACAATGTGTCTCTCAAGCCTGTTTATTTTTGCCTGTGTCACTTTGAGGCAGCATTTTGAAACTTCTTTGTAGTTTTGCGACAGGACCTTAGTAAGCAAAACAGAAAGAAAAGTCACCATCTAACAAAGGAGGGAGGGTTCTGCTCCCCATTGCTGAAACTGTTTCCATGAGACTGATGACTTAGATACCTGGTGCAGAGTGACACTGCAGTCTGATTGCTGTCAACAAAACTTTTGTTAGGATTAAAAGCAGACAGTACAGTACCTTAATAAGGTATGTTTTATGTTCTCATTCTTATTTTTATCTACCAGTTGTGTTTGATCCCAGCTCCACAGAGACTGTTACAAACTCCTTATACTAGTTCCACCATGTTTCAGTCACTATTGATTTTCTAACCTGTTTTGAGTGGTTTGTGTGTGATGCAATTTAATCTCACTGCATTATGTAGCAGGAATTTATTTTGCCTGCAAACTTAAACTTTGCTTGTTTGTTATGGGAGTACCCCAAAAGAAAATTCTACACTGAAGCAAGGAGAAAACCCTGCACAATGTTCTGTGCTGTTGACTTTGGTGGGCAGCAGACACAGAAGAGGCATGTGGTATATGGGAGAGAGTAGCTCCTGGAGAAGGGCACTTTCTTGGCTCTGGAAACCAGGTGTTCCTACTGTCTGTTGTAGGTTAGAGGAGTTGTCCGCTCCCTGTGAATGTGTGAGGTGCTGAGGGATGCAAACATGTGCCACTGCATGGCCTGTGAGAGCTACTTAAGATGGTGGCAAATCTCAAAAAAGCCCCCTGCATCCCTGCAATGACATCACTTTCTGCACAGTTCATGCACTGCCTGCAATTTCCATATGGGACTGTTAACAGAAATTGCCCTGAACAGGATTTTTCAAGATGGGTAAAAGTAAGGGTCTAGCCATAAAACAGATTATTTTGAACACTGCTAATCATTCTCAGAACCTGAATGTCAGGAAATGTATGAATTTATTTTCAGTGGGATTTCTCTGTTTCCATGCTGCTTTGCCACAGAAAGTCTAGCTCAGAAATCTAAAAGGACATGGATCTAATGCCTGCTTCAGTTATGTTAAGCTGTGTATTTGTGCAGCAATGTAAGCTATGCTGCAGCCCGGATGGGGAAGACCTGGGAAAGCACATACTCAGTTCTTGCCTCATGTAGCAAGTGGCTTGTGAGCATCCACAGACCTGAATCCATTGGTGATCAGAGGTGGTGGCTTGGCACAAGCCACAGCATGTTCTCCTGGTCTTTCTGAGAGTGGCAGGACAGATGTGCAGAAAGGGAGTGGCAGCACAACAAAACCAAAACCATACAGATGTCCTCCCACCTCGGAACAGAGTAAATGTGAGAAACCCAAGGGATTGGGTATGTGTGTTAAAATCTCTGAAGCAAGGTGAATGAGCTTGGGAATCTGCAGGGGACATGGAAAGCAGATGCATTTCCATTACACTGACACATATGCCTGTCAAGTCATAGTATCTCACTGGTTTTGATGTATCAGTCTTGCTGAACCTCTTGGTGGCAAATTTTAGTGCTGGTCCCATTAATTACTAATGTAGATTATTAGAATCTCTGCTCTTACAAGATAATTTTGACATTCTTAATATCTGCAGAACTTGCTTCAGCTTTGGAAATTGAAATGGGGATTTTCTGTGCTGCAGTCCCATGAGCTTGTGCTTTGTCATTCCTAATTGCTTTCTCTGGCAACCCAGATGGCAATGCAGCTGGGGGTTGAATTTGTAGACCTTTTTTTGTGTAACTTGTTTTCATAACTAGCCCTGTATGTGTCCTCTTATGGTTGCCAATTACCTGGAGCTGGGATATTGTTTATTTATTTCTTCTTTTACCTTCTCTCTCAAAGTTGAAGATGATGGGCAGTTTCTCAGCCTACCTACATGGTGGACTTTAGGTAACATCTCTGTAACAACTGAGTTTGATCTATAAATGTGCTTGGCTAAATGTCTGATCTGCAATACTTGTAATAGTTTAAAAGTCAATAAATACATTTTTAACAGTTGCTCTGTGAAAATGGAATGTGTGCGCAACCTGCTGTTAGTCTTGTTCTTAGGACAAATTTGCTACAGCCAAACTGTTGAAAACATTTTTATTTTCTCCAAACAATGTTTTCTCCCTCCCTCAGGCAATAAATAAAAAGTTAATTTCTAGAAAAAAAAAAAACAAAACCAAAACCATACATATGTACATCAGCCACACAGGCATCTTGTGTGTTGGACTGGACTGGACTGGAGGGAAGGGCAGAGGTAGGGTGGGAAATAAGGCTCCAGGTGGGTTGAAGATGAGGCATTTTCAAAGCTTGGACCAAAAGCTGCAGAAATGTTGCACAGGTGAACAAGACTCAGCACAGGAAAAGGGCTGGTCATGAGGTGGGAGAAGCTTAAAAATGCTGGATGAATGACACCTCTGGGCCAGCCTGTCCTCCACCCCACAGCTTCTCTCTCTTCCATTATAGCCCACTCATGTCCCATCCTGCTTCTTTTGGAAAAAGAGCAGCAGTGGGACTGGTGGAGAGGAAACTGAACAGGGTAATCAAAAGCAGCCCTTCTTTCTCATCTTAAAGCCACAAGAGATTGGACCCAAGTTTTGTAGAAACCAGTGGTCCACAGAGGCAAGAAAAGAGGCATTTCAGAATACATATCTCCCTCCAAACTACTTCCCAGCCACAGAGATTACTTTCCCCCACTGGAATAGGCTCAGCTGGTGACTTGGCAGGTGCCTGCCAGCTCCTGCCTCATCTCCCCAGCCACTGGCAGGGCTGAGGTTGACTGCAGGCAGCCCTGTGCCACCGCTTCTGCTCGCCCCAAAGCACTGCCTCCAGCTCTGCTTGTCCAAAGTGTACCTGGCTCAGGTAAGCAGCACCCACCACACACACGGGTCTCTCTGCAAAGGGGAAGGCTGCTGCCCAATAAAAACAAGGTATACTCCCTTGTCAACCTAGATGAGCTGGGAGAAACATGGGGAGAAGGGGAGGTGTAAAAAAACAAGACAATAAAATAGGAATGGAAACACATTAAGACCAGGCACTTGAGGAAGCCCAGTATACTATTTTTTCCTCCTTCAAAGAGCCTGGACAGTGTCAAGGTTTGTGGCTTTTACAACTTCATGCTTTCAAAACATAATAAAAAGCAAACAAACCAAGATGAGGTAAGAAATTTCTCTACGAAAAAGATGTCGAGTCCAGGGTGAATGGCAGTGTCCGGCACTATTGCTTAACATCACAGGGCTCCACACCCCCTGCACGCCTGGCACTACCTGCCCCGCTGGCCTCAGGCCTGAGCTAACAGCTGGGCGACGTGGTGATGGGGCTGTGCAGGTAGGGCAGGCTGCTGGGGGTGGCATGGACACCGACAGACACCGGGAAGCTGAAGACAAACTGCGAGGTGGGGGTGGAGGTGGCCTTGCCCCTCTCCCGCAGCGTTCCCGAGGGGCTGACGGCCTCCACTGCGTAGGAAGTGGCCAACACCTGTGACTCGAACTGCAGCAGCTGCCCCATGAAGCTGAAGTTGGGGGAGATGATGCTCCGGCGCTGCTTGACAAACTCGAAGGCCTCCTCTAGCTTGACACGCTTCTTCATCATCAGGTACGCCAAGCAGATGGTGGCTGAGCGGGAGATGCCAGCCTGGCAGTGCACCAGGACCCGGCCACAGCATTCCTTCACTGAGTCTGGGGGGCAACAGGGGTGAGACGTGAGACCCACACTGTGCCACCATGGCCCAGCCCCTCACCAAGGCTGCAGGGGTGGCTGACCTCCCTCCCACTGGAGCCACCCATGGACACAACATCTCTGCACAGGCACTCACCAATGTACTCAATTGCCTCCATGAACCAGGAGCTGATGTCAGCTTTGTGGTTATCCTCCACAGGGATACACTTGTACTGGTAGTGCCCCTCAAAGTGGTTGGGGCAGTCTGAGGAGACGTTCAGCAGGGCTGTGATGCCCAGTGCATCAAGCATGTCCCGCCGGGCTGCGTGGTAGGCGCTGCCAAGGTAGAGGAAGGGAAGGATTTCCACAGGCCCACCCTGTTGGAGAGAAAAACAACAGGTTTGACCAGGGAACAGTGGCAGCCAGGACACACATCCAGATGGCTTGGAAACATCAAGCTGTGCAGCAACGTGGCACCTGATCCAGGGCCCTCAGAAGAGGGAGCAGAGGCTGCCTTCCTGATGTGATAAACCTATTTCAGCCCTTCCTCTCTTAGTTCTGTTCAGAAACAGGCAGGTGTGGGTTTAACAGGATTTGGGCTTGCCCACTCTTTGGGGCACACAAACACCCTGAGATTAGGATCACCATACTTTCCAATGAGAGGAAAGGAAAGAGGGCTCTGGCTCCACAAGCTCCAGCTGAGGGAGAGCAGAGAGACTCCCATTGGAGCAGGTTGCAGTGCTGGAAGGGCAGTCAAAATAGCAGAGCACTGGGCTTGTAGACATACCTGGTCATGAAAGGGAGTCCCACAGGAGCTACAGCCCAAATCCAGGGGCTCAGCACTGGTGGGAGGTGACACATTGCTCAGGGACTTGGTTTTTGCACAGAATTCAGGGTACTCCGAAGAGAAGCGCTCATAGCCCCCTGCAAGAAGAGAGGCACAAAGTGTTATCCCAGACTGCATTCACAGGACTGCAGAACGGTACAGCCAGAGATGCCCTTGGCCACTAGATGATGCTACAGCGATGGAGAGTGGCCTCCTGCCCCAGGAGGAGCAGTCAGGCTCTCGGCAGCAAGGGGAGAATCCCTGAGGCCCCACCATTCCCTTGGACCAAGGGCACCAAGAGCAATGATCTTGGCCACCCAAAGTCTCTGGTCCAGGGTTCAGTCCCCTGCATATTGCCTGCCAAAATCCCAGACTGAGGCCAAGGTTGCTCTCTGAGACACAATGAAGAGATTTATTTCCAGCATACTCAGACTTGAAGGGAAAAGTGCTCTGAGGCCAAAGACTGTTCAGTTCTCATCTTCCCTTGACACATCATTTTGTCACAAAAGACAGGCAGGTCTCCCATTCCCAGCCTGACCCTCCAGCTCAGAGCTCCCAAAAGAGGCCAGGAAAGCCCTGGCCCTGGGCAGGTATAGCCAAGCTGCTGTCCGAGAGAGGTGTCTGCTGCCTCCCAAGCATAGAGGTGCAAGCTGACATGCAAGGACACAGGGAGCAGCTTGTTCCTCTGACCTGCTGCCAGGTGGATAAGCACAGGGATGTCAGGGCTCCATGGGTGGTAAAACAAGAGCAAAACCCGCTGAGTTCCCAGGACAGTGAAACAGAAGTATTGGCTTGCCAATAAACACTTCTGGTGAGACTTCCTTTTCTCATCGAAATCAAATCAACAATGCTGACTGACATCCTTGTAGGGTCTGACTTTGAGCCTCAAAATCATTAAAAATACAGTATTTTACTATCACCACAGGGCTCCAGCTAGATCAAGCCCTGACTCCCAGGATGGTTCCTGAAGACTCGAACCAATTGCAGGACCTATGCCTGCAGATTTCAGCTTACCAGAGCATACAGTGGGACACATCTTTCTTATACAGCCTTAGCTCTGAGACTGCCCTGAACAAGGCTGGATATTCAAAACAATGGATGCAAGCATCTCAAGCAGCCCAGGAATCCCTAGGCAGTTAGAGCCCGATACTGCCAGCATCCCCATATCCTTTGTGATTTCCTCCCCTATAAAAGGAAGGGCTCTAGTACCTTAAAGCAGAACCCTGCAGATGCAACACTCCATTTGCATTGTCCCTCCCACGCAGCCAGGACAGTTTGCAGAGGCTTTGTTTCCCTGACCTGACATCCCTTCACAGTCCTACTGCTTTGATGTGAAAGAGCACCCAAAAGCAAGAGCCCTTGTTAGACAACTTCCAGGGTTGTCCTAAAATCCCCAGATCTACATCACACCCCAGTGGTTACAGCACTATGAGAGGCAAAAGCTGCTCAGGGTGAGCAGGATGGGCAGAAACAGCTTGGAAAGAATGGTTCTTGGAAAGAAAAAAAGACCTTTTCAAATGTTTCTCTTCAATGAATCTCATAAGATTCATTGATCCAGCAGCTCCTGGCTGTGCATGCTGTCCCTGCCTAGTGCCAGAGCCAGGCAGAGCAGGTGCCCATGGCCAAGCAACACCTAGCCAGGCTGTTTCACAGGGAATCAGGCAGCAGTCTGACCTGCACAAAACACATCTGGATCTTCACCGTGACCCTCACCCAACAAATGTGCGCTTGGGCATGCAAAGTTCTGGGTTAGTGTAGCTCTCATGGAATCAGAGCAAGATCATTTTAGTAGCTCTGGTATGCCAGAAGAAGACTGTAGTGCTGAGACTGAGTGTCTTGGAGTCCTTTCCCTAAAAGGGCTCCCAATCCAACCAACCTGCCACGAGAACCACAGAGGCACCAGAAGCTCTCTCTCAGCTGACAAAGGCCACCCTCGAAGCAGAACAGCATTTCCTGCCACATGCGTGGCCTCCAGCACCACGCTGGCTCATGGTGAAGGAGCCTGCTCCTGAGCGAGCCCTTGCTGTGCAGGCAGTCCCGCAGCAGCACATCGTATCACTTCCTTGGAACAGCTCCTGCTGCTTTTACTGTATCTAGTACAACTGAAGTGCTAGTTCCTCCATCTATCAAGCCTCTTAATGGATTTGCTACTCTGCATACACATCCTCACCCCTGCTGTAAGTAAGCCAAGGAATAAATTGACTCAGGCTGTAAACAAAAAAGAAAAAGCCCCACAGAGCTCATCCAGGAACCCCAGCTGAGCATCCCCCGCCCTTAAATCATCTCACGGCAGTTCTCAGGACCAGCGGCACAGCTTCTCATTTAACACACGGCAGAGGGGGGGAAGCCCTGATCCCTGCTGTAGTCACAAAAGGAGCAGAGAGTTTCCTCTGCCCGCTGCAAAGGGACATCGCCGTGACAGCAGGTATTTGACCCCGCACGAATACCCTCTCTGCACCGTGGGGCTGGGGATGAATTCGAACATGTGAAACAAGCGTGGGGCGATCTCCCCACTAACACTCACTCCCCTCAGATCCCAGGCAGGGCCACGATGTCCCCGAGCCGGCTCAGACCGCCCGGGCACCCACGCGCGGGGCTGATGGCCACGCCGCGACCGTCAGGGACCCGAGCTCCGGGGCAGCGCGGCCCCCCGGCCCTCCCGGGGCACCCAACTTCTGGCAGGACAGCCTTAGGCGGGAGAAGGGAGCGCCCTGCCCGGGGCGCGACGAGGCCGGACGCCCATTCCCGGGCGGGGGCGGCTCTCCGCGGCCAGTTCCCCCCACCCC
>VWYI01005057.1:16554-146459 GCA_013399455.1 Anthoscopus minutus
CACGCGCTGCGGGGGCACACGCGCGCGTGTGTGCGCACCGCTGGGCACGGGCGCACGTGCACATGCGGCGGGGCACGCGCCCGTCTACACACACACACAGACACACAGACACGCACACACAGACACGCACACACACACAGACACACACACAGGCACACGGACGCGCACACAGACACGCAAAGACAGACACACAGACGCGCACAGACACACACAGACACGCACACAGACACACAGACACAGACACGCACAGACACATACACAGACAGACACACACACAGAGACACACAGACACAGACGCGCAGACACACACACACACACTCAGGCACACGCTGCGCACATTCCTCTTCCTTTGTCCCATTGCTACTGTTTTGCTTGGACTGCTTGTCGCGGTGGAGAGCACTAAGCGGGGCCCGCTGTCGGCTCTGCAGAGTCCCTCTGGGTCCTTCTGACTGCGTATCTTTCACGGCCACGCTTCCTCTGTCAGAAGATGGCATCTCATTAGCTCCAGAGCCCTAAAAACACTACGACGTTCTGCCTGTAATGTGACTCTGTGGATGGAGCTCTTCGATTTAATTCCTCCCATAGAGGAACTCTATTTTCGGCTAAAAGCCTAAGGAGTAAATTCACAGTCCTGAAGTGTCCCAGGAGGGTTTCTCCATAACCACCACCCAAACACCGAGCAATCATTTCTCCCCAAAGTTCCCTTTTGGGCTGCTTTCAAACAGAAACAGTGTTGCAAACCACAATGTCAGCAGCAGTGCTCAGGGCATTTCCTGCAAACACATACCAGCCAGCCCCAGGTGAGTCTGCTTCAGAGGCCTGAAGGTGTTCAGCTATCCTAATGCAGACCTGGACGTGGTGGGGTTAAGGTTAGGGGCCCAATGGTTATTCAAGCCCATCTGTCCCATCACTGCTTTTCACAGAGGGCAGCACTTGGAGAGGCAGCTTGACTTCCCCTCCCCTGCACGCCAGGTCGCTGTTTACCCGGGCAAGGCAGGGTAACACGTGTGTGCCTATCTGGGAGCAATCCAGCCTGCCACGCACGTTTGGGACCTACAGCTGGTGACACTCCTGCATCCCGCTGCTGCCTCTCCTTTACACTCTGCTCTCTGACCGCTCTTGGACCTGAGTCAGCCTGGTCTTTGCACCTGTGGCTTTTGTGCGCCGTGCCAACCCTTCGCCAGCCAAGTCGAACCAAATGAGCTGTGGGGAAAACACAGCTGCCATTTGTGTAATATACCCCACTCCAGGAATGCATTAGAGCCTGTTGCCTAATACAACAGGGGTGGTAGGGTAATTGTCTCCCATTGCAACCTGGATTAAGCAAAACCCTATTTCTGCCGAAGTAAAGCAGACTATGGGTGGCCAGTGACATACCAGAGACATTCTTTCTTCCTTTAGAGAAAGCTGTCAGAGACAAAAAACTCATATTGAGAATCTGATTACAAACTAATGGAAAACTACTCCCTCATACCAACAATACTTGAACTCAAGCTGGATCATCAAAACATCTTTAAAAGTTTTGCAAGAGGCCTGATGCCATAATATGTTGTTTTCTTTGTTCCTCTTGGGCAGATGTTGGCCACCACCACAGCTAGCCTGGTGTCTCCAATGCCTTCTGCACTATTCAATCCAGCTTTTACACTAAAATTGGATAACCAAAGGCACAAAGTGTATGTCCTTGGAGGCAGGCCTATCATCCTATTTTCCCCCTCCTTTATCCAGCATGTGACTGAGACAAACTGATCTGAGGTGAGAGAGGAGGGAGATACTGTCATGGGTGCAGGAAGGGGCATTTGGGCTGATGTCCCTGGACATCACTGATGGAGGACATTATTTCAGTGTGGAGTGTGGAAGGATGTGTGTACATGTGCATCTCGTGGAGATTTTCAAGTGTTTCCATGTGCCTGAACCCTTTCCTCACACTTCATCCCTTCATGCTGCCTATCTAGATGTGGCAGGTTCTTGGTTCTTTATTCCTGGAAAAAAAAACTGCACCCAGCTGGGAATCCCACCGTGCACCCACACTGGGCATTTTCACAGCTGTGTTCCTGACTGGTTGCATCTGGAGCTGGTGCTGTGGGTGCTGGCTCACAGATATAGGGAGAAAATGAACCCAAAGGCAAGAGTGCCCAAAATTAACCAAGTCAAGGCCACCCACACAAGATAAACCACTGGAGGAAAAGAGGGATCTCCTTCACTGCAGTTAGCTCAAGAGGAGATGTAATTAACTTTATTTATAGAGGTATTAAGATGGGAGTCACCAAAAATGCTTGCAAGGCAGAAGAAGCCACAAGTCAAAAGAAGCAGCACAGTTATGTGGGAGGCACAAGGCATACGGAAAGGACTGAGGAAAGGAGTGGGGATCAGAGAAGACCACATGGCTCCATGTTCTGACTTTGTAAACCCAGAGAAGTGTGAAAGCTAATATTCCTGTCAAACAGCATCCTTATGGTGCAAACTGAAATATATCCCACTGGAAAACAAGCAACCAAAAGCAAAGAGAGAGAGCAAGAGACATTAATTTCCTTTGCAGCAGAGTCAAGGAATCATCTTTTATATGGCCCTGGCCAGGAAAGGCAATTGTTGAAAGAGGCTGAAGGGAAATAAGTTGTCAAAGGAGGCACATATTTGGATGATTAAATGTCAATATGTACCTTGAATTAAGAAAAAAGAATTTACACCTCATCTCACTGTGGCAGCAAAAACCAAATTAAACTCACCCTGTAAATTTGCCAGCCAATAGATACCAATTTGTTTGGCTACCTAAAGGCTTTTCCTGCCTAGAGAAATACTGAAGCATAAGTTCCTCTGGGTGGGCAATAGCTGCTGTGGGCAGTTCTAAGCTGCTGAGCTCTGTGAGCCCTCTGGGCTCCTCCAGGCTTTCCTGGCTCTGCTCCCCAGGCTCCTGGGTCCAAAGTGCACTTATGAAGCCTCGGTGTGCTATGTCACACTGCAGGTCTCTGCTACCTAACAGAGGTGCCTGCCCCTGTGCCACTGAGCAGGAACACTGGCAAGGACTTTGTTATGCTGTTCCTGTGTTTTGGGAGTTTTCCCAAAAGCTTCCTATATTTTGGGAGTTTTCCCAAGAGCTTGACTCCCTCCATCCTCCTGGTCAGCTGCTGCAGCTGTGGATGGACAAAGCACAGAGGTACATCCTCACTACTCTTGGCACGTGACAGGAGCTGGAGCATAAAAGTGCTGCCACCTTTCCCTGGCCACTCCCAGCTTTTGGCCAAAGGGTTGAGTGGTTTGCCTTGGCATGTGCAGGAAGCCTTTGGCAGAAATGAAAGGCAGAATCAAGGTCTTAGCAGCTTGCAAATCTGCACTTACCAACAAAACCCATCCCTCCCGGAGTGCCACAGGGGCCTGGTTCCTTTCTGTCCTTTTGCAGCACCTTATGATTCTCCTTTCATGCAATCTCCCTTCCTCACACCTTTCCAGGCTGGGGATTGCACCCTCCTGTCCACAAAGGGAAGTGCAGCAGTGAAAGAGTTAAAAGATTCATGTTAATAAATTCAGGCTGTCTTCTCCTCTAGGGCATATTTACATATTAATGGAGGGGAATTGTAATGAACCTGTCTAGGGAGGCTAAAGGGGAAATGATACAAGGTTGGCTGAGAAGGTGGAGGAGGGGAAAATGTTCATTTTCAGTGGTTTCCAACCCTTCAGCTGCAAAAGCATGTGACTAGCCTAGGCTCCAGGGTAGTGCCTTGCCTAGCATGGGACACCCCAGGAGTGAAGGCAGAACCAGAGGGCAGGTTCTGCACACAGCACAGAGCTATTCGGACCCACCTGCATCCCTCCTGCACTGGCTTCTCCTAGCTAAGCTTCACACTGTTCCAGATGTTGTTTTAAGCCCAGGGTCACAAGCATGTCCCAAATAATCACCCCAGCCTCCAAGGCACCCAGGGAAAATGCAGCTCTTGGTGGGCAGTCACAAGAGCAGCTCATGCACAACTAGTTTTCAGCAAACAATCTCTCAGGGCTTTTCCAGACAACACTGTGTGTGCTTGGAACAAGAGGCAAGGGAGCCAAGGAAGGGGATTTGTCCCAGGCTGGGCTAAAGTGCTTCTGTATCCCAGGCTGCTTGAACCCTGCCACAATCTTTGTTGCCTCAAGCCCCAAAGTTCTCTGCATGCCAGCCCAAAAGCCTTTGACAGCACATGAAAGATGCCAGGAGCTTTGCCAGGTCTGCTTTCTCCGCTTGCTGCTGAGGCCTCAGTGTGTAATCCCCGCTGCAGTGAACTGCCCTAGAGATTTTATCTCAAGAACAAATAATCTGTTGCTTTTGCCCTGCAATATCAGATAGAGCTATACATCACTAGATAGGAGACTAATTACTGGGCCTCTGATCTGATTTAGATTGGAAGATGGAAAAAGCAGCCTTTATTCCTGAAAGCAAAGGAGCACTTCTTCAGAACAGCGATGGGTACTCCATGTACCTCAATAGCTACAAATGGTTTATGCCCATGCAAACTAGATCAGGGCAGGACCCACTCAAATTAGCAGGATACAATGTGGCCTCCAGATTTTCTGCTGCAGATTTGGTTTCCCTCCCTTCTCTCTCTCTCTCTCAACCCCCTGGTTTTTTGCTACTGTTTCATCTCTGCTTGTAAAAGTCAGCACAGCTCCAGTTACTCCAGGAGAGAAATGCGAGGTCTGATCCAGCATGGTCAGTGAACAGGAGCAAGATTTTAAGATCAATGGCTTCTGCTTGGGAGGGGTTGTTCTGCCACAGGCCTAAATGCTGCCTGCAGAAACAGGGAGCCTTCCAAAATCCCATGCTGCTTCTTGCTGACCTGCCTGTTTTTGGCAGGAAGTGTAAGGGGACACCAACTGCAGGGTTTGGAGGTTCACTGCTGGTGGGACTCCTGAGGGCTGGATGGTAAGTAAGGGCATGCAGAACTGATGCATCCATCACTGCTGCTCTGAAGGACTTAGGAGCCCAATGCTCCCACAGATGTGGCAGACTTGCCCCTCAGTATAGCACCAGGACTCAGAGACCAGCCCTGATTTGGGTCCTGGCAGGTGCAGAGCCAGCCTGGGCACTGCATCTTCCAGCTCGTGGTTCAGACTGGGTGGTGCTTGGTTTGATGCAGGGTGATTGCTGAATGTTTCTGCAGCCTTGGTGCAACAGGGTAGCCCACACTGGGAAGCTTCTTCCTGACATAAGAATCTGCACGTGCTATGCTTGATGTTTTTTTCTTTTTTTTTTTTATGCAAATATGGTGCTGTGCCTGCTGTCAGACCCCATCAGCATCCTCTGCCCATCCCCTTCCACTTTCCACCATTCACAAAAACCCTGAAGCTTTCCCCATTCTAGGTGTCAGGACACACATGGTCTGTGGTCATGGTATTACAATGAAGGATTATAAAGCAGATGTATGTGAGGTGGATAATACAGGCACATGGGTCCCTTAATCCCAGAATTTTAAGAGCCATGGGGATTAGTCTTACATCTTTGGCTGCAGGATTTGGGGATGCAGCAGAGCCAGAGAAGTGAATCTGTGAAAGCAAGTTGATCCCCTCTAAGTTTGCATTAAGAGAAATGCAGTGTAAGGGAGCTGCTTTGAGAACTAGATTGAAGCTGGTAAGGGATGTGGCATTTTAACCTTTAATGTAGCCTGTGACATTTTACCTTCAACACACATTATATCCCCCATGTCTGTCAGGGCAGGGATCACTCCTGGAAACTCTCCAGCCCTGCTGCAGTATTTAATCATGGGCACAGAGATCCTAGCAGCTGCCTTCTTTGGGGACATCACTGTTTGCAAGTTGAAAGAGAAATGCCTTGCTTGAATTTCCCAGTGTTTGGTTAAGCATCCGGCCTCAGTGATAGGATTGAAGCTGAGCTTTGAATGACGTTTTTTGCTAGGAAGAAAGGGCTGGGGAAGAGACATTTCTCCCTTGGGCTTGAGATCATAAATAAGGCAGTGTTATGTAAGTGTGACTGTAACCTATTTATACATAGTGTCAGACTCATACACTCAGGCTATGAATGACAAATCTCCCACTAATTTTTATGAATGTAGCAATGGTACCTGTATGAGTTTTGAAACAGCAGTGGAAATGCAGGCTGTTCTGTGCCAGCAGTAACTGGGACACCCCTCCAAGTTACACTGAGGGAGGGATGACTTCTTTTACAGACACAGAGGGTGCAGTTGGCTTCAGGCAGCTCCCTTGTGTCCATTCCCAATCCCAAGGCCCAAGCTAACAGAAACCTGCTGCTTTTCCTGGGACAAACTCAGTCTCTTATCCCACAAGCAGTGGGCCAGGCAGGAGCTGGGCTCCTCAGAGGCTCTTTCAACAGGACTGTGCCCAGTTGTGAGGCGTGGAGATACTGAGGGTTCACCCATGTGCAGGACATGGGAACCAAAATTGTCATCTGGCAAGGTCAAACCCACACAAGGAACACCAGGGAAACATCTTCTTGCAGGTCCTGTACATGCTGTGAGTTTACAGGGTGTCAAAAGTAAAAGGATAAATTCCTGGAAGTAAAGCACATGGGTGGTTACTAAACACAGGGAGATTGCTGAGCTGGAACTGTTCAGAGGCCAGAAGTGTAGCTGAACTCCTTCTGGCACACACTTGTGCTATTTCTGTGTATCTGTCCCTCACACTGGTGTTGCTCAGTGTAAAGCTGCTGAGCAGAGCAGTCAGAACCAAAGTTCTAACCTAGTACAGCCGTAGCTCTGTGTGTCTAACTTGGCTGGCATGGCCTGATGCCTGCCTGGGACCAAGACAATGGGAACTGTATGTAAAATATCAAAAGAAGTTTTATAAACAGAAATTCCTCCTGAGGCACAGAGAGTCAGTCAACGTAATTGTGACAAGACAAAACCCCAAATCAGCTTCAAGTTTAAAGATAGGCTTTTTCCTTCTCCATTGCCTCCCAGTCCGGGCTCTGCCTTGAGTGCTGTCTCAGCACAGCAAACAATCACACATCCTATCATGGGCCCTGTGCCAGCAGCCATGGACCCCAGAGACCTGAGCACCACAGACATCCACAGGAGGTTGTGGCAAGTGGAGAAAGTCTGAAATCCCTGTGGGGTTTCTTTGTGTCTCCAGTTAATCTCCCTTCTCTGCTCCACAGATGATCTCAGCTCCCTCTGCAACCTGATCACACAAATCTGGCAGAGACACATGGCCCTGGCTTGTCATGTCCTGCTGTCCCCTGTCAGAGATGAGGCAGCCATGGGGTCAAGTGTGGATGGCCCAGGGGGTCAGAAGTGACTGCAGCTGCTGTGATTTTTTCCTAGACACCCCCAGCAGAGCCCTGTGCCTGATTCACCTCCTGTCTTGGTGCATCAGGCATTGACTCACACCCAAAAATACATCAGATGATTGTGTCCATGAAGGTCGTCATGGACTTTGCCCCAGGCATCCCCACTGAACTTTAAAGCTGGGCCTTCTTTGAGAGGTGTAACAGATGGGAGACCTTTGCTGGAGATGCTCTGTGCCTCTGGAGGAATGTGAAATGAGGCTGTCCCAGCCTCCTTCAATTCACTTCTCAGTGGTGTCCTGTGCCAGTGTGAGGTCTCTCTTGTTTAAAAATTTAAAAAAAAAAAAAATTTTAAAAAGACCTTATCTGAGAAAGACCTGATTCTGCTGCCTTTGCCCTGGTAGTTCCAGCAGGGACAGAGGGAAGCAGTGGAGACCTCGGGCTCTCAGGCTGCTGCCAAACATATGCTCTCAGGGCTGAAAGCAACTTCTGCAGCAGTTGGCAGGCAGACAGATAGATAGGCACATGCCACAGACTTGCTGGCAAGAGTTTATGCCCTTGAAAATCTCTCCCAGAAGCTCACTTCTTCTGTGCTCTGCTTTGTGCAATGTGTTCAATAAAGGGAAAAGGCGAGAAAACCCCAGCAGAATAGGAAACACTGACAGACTGCTTGCCAGCCAGAACCCATCACTGACCTGGTGACCCTCTGAGCAGCCCTTTCAAAGGGCTTAATCCACTCTAGGAGTGTTGTCAAGCACCAGCAGCAGAAATACCGAAAAACTCCAGTAAAGACAACAGCAGGAACAGCAAAACCAGTAAAACTATGCTCTCAGTAGTAGATGCTCCAGCCAGTCCAATAGAATGGGGAGCACTCAAAGGGTGTGCATACTCCAGCCACAATAAAGAGATGTAAAAAGGCCAGCTGGATCAGTGACCTGGCTGCAATGGCAGCTAGCCTGCTTCAGGCAACTTGGAAACAGCATGAACCTGGGCAAGTGAGCCAGTGCTTCCCAGGCAACTCTTCCCATCCTGCGCAATGTGCCCAGGGGACTTCCTGAGTCAGCTCTGGGATCTGTGCCCCTAATAACCCCTAATAGGTATTTCCTCAGTGAATAGGCCTGGGTGCTTTTTGAACTCATGCAAATGTTCAGCATCCACAGCATCCTGCAGCGAGGAGTTCCACTGCTTCATTATGCCAGAGCCATTTCCTTGGGCTTGTTTGAATCTGAGCCCCCCTTGTTTCACTGCTCCTCTGCATTTCTGTCCTGGAAGAGACAGTCATCTCAAACCCATCTCCTCTCAGCTACGGGTGCAGAAGAAATGGCATCTTGATGCCCTTTTTGGGGACTTAACAGTATTGCACTGAATTACCTAACAGGATCAAAGCATAATTCTGCCTAACAGATGGAAAAATACTGGTCTTTTTGCAGGGCAACTTGCTTTGTCACACGAAGGATGCATTGACCAGTTTCAACTCAGCATTTGTAGACTGCTCTTCTCCATCAAGACTTGCTACATCATTGTGTCAGGAGATCATCTTTGAGGCTGGCAGTGTAGAGCACCACAATCTTCTCAGGGGATGAAAATAATTTATGGCAGTGAGGGCTCCCCAGGTTGCTGGCTATTCAAGCTCTGTCATTCTGGCCTCTGAGCTCCAGCTCATTGAGCTCATGGGGTGAAACATGATTAGCAGAGGGGAAGTTGTGTTTTGTAGCGTGGCATGACATGGGAGCCCATGCATATTTGCACTGGTCTGTGCTGCCAGCACACCTCACCAGTGGCTGATAATAAAGGGAAAGGTGGTCAAACAAGCCCCTCTGAAGGCAAAGATGAATGAAAAGATAGGCTCTAGCAAGCTTTGCATAGGAGCAGAATATAAGGGTGTGGACATACACATGGACATACACAAATGGGTATGTCAGGTGTGAGGGTTGCTCTCGCCTGTTTTCAGCATCACTGCTGAGAGCCTTCAATACACAGCTCCACAGACAAGGCCATCTGTTTTGCCACGACAGCTGGCAGCTAGCAGAGGCTGCAGTGAATAATCTGCCTCCTCTGGAGTCAAACTTGCTAAGAAAAGCAATTTCAGCCATGTCAGATGAAAGCCACCTGCTGCCTCAGCCAAAGGCATGGCACATGTGGGCACCATGGCACCAGGTTCTCCCAGCTTCCCACTACATCTCTCTTGTGCTGCAAGGCAGTAGGATTCTGGAACAGAGGAGGTTCCCAGTGACGTCTCTTTTCACCGTTGCCTTTTAGCAGGGAGAAGCTACAGTAGAGCTGTTTGCCTTGGATGAATTTTCCCTGCTTCTTTGGGGGTTTAAACATTTTCTTTTGAAAAATGAAGGGGTTTCCTCCCTCTCTCTCTCTTTCTCTCTCTCTCTCTCTCTCTCTCTTCCAGAATCCCTGGTGTGAGCATTGCTCAGTGGCTGACAGAGTGTGGTGAGTAATGGTACTGGACATGAGGAAAGACTGACATAGGAAATGAAGTGTGGAGAAGGAAGGGATGCAGACAGTGCAGCCCCACAGACTCTCCAAAGGGCAGAGCAGTGGTGACAAAGTGCACAAAAGAGGAAGCAAAATTAAAAATGAAGAACTGCCAGCCCTCCACTGGGCATCCTCTGGAGAAGATATGCAAGACAGAATCCCCAAAGTGAGTTCTGCAGCACTGTGTGGCCAGCTGGTGGCTATGGGTGTCACAGCTGCCTGCTCCAGTGCTGTGACACCTCTGGAAGACTTCTAGGAAAACACTGACCTTGCTATATCACAAACCTGAAACCCCATTTGGCTGGTGTTGATCCCACATGCCTTGCTGCAAGGGAAGAGGGGTGGTTTGTAATCACAGGGAGCCATGGGAGTGGCCCTCTTCTTCCCAATATATGCTAGGCTTCCTCATGCAGGGAAAGGACCTTCTAGGAGACACAGCTCCAGCTGCTGCTGCCTTTGCAGTATTCTACAATCTTCTGAGCATCCTTGGAGCTCTCCTGAAAAAAGGAACACCCAGCTGGTGGGCCTGACCCAGGTTTGGATGCACTGCATGGAGAAGTTAATCTGAATTATAATTTCAAAATAGATGGCCATAAAAAGATGGCCAGACACTTTTTAAGACAAGTATCCTTGAGACTATCCCAATGAAAATAGGAATTTTTGTGAGGGAGGGATGGGCCCATCTGTCAGCACCAGTGATGCCACCAGGAAGCTTTGAAGAGGGGAAACTGAGACAATTTTCCCAGAAGCAAGGACCTCAGCAAGGTTACCATGCCATTAAGGGAACCTCATTAATCAGAATTACTGCCTGGGGTCTCATGCTGAGGTAAATCCAGAGGTGCAATTGCAACCCATGGCAGTCCATGCAGCCCCCTTGTCCCATGTCTTGGTTTCAGTTCCACCCAAACTCCTTCTGGTCTGACGTGGGTCATGTAAGCCAGAAGAGAAAACAAAAATTTCCAGCAGGAGGGTTTTTCAGAGCTGTCCCTTGTGTTTGTTTGGCCTTTTAAAAACTCACTTTTATCTGCAAGGAAAATTTCTATAAATGTGGTCACAGAACTACCTTGCTGAAAAACTTTCAGGGCTACAATGACATCTCTCCTGCAAACTTCCTGGGCAAAGGGAAAGCCTGCCTGGCTTCCCCTCCCTGTATTTGGAGAGCAAATTATCAGGGATATGGTTTTATTTCCTAACATGAGAGCTGGCCTCTCTCTTTCTGTGTGCTTGGAAAAATCTGCAAAACTCGCAGGACAAAGCTGCGCTTTCTAATTCTCATCAAATCCGTTGTGATAATTTTTACCTTTTCCTCCCTGAGTTACACCTATCCCTATCAGCTTTGCTGCCCTGTCCTGTCAGTCAGGACATTCCTTATACCACTCATTCTTTTTTGCTGAACTTCCTTGATTAGGCCTCTTGGAAGAAAAACAGCTGTGCCAAAGCATTAGGGACTGTAAAGAGTTTGGAAACACCAAAATGGTGAGGGCAGAGCATCCTTCTTCCCAGCAAAGTGCAATGAGGGCATGCAGCAAGCACTGACATGCATGTGCCCATTGTGTCAGGGTCTCATGGGGGAAGAGGCTGGGATGAACAAGTAGTTTTAATTGTACACACAATTTTTAGCCCCAGTCTTACCAACTTAGTGCTGTTTTAGGGCACACACACACTTAAGCGTCTCTGACACCTGTTGCATGGGGAGCAAAGGTACAGTTAGCCGGCATGGATTGGTTTTGCCTTAGTCCACTTCCTTTCCCTGACAGGGGAGAAATTTGTCTTGCATTAGAGCTGCTTCCTACCCACTTGGAAAGGAAGAAGTGGGTGGCCACATCCCCTTCCCTGAAGGCTGTCCCTGGTGCAGGGGGCCCTGGGCCAGAGGGGAGGGAGCAGAGGGGACTAATTCCTCGCAGCAACTGCTTGAAGCATCTTAGACTCAGCTTTTAACCTGCCATCACGCAGCCAAGGGTCAGCCTTGCCTGCCACACACCCTCTTCATCCTCATCTGACCATCACAGCAGCACAGATTGCCCCTCACTGCCCTGCAATGCTGGCTGCAGACCTGCCCCCTGCCCCAGAATGTCTTCCTTAGTATGAAATCCCTGTCAGGAAGAATGTCCTCTTTGTCCTTTCTCCCCCAGAAGCTATGCCATCCTGCATTGTTCATTGCTCAGTGGGAAGTTCTCTGGCGTGACTGCAGGCACCGGCAGGGAGGTTGTGTAGCTGCTGTGGCCGCTGGCCATGAGACACAAAGTCCCAGCAGGGAAGGCTGGCCAGGCTCATGAATGAGCCCACTTGCTCGATGTAATGAGCAAATATTGTTAACAAGCAGCTGTAATCTCCTGGCTTTGTGTGCACTCCCCCCTGCTGCTCCACACACAGAGGTGATGTCAGGGTGTCAGGGAAGACATGTCCCTCCTTAACACCCTGTGTGCTTCCTCCCCGGGATCAGGGGAGATGCTCTCCGGAACTACATCAGCCAGCAATCCCTTTCCACCTTCCCTCGGCCCTGCAGGCTCTGGGCCAGCATGTGAACGTGTGAGGATGCATCTGTTTGTGGCCAGACACCCACCCACCCACCTAGGCCAACCAAATGCCCCTCTCACTCAAGTGTGGGATAGGGGTAAAGGGGGAAAACCCTTCAGAAAAAAAACTCAAACAGATATTCAGCCTTGTTGGCGTACTTAGGCCATAGATGCTCCCTCTTTGGCAATAAGGGCTGACTCCAGCATTATCATTTTGTTGACAGAAGAGATGTCAGGATTGGGGGCAGAGGAAAGAAAGAAAGAAAGAAAGAAAGAAAGAAAGAAAGAAAGAAAGAAAGAAAGAAAGAAAGAAAAAGAAAGAAGGAAGGAAGGGTTGGAAATGTGCTCCATTTCCTAGAGACTGCTGCTGGCTGCTTTTTTTCTCCTCCCAAATTGCCCAGCCAACCACAAGATGAGTCACTGGTCTCCCGCATTTCCACCTGACCCACTTTTGGCTTGTCAGGGCTGACTGCAGAGCTTTTGTTTCTGAGATGCACATATGCATAGCCATAGAACTGTGATGCTTTGGGCTTCTCTTGTGTGAAATTACCTGGAAGAAGCGAAGCTTTTCAGCCCTGGGCTTCCCTTGAAGGCACAAAATTATGTCCATCCCAGGCCACCATCATCCAGGCTCTGCTAGGAAGGTCCTGGGGGCCTTGTCTGAGCTCTGCAGGGAGCTTTGATCCTGGCAGCTCTAAGCTGAGCCTGGGGGTCCAGCGTTGTGAAGCCGTTATCCCATAGCTAGGTTTCCCTCTGGGAAAAGCTGAAAGGAATAAACAGCAGATGGGACAGCTTGTTCTGCTTGCCTGCTAATGGGTTTCAGTAGGCTGTTCCCGATTTTCATGCTCCTGTCTGTGAAAAGACACTATGATGAGTCAGGATACTCACACAGCCCAAAATAAAATCACCTCAGAGGTGCTCAGGTAACCATGCCCACCAGGTCGCTGTTTGCCTCCTCAGTGCTGTGCCTGGCATGGACCTCTCCTTTTCCAAAACCAGGAACAGCACTGTGTCAAACCATAGCTGAATTGGAGAGATAAGAAACACAAATTAGTGGCAGAAAGCAGAAATGGCATTCCAGGCACAGGAACAGCCCTGGGCAGCAATATAAATAGTCAGATGCTTGCTCCATTTTGTGCATGGTGGTGTCATTTCTTTCCACCACCCAAGGGAAATTCCCAGGGGTGAAATGTCCATCCCAATTGTATTTTCCACGTCCCGCTCATTGTACTTCCTCAGCCTTCACATCTTGAAGGATGTTGCAGGGGACTTGCCTTGCAAGATCGTGCCTTGCTTTTACCTCCATTTGCTGGCCAAAGGGGTGGCTTATTCCTCTGTCCTGAACTATATTTGTGTGCCTATCTCTCTCTGGCTCCTGGTGCAGAGCCTCTGTGGCTGCTTGAAAGGGCCCCTGCTTGGCCTCTGGTACCTGCAGCCAGTCCCTGGCTTACTTGCCTCTCACCATGCTTTGTTCAGTGTTTTAGGATCCCAGATTCAACTAAGGGTCTCAACATCTCTAGCCAATGGCTATGGTCCTTATGGCTCAGGTGCAGGGCAGCAAAAAAGTCAAAGACTACACACAGAGCATGGTGGGATCTCAGGAAAAATCCACCAAGAGAAGCAGCGAAGGGGAAGGTTGTGCATATTTAGCTGCTAAAGGTACAAGGAAGAGTCTTCTACCTCAGGGCCGCAAAAGCTCCATTTGACTCAGTACCTATCCTGCACAAGGCAACATCCAGGTTATCCCAGACCCAGTTCTAGCTCTACTTGTTCTGAATGGAGGACATTTAGTGTTAGACTAAAAAACCTTCCTCAGCTGGCAGCTGAAGGAGGTCCATGTGCATGCACTGTCTGTTGTGTACCCCAAAGATGTTCACAGACCCCCTACAGCAAGGCAGCCTTCTTTTGGCTGTCCCCCACCCCTGGCAAACCCTAAGAGCAATGGAGCCAGCAAAAATATAATACTGTTCCTGCCCACAGGCTGTAAAACGTGGGAGAAGGAGCCCACATATCCCAGCCAGTGGCTTCCCAGGCATCTGACCACAGCGAGGGCTGAGAGCTGGGTGCTGATGAAATGGCCTGTTTATGTTTTCAGTGCACATGGCACTAATTACTGGTGTTTGTGCCCTAATCCATGCTCTGCGGGCAAGCCAGGAGGTGAGGCTGGGCATACCTGCCCGGTGTGTGGGACCCAGCCCTGGCAGGGTCTGGCAGGGGGGTGAGAGGTGCCCGTGCTCTACGTGTGCAAGGCACCTGACCTCTGCCTGGGCCCTGGTCATGTCCACCATCGCCTGCAGCAAAGCCATGCTGCCCAGCATGAAACCATCCAGAGCCACCCTGAAAGTCTTGCCAGGCTCTGTCTCCCAGATTCTGGAAGAATTTGGGGTGCCAGGGGTTTGCATGTGCTGGAAACGTGCTGATCAAGGCAGGGCTGTAGCTAAACCCGTGCCAGCGTTGACTGCACCCTGGCTCCCATCCGAAGAGGTGGCTCCCTTGGCCAAGGTACACTCCTCCACAAATGCTTACAATATTTGGCACCGGCTAAGTCCCTGACTCTCTGCGCCAAGATTTTGGGTGGTGTGACAGCTATTTGTTACACCCTGGAAAAGTGGGAGACTGCATTTGTTTGGAAATCAGGGGTTGTTTATTCAACTCTTCCCATTATCATCTCTGACAAATGAGGAGCTCTTTCACGAGGCTTTTACTCCTTTTTTTCAAATGGGAACTACAACTTCTGATGTGATATTTCTCAAATGTCAGATTTCTCAACCTAGTACCTATGATAAACTGCAGCTACTTGCAGCCTCATAAACCAAAAAGAACCAGGTCCTTTTTTGTCATGCCTTTCCCTCTGCCTCCAAGATCAGCTTGTGTTAGAATCTGATCATATTTACTATATTAAGTTTCCTTTCACTCCAGAGCAGGGCACACAGACTGCTGATCATGTTTCCTTCCCAGCCACAACCTAGCACCATACCCCATTGCTGATGTCCACATTCCCAGGTGACTTGCAAGGATAAAACCCACTTGTTGTTTCAGGATCAGAAAGTACATAGCAAAGTGTTTGCAGGAGGTGCAGATGTGCCTAGGGTCACTGACATACAAGCCACTGCACTCATCCAAGTCTGGGAGCATTAATGAGGCTGGCCTGGATTTACACTGGCACAGAAGAGCCAAAATTTAAGCTTTGAATAAAAAAGAAAGAAAGAAAGGAAATCCCACATAAATATTATAGGTTTCAAAGGAAGATGATGGCTTTTCAGTGGTGAGAAACATAAAATTGTACTGAAGTCAATTAAGTGAGCAAGTCGTATGCTTTTCTCCAGGCTTCAATTTGGGAATCACATCAATTCGCTAAATCTCCCTTTGGAAAAGACTTTTAGCTCCACTGTTAAATAACATTACTGAAATTGCAATGAGAGGAAATCAGAGTAATTCACTGATATACGGACCTGACAGAAGAGAATGGGGTTCATCTGAAAATGCGGTCATAATTCCTCTCTTTGCATTATTTTCCCACTTCCTGCACTTGCCTGTTTCTCCGTTCTTACATTAGTAGTCCAGGCTGAAACCCTCAGCTCGGCTCAACTCTTTGATTGCAGCAGGAGTGGGGTGTCTCCACAGAGACAAGTCAAAGGGACGCCCACGAGGGAGACTGAGCAAAATTTGGGCTGAAGTCAACTCCTGGGGCTCTCCTCACTCCATAAGGCATAGCTGTTGAATTCCCAGCACTTCCTTAGCATAGCCCCCAGACCCTGGAGTGCACCCTGCCTGCCAGTGCCTCAGCTCACTCCACTCACTCCGTCCTTGGGATGATGCCGGCAACACCCAGCTATTACTCATTTTTGGCAAGTAATCTAGCAGCCCCTGGTTGCTCGTAGTGCAGCGAACATCCTGTGAGTGTCAGAGGCGAAGGGGGAGACCACAGGATGTGAAGAGCAGAGCTTATCAAAAATGCCCCCGCAGGAAACTCAGTGATGAATACAGAAGCCTGATCAAACCACAGCCGGAAATGGGCTGCTGAAGGCTCAGAGAGATGCTGAGCTCTCCTGTGACCTGCCAAATAGCTGTCTGCTTCCTCCCAACAAAATGAAAGGAGGGGTAACGTTATCTGAAGAGGAAAGTTGAATGCACATGGGAAGAAGGTGCCCAGCCCAGCATGTGTATGTACCTGTTGTGCAGGAGCCCGCTGAATTTTAACCTTCCCTCATACACAAGCCAACAGTGCTTCTTCACTAGCTGCTGGGTCAGGTCCCCAAAATGGGAGACTATGAGTACACCTCCAGGGCTGGCCCCAGCCCCAAGGTGCTGCACCCCACTCCCACCCATCTCCCACAGCCCATACAGCTGCCTGGGCTCCTCCACGTGCCTGGGGCAGGACCCATTCATGTTTGGCAGGGATGTTTGGAGCCGGTTCTGCCCCACAGTGGGTGTCAGCTGGTGACCTTCCAAGGCCAGTGCCTCGATGGACTCCAACAGGTGCACTGCCTATGGGTGAAACACAAGGAATGAGACTGGCTGCAGGAATAACAGCCTCAACTGTCAGGCTGGAGGGCCCTGCTACCATGCCCCTGCTCACTGAGTCTCTGCCTGACTCCACAAGTGGGATCTCCACCACAGCAGCTTCAGTCCCAGCAGTTGCCACTGAATCAGCCCATCTTATTTGCCCTGAGAGCCCTGGACTAGAAAGCAAAGGGAGAAGAGACATCCTGGCCATCTGGGCTCACAGGAGTCCATAATATGTCACTTAAAATGTCCCCTCTCCCTGGGGATAGTCTGTTGGTGTTGAAATTAATTTGTGTTAGCTATTTTAAGTGCTGGTCTCTTTCTCCAAAAAGCCCTGGAGCTGGAAAGCTTCTTGAGTTACTTCATGCCCTGCTCCTCTCTGGCTCATGCCAGTTCCTAATACTGTCTACCTCTAAAGTAAAACAAACAGGTTTTGCCTGCAGATCCCAACTTATCCTTTACATGCCATGCAAACAGGTTGGCATTCATCTTGCTGGCAGCGTTGTCTGTGCTTCGGCTATGGAGAGGCATGTCGTGAGCCCCCACACTTCTTCATCTGGGCCCAGGAATGAATCAGCTCGTAAGGGCAATGGTTAAATGGCACTCAGTACCATACACAGGCACATAATGGCACAATTAAATCTCCTGAATAGATGTCAAATTACTTCCTTAAGGTAGCTGCTAAGCTCAGGCAGTTCGGAGAGTGTTTAATACCAGATGCTAATGGCTATGCTCAAATATAAGCCTGGGTTAATTAAATCTTGCCATATCAATCAAGAACGAACGCAGCCTAGTTGGCATTTCCAGTTTATTGTTAATATGTGACCCCCAATAGGCCCAGAATTAATCAGTACAACCAATTATTCTGCCTCTGCCAGTGACACCAGTGCTCACCAAGCCCCCTCACGGCAGGCACAGACCAAACACAGGCTGCCTGCTAAGCGAGTGCTGCCTCTCTGCCCGAGAAAAGCAGAGTGAGACCTTGCAAGGCTCACCCTCATTCCAGCCACTGACAGCTGGGGAGCATGCTTTGGAGACAGGCACTTTTGCAGTGGGAAGGGGCTGGAGGGAGCCTGTCTCACCCGGAGGAGCAACAGGGGAGGAGGGCGACCCAGGGAATGCAGCAGAGATGGGCGAAGTCTGTGTTTTGCCAGAGGACTTGAAGCCACGTGTTAGCAGGTCTTTCTACACGTTTGTTTCCCCATCTGTAATAAAATAAGTAAAATAGTACTTAGTTGCCTCATAGGGTGTGAGCTGTACTTAATTGATACGTGCAGCTGATTTAAAAGGTTCTGGGAACTGGGGAGCATTGAGAGAAGATAAATGGTGCTCCTGCTCCTGCTGTGTCCTTGCGTACTGCACCCATCAAATGGTGAAGTGTCCCATGTACCACTTCCTTTTAGCAGTAACCCCCACTTTGAAGCCAGGCAGAGACAACTGCCCTGTCTTGTCTTAAGATCTCTTCATAACCTTGACACACTGATCATCAACGTGCAAGGGAGACCCTTGACCCAGGGACACTTCCTTGACCCAGGGAGACAGGTGAGCTTTTTAATTGCAGAAAAATGCCACAAGCTAAGTTGTATTTCAAAACAAAACACCTCAAGGCACCAGAGCAGTGGGTTGGAGATGAACCAAGAGAAAGCTGGAGGGAGCCTGGGCTGACAGAGTGCTGCTCCTCTCTGCCCTGCACTGGTGTCATGAGACAGTACAAATATACTGCCATTTCTCGGATGTGGTTTTTAGTTTCCTTTGCACTGATGTACTGGTAATATTATTCAAGAGTCACTTAAAATACAAAATAAGCACTCTTTTCTAGGTGTCATGGTACTTAGCCTGTTTGCTATGCCTGTCTTGGGCTTCACTCTGAAGTACGTTAGGACATTCTCTATTTCCATGTGCTCCATCTCCCTGCCTTTCTGAATGACATTGAAGTTTAATTTTCCTTTGATTTTTGACTCATCCTGGCCTCCAGCAGCACCAAGACCTCCCAGAATAGGTTGCCTAAGCCACCAGAGTTGCTGGCTGCAGACCTACCTTCACAGGGCATTCCTTGGACACAAGCAGCACCAGGTCTGTCTGCAGCAGACCAGGCTCTGGTATGCCTGTGTGACCAGGCAAGATGTGCACAGAAATGTATGCACAGGGACAAAACAGAGCTTTCTGGGATCCTTACTGCCACAGCTGTTCCTGCCCAAAGGAAAATACTTGTAGTGATAGACACCACTGCTGTGACAGTCATTGGAATAGTCTCACTGGGATGATGGGAGAGCCGCTCTGTGGGCTGGATGAAGTAATGACTGTAAAAGAATCCTGTAACAAGATAATGGGCCAAATGAACGAGGATTGCATCTGCCAGCTCCTTATACAGCATGGAGCCCCACAGTGACACATGGTTCCCCACAGAGCAGCTGTGAACCTCAGAAGAAAGACAGAAAAGCAAAGAAAGAGAAAGTAATGAAGAAAAATAAAATCAGCTGGTTCAACTTGGGCCATCCACAGGCAGAGTCAGTGCCTGCCACAGCATTGACTCAAAGATGAACAAGTGAAGGGATAGGGCTCCTGCCAATGCTCTCTGCACCCAGTCAGTCATCAAACTCAGGAAGGATTATCTTTTTATACAGATGCAGGTAATTAATTCAGACATCTGAAAAAAGTCACTGGAGAATTACTGCTCACTTAATTAAATAAAAGAAAATGTTTAGCCATGTCTAGAGATGTGTAGGAACTGGTAAAGGCCCTGCAAGACAGAGAGCCCTCTCAGTCCTGTGAAGCATTGGTATAGGAGTCAATCCATCTCTGATTTTATGCTTCCTTCCTTTCAAATCCTATGGTGTGCTATCCCTCTGTACCGTAGAATGGAAAACACAGCATGGGAAGAGATCTCAAGGTAGTACCCAGAAACTAGTGATGGCTGGTACCTCTAGGCTGCTGTTGTCTTCCAGGGCAGCAAAGCACAGGTAGTTCAGCCTGTGTCTCAGGAAACCAGCAAAGCTCCATCAGTGGACATGGTGGACACTGAAGGCCACCTCAGATGTCATCTCACAGGCAAGAGAGAGACCCAGCCACTGCCAGCCAGTGACTCATTCTCCTAAGACTGTTCAGATGAATCATCTGATGCAGATATCTGCTCCTCTGCATCAGCCACAACAGGACTTCAGCTGTCCTGCTTTGAGACATTGGCTCTTTGGTATTGCCCATCTTATGTGAGATCTTTAGCAAGATCAAGTCTAGATTTACTAAGCGTTTGAGGAGCTACTGAAACCTGACCTTCCCCACAGGCCTTCACAGTAGTTTAAGGATGCTGAGCCCTGTGCTGGGACAGAGAGTTTCTGATGTTAAAACAGCTTAGCTGAAGATCTGCCTTTAGCATATCCCAGTTAAGCACCACCACTCTTCAGTGAAAGAGGGCTGCATACTGGATGGGACCTAGGCTAGAGGTGTTACTCAAGTTACAAGGTACATTGACCTGCCAGGGAAGATGGGCCAGGAAGAGGTGGCTAATCTAGCATCCTTCAGACCAGAAGAAAATTCATTCTTTTAACCAACTCTTTGCTTTCCATGCAAGCCTTCTTTGAAAGTTTATTATTAATGCAATTAAGCTGACTTCTCTGGCTACAGCTGGGGTATCTCTGTCTCTGGTCTGTGTTGCTTTGGGTTAAGATAACAATATAAATAGCCAGAGCTGGCTGAAATTAGAAGTCTTAGCTTGTTTAAGGGCTGCAGTATGGCTTGCTGGGTGTTTTCAGGTCAGTCATACCCTGAGTCTTTACCAGACTTTCCCCATCTGTCCAGTAAGGGCTCCTACTCCAACTTCAGAATTACACAGAGGCTGAGGGTTGTTCTCACGAGGATTGTCTTTAGCAAGAAAAAATTTCCAAACACTGGTTTTAAACTTCAGTGGGAGTTAGGCAGGAGCTCAGGGGGGTGAGATTCTCCTTGAGGTGCAAGGTGGGCACATCAGCCCAGCCAGGGTACAGGAATAGGAAATCCCCAAACTGAACAACTCTTGTTCTCCCTGCTATAGCTCATCCCATCTGTGACACTGTTTAGTCAGCATGGTACTCACAAACCTATTGGAAAAACAACTGAATCATAAAAAAAGAGAACCTAAAATCCCTAAAGTTATCCTTGCACAGCTCTGTCATGCTCTAGTAAAGGGCCTTGTGCCCATCAGATTTAACAGGCAGCTAAGATCAGCCACGCTTGTGGAGAAAAGAAGCTATCTGTTTAGGCATTTAAAATGGAAAAAAACCCAGCACCACACCACCACCACCACTACTGTTCCCACAGCTAATGTCATTGTTAAATAAAAAACCACATTTTTAAATAATTATTGTGCAGGTGACCATACAGTGGAAGGAATTGTTCGGAGAAGCTGTGAAGTCTCTCTCACTGGAGGTATTCAAGAACTGTCTCAACACAATCCTGTACCATGTGCTTCAGGATGACCCTGCTTGAGCAGAGAGGTGGGACCAGATGATCCACTTTCAATCTGATCCGTTTCTGTGGGGTTCTGTGAAAATGCAGAGCAGCTGACACAGAAATAATGCAACTGGTTAGAAAACCTCACAAAAGTTTCTTGCAATTTCAGGACATTAATCATGGGAGATACTACAGACACATTCAGCAGTATTGATCCACTCTTTCCTCTGAAACTAAGAGAAATAAAAAAATGCAGGTAAGCAGGGCCTGATCCTTGAAGGTGTCCCCACAAAGCCCCCAAAAGCCCATATGGTCAATGAATCATCTTCAGTGACAAGGTAAAGACTTCTGAATTGTGCAAACGGATTAGGGTTTGCAACAAATTTTCTGTAAAACCATGCAACAGTTTATAAGATAATGAAAGGGCAGAGGAACTGTGTGGAGAAGCAGCCAGGGACATGGAGGACATCAATGTGTATAACAAAGGCTACCTGGGAATGCCAGGCTGATCCTTATAACTACATTAAAAAAACACCTTTTCCAAAGAGAATGGATATTTAGGCTTTTTGAGAAGCCTCCTTCTTAGGCAGGAGTTTCCCTTTGCCTGGTCCTATTCCTGATGAGAACAGGCCAGGGTATTGCAGCAGTTTAGCTGTGCAACTGGCACACAGTGCACTGCAGATAGTGTCCAGGGGGTGCTTGTAGCTGATGGCACCAACAACGTGTGAGGTTTAGTCTGCAAAAAGAGGATTAAACCATAATCACTATCCTTATCAATGATTTCAAATCATCTACTATGTGCCTTTTCAATCTGCCATCAGCAAGCCATGGATGTGACAGCTCTGACTCACGTTATAACTACGGCAATGGAGTCTGTAAGTGCAGTGGCCTATGCAGAGTCTCTGTACAGTCCCAGACACATGGCCCAGGAGTAGGGCTTCCTTCAGAAGGGACTGTTCTTAATGAAATGTTCCATCCCAATTCAATTTCCTTCATGGCTCAAAGATTGCCTCTTCTAGTACCTATAAATATTCTGGTGATCCTGTCCTTGACAAGCTCATTCCACAAACTGATTGCTGTTGCAAAACCTGACTTAGGCACTAAGGCCACAAAAGGAAAAATTTTAGACTCAGAGCTATGCACAGTCTTGGCACTTGACTGAATCACACCCACAGTGATGTCCAGCTCCAAAGCTCACAAAACGGATCAATTGTCTTAAATTGACTTTCCCTGCCATATAAAATTTATCTTGGAAGCAGCAGAGTTTCTTGTGTGTGTGTGCTTGTGGCTAATCTCTTAAAGGAGAGGCAAGAAGAGTGCCAGAGGGAGGAGCAGGCCTGGGCCTGTGCTCCTTGGCTCACATGTTGATGAGCCGGATGGTGCTGGGGTCGGGAGATGCAAATGACACCAGCTGACAGTTCCCAAAGAAGGGACATCTTTGCACAGTGCATAGTTGGAGCATGGACACACTGAACCACAGGATGTTGTGCATGCTAAAAGCTCACACAAGTTCAAAGAGCAATTAGACAAATTCATGTCAGAAAAATCCATCAAGGGCTATTAATTGCAAAGACAGAGCCTCTGCTTCAGGTACTCCCTCAGTCGTGCACACCTGGAGGCCAGGACAGTCCCCTGGGATAGTACAAAAACATGCTTTAACTTCTTGCTAGGCATTTGTTTTCCAGCCCTTAGTAGAGAGGGGACGGATGGGCTGAGAAGTGCTACACTCATGACAATGAGTGGCCATGAGGTATTGGCCTGGGAATACCACATACCTTCACAGGACTTCCTGCCTGTAAAGAAAAAAGGTAGCAATATCGTAATACTGCAAACAAAACTGCACAGAAAAAAAAAATCTTGTTTTCTTGGAGTGTGTCTGTGAGCTCTATGGAAGTCCCCAGGAGCAAGATCAATTGCCAGTGGGAGGAGGCAGAAAGCTGTGCCATTTTGGCTGAACTGCCCCTCTGATGTGAAGGTACCAGCCCTATCTCCTGTTGATTTTTTCTTCCCGGAGGCTAAAACACATATGAATCATTAATAAGCTTGTAGAGTCCATGCGTGCTATCACAGCTTGCATAATTAATTCTGAGCCAATGTGATTTGGTGAATTAATAAAGCTGCTGTTGCTGGGGTGGAAATTCCTGTTACCTGCAGCAGGGCTGGATTTGCTGTTCATCTGCATCTGCACATTTGCAGATGCCTGTGATCACAACAGCAGGAGTTATATACAGGGTATATTGACGGGGCAAAATATGCACAGAGTAGAAGAGAATGGGAAGAAATGCATCGTGATCCACGGTTTTAGTGGCTCTTCTTACCAAGAAGGAGGGTTCATCTCCATTCCTGCACAGGAGGTCAGGTTTGTCATGAGGAGCTTGGGTGTCCATGCACCACTTCTAGAGCCTTGGAAGAAATCTCCAACACTTTGGTCTTTTGATCTTTCTGGCTATTCCAGTGGGTTTTTCTATTTGGCATCTTGTCTTAATCACCTTTACCTGAGCGATCCTTCTTGAGAGAGGCAGGAAAAACTAACCTAGATAAAAGGGAGTAACTCTGTAATCCTAGGCAGGAGAGAAGTCCATGTCCTCTCATCTCCCTGCATTGTCCATCCTGGAAGTAGGTGAGATACTCAGGTTTTATTTGATTCCAGAGCGTGGTTTGATTTCAGAATATTCAGCTGTGGAAGCAAGTTGCACATGCTCCAGACACTAGGTTTTATGCACACCCCTCTTCAACAGCTGGCCTGTGGTTCCTCCAATACCATTGTCCGGGTGACCGGTCTGCATTTGGCCTGAATTTAGGACGCTCTTGTTGTTGAATTCAAAAATCTGTCCACATCTGAGGACATCAAGACCCTGTTGGCCATCTCCTCCTGGAGGGTAATTTTGTTAATTCCTGCTTGGAAGCTGCTAAGGTATTAAGTGCTTCTTCCTGCCAGTGATCTAGCCAGATATGACAGGTCTCAGTAAAATAATGAGCATCTGGGCTCAAAATGTTGAATTTGATACCCCTCTCGCCCCAAACGTCAAGGGCGCTAGGTTATATGTCTGTAGCTGTTACTGATCTTTTGTTTGCTCTTTCTTGAGAGTCAGCAGGCAATTGTCCATGCAGCCAGGAAGCATGTCTGGCACAGGTCAAGCTGCTGTCCCCCTTCCTGGATGCAGAGTCCACCTGTACAACACGAGCCATCCCTGCTTTTCAGACCAAGGCAGCTCTTCTGTGTCAAGATGTTGTGTTTTGAGTGAGTGAGCAAGAAAGAAGTCATATAAATACAGTCACACAGCTTGGTTTCCCAACACAGGCTTCACAGGCTCCTTGGTCACCATTTGCCAGATATTGTCCGTCCAGTCAAGCAGGAAGGTCTGAGTGTGCACAACTCTATGCTGTTTGAAGTGCTTTTTCTTTTTCTTTTTCTTTTTCTTTTTCTTTTTCTTTTTCTTTTTCTTTTTCTTTTTCTTTTTCTTTTTCTTTTTCTTTTTCTTTTTCTTTTTTTTAATACATTTTGGTTTCTTTCACAGTCAAGAGTGAAACCTGGGCTTGAAGTATTGAAAAAACAGCACAGAAATGAAGAGATTTCAAAAAAACAGAGCAGTAAATTCTCTATCACTGCTAAACTTCACACTGCTATCTGGTAAATGATAGAAAAACTCAACAATATGTCCTGAGCAACCTTTTGCTCACCATCAAAGGAAGGAAAAATGTTATTTGTCCTAAACAGAGATGTGGTAAAAATAGAAATCGAATCCTAGGCCGTATTTAGCATTTCAATTAGATGACCTCATTTTTAACAAGTGTACCTAGATGATTCACATTTTAGAAAAATCAGGCTATATGCAGAGCTATCCAAAAGGGGAAATTTAGCTTGTCCTGATAGAATTGGAAGATTAAATGTATCCTTGGTTCAGATCTTCACACCACTGACCAGTTTTCATTGGTGGTCTCTCTGCCATTCCTTGCTTCTGCTTTTTCCAGTAGCTGTGGACTACAATCTACCTTGTGCTATGACAGCTTCATAGCTCCTCTCCCTAAAGTTAAGAGAAAGGAGGTGAAAGGCAGCCCAGCCAGAGCTGTTAGATCTAGAAGAAAACGGAACAGCACATGCTTGAGAGGCCAGCTGAGATCAGGGTGAAAACATGAAGTAAGGCAAACACTGACAAGGTAGGAGGAAATAAATCTGCTGCAGGAGAGCAGGACAGTCCTGGATTGGGGCCTGGAGGCATAGTGGCATCTCCATCCTTGGGGACCATCCACCATCAGACCTGACCTGGCTGTGCAGGTGTGAGGGAGAGAAGGGGCAGAGAGACACAGACCTCCCTTCCCACCTAAACCCTCTGTCATTTTACAAACCTGTGAACTGCCCACATCTTCCCCAAAGGATGGGGTTGAATGTCCCAGAAAATGAAACCTAGGAAACAAAACTTTGGCCCTAAAATTGAGCTGTGGAAACAAAATGATTGTGTTAGCAGACTGGCTCAAGCATTAGTATAAGCCTATCATTCTGTCAGAATGGGCAAATATTTCCTGCAGAGTTAATAGAGCTCTACTGGGTTGCTGTTAATAGTTGTTTATTTTATTTTTCACTGTTCATAATAAACCTCTGTGCATCTGAAAATAGCTCTCTTTAATTACTGTGTGAGTACCTGTGCATTATCAGTGTGCATGGGTGTGTTTGTGCTTGCTGATGACACCACAGGTACATGTAGAGAGCTACTCAGCTCCATTGAAAATTGTGTATTTACTAAGAAATCTGAAACGTTCCTCGTTCACAAGGGTTTCATCAAATCCAAAACTGGGTTAGCACATGATTGAAAATCTTGGAAGTCATTGCCAGATCTCTACCTTTGGGAGCACAAGTACAAAAGAAATCTTGCAAGGAAGGCACAGGACAGTTGAATAGAAAAACTAAAAAATTTGAGGCGAGGGGGTGGAAAAGGGAAAGGCTTGCTGAGATTCATACCAAAATCAACCCTCAGAACAATAATGTTTCCCCTGAACATGAGGCCTTGCTGTTCTTTTACAGAAACACTCCAGTCATATGCTCTGCCACCTCTCTCTTGAGATTTTTGTCACAAATTGCCCTCCCGGTAAGATTCAAGATCCTGATATGTAAAATGAGAGAAAGAAGATGGATATTGTGGGCCAGTGATTTCCAGCAATAAATCTGGGTGCTACATGAAAGTGTTAAGTAAAATATGACATGTCTTCTTAATGAGTTAGTTGTTTTTCATTTTGGTTAAGACATTGCAATACACTGAGCGCGTGGAAAACACGTGCTCAGAACTGGGATTCAACTCAAAAGTGGCCAGGGCATGGGATGACCTGAGTAACAACAGACAAGTTGGACTCAAAGTTTTGCACTGAGTTTGGTCAATGAGGGAAAATCAGTGCTGGGGAAGGAAGATGGGTGAATGCTCATGGGTGGACAAACAGGGAGCATAATATTTAACTGAAGGGGGACAGATATTTTTAAAGGGACCCTTGCTGAACCCCATACCTTTATTTTTGCCTGGTTGAGTGCAGCTGATAAAGTAGTCATGGACAGATTTGCACCTCATGAATCCCTGGGAGACTACACCAGTGACTGCCCCTATTCCTGGTAAAAGCAAATTAAAAGAAGTCAGGGCAAATTTACTTGAAGATCTTTTCCAAGTCCAGCAATGTATTTGGATTTTATCTCTAAGCCCATCTTAAAGCTAGACTACCCTCTTAAAGCTAGACTATCCATTGCATAGCATTAGATGTGGTTCTTTCTTTCCACTGCCTTTTTACAGGTGACTTATCTCTGGAGTGACTATCTATGCTGGGGTGTACTGCCACCTCTTTGTTTAATCCAGGGGTGTCAGTTGCAGCATGTTTTTGCCTTCTTAATCTCTTCACAATGAAGTCCAGGACTGAAAATAATGATGCCTATTGAGAAATGTGGGACCAGCTGAATACATTGGTCAATGTGGCCTTCATTGTCCTTTTTTTCTCAGACTTAGGAATATGAGGGTAATGTCAAAATGGATGAGTTTTTCATGGGATAATTCTATCCAGCTTTGAAACACCTTTATTTCTGTCCAAAATATCTCTGGCCTTTGAGCTTCAGCATTAACATTTTCTTCCCACCGAAAACACTCAGGATTTGTGGATCATATGCGCTGCCATTTGGTGATGGGGCAAGTCTGACAGTGCCAGAGACATTGTTTCCTGTTTAACAAGTTTCTGTGTGTGTGCACTAGTGTACCTGTGAAAGACACAAATGTGATCCTGACTTGGTGGGGCTGGACACCTTCTGTCTCTGCAGTGTGGGTCACAGGCTGCTTTACAAAAGCTGTCTCTTGCACTGTCTTTTCTCTGGCTGATGTGCTTTAAGCATCACCTCTGCCAGATCACGTTCTCTAGAGGAAACAGAGAGCTCCCAGATCTGTGCAGCCAGCTCAGCATTCAGGATAGGTGACAGCATCCTTGTTCTGATTAGACTCAGGCAACTGAAAGCCCAAATAAAACAAGTGCCATCCAAGTCCCTATGATTTGCAGGCAAACACTGTTCAGTGCCTCTGTGCCACTGGCAGGCAGCACAGAACCCATAATTTAGCCCCAAAACCTTGTCTAGCAAATCAGCAAAAGTGCAGGATGCCCAGCTAATGGCTCTACAAGGACTGGGCGCCTGAAAAGAAAGGACCTTTCAAAACAAAACCAGGAGTGTTTGCCTAATGTGGGATAACAGGAAGCTTTCTAAGTTTTGAAGGATGCAAATGGACAGAATGAAAATCACTCCTTCACCTGCAGGAGTGCTTCTGTGCCCAGCAAGAAGGCTAAACCCCCGCCTGGTGTGATGTTTCTCTTCCTTCTCACCAAACAGTGGAAGCTGAGCTGGTGTCAGTCTGTGCTGTGTGCACCTCTTGGGTCTCCTGCACAGCCTGGAAGGGGCTGGCAGAGGAAACCAGGGGTCAGTTTCTTGCTCTCTCTCTCCCCCATACCAGTGCTGGTAACCCTGTCATATTTTCAGGAAAGCCACTGAATGGAGATGAGGTACTTGAAAGAAGAGACTGCCACAGCAGCACCAAACCCACTGAGATACTGAAGCTGGCTTGTTTTTATGTAGACAAACACCACACGGGATCTGACTGATGAGTTTGTAAGCATCTTGGAAATCCTCTTAGAATGTGCCAACCAGTCTGTTCTCCTGAAATCCACCTGGCTGGAGGCACCCTCAAGCACTTCTCCACTTCCCATGGTGAGCTGCTGCCACTGCCAGAGCACCGGTGAGAGCAGTAACCATGCCCCAGCAATAATGTGTTGGGGAGGCAAAGTGGAGATGAAGTATACTCTGACCCATTCATGTTCACTGTGAGTGAGTAGAAGGCCTAACCCTTTGCAAGCAGCTCCTCAACAAACCCAGCTTCTCAGATTTCATCCCCTGGGATCTATCACTAGCTGGTCCAAACACTGCATCCTCTGCCACAAAGAGATACATAAATCCTGTAGATAAATGACATGACCCAGCTCACAGCCAGTACAGCACCTTGCTCTGTCCTGCACTTCTCTGCAGAAAGGTATTGAGTCAGTTAAGCACAATTTCCCCTTTGTAAGTCTGTGCTGATTTCTCCAGGCCACTTTCTTGTCCTTCATGAGCCTAGAAATTATTTCCAGGCTTAGCTGAGGCAAGGCTGGCTGGCCTGTAGTTCACCATACCTTCCTGAGGACAGGAATGGCACTTGCTTTCTTCCAGTCTTGAGGAAATGCTCCCAGTTGCCATGACAGCTGCCACACAAAATGTAGGGGAAGCAGTGGACAGGTGCTGGATGTCATTCTAGGCAGTTCCTCACCTCTTCACTGGTATTTCCTTAGCCAAATTACAGTAAAACCCCAGGCTGCTGGGATCTTACACAGTTTTGACCTCTGATATTGAGGATTTTCTTGTCCTGTATGCTGCTTTCTCTGGAAAGCAGAGAGTGATGTGACATGCCACTCCAAGCTCTGCTGGGACAGGATTTGCAGCTTATTAGAGCATGGGTTTGTCTTTAATTGACCCAGAGGCTTGAATTTAAACTCATAGTTAAGGACATTACTGGATCTGGATCTAATGGAGTGAGAGACATTGCTGCTGTAAATGATCCCACTGCTTCTCCTGCCCACTTCTACGGTCTCTGTTCTAACCCACACTCCTGACTGCCCCTGTAAGATGTGTGGCCCCCTCTGCAGAAATAAGAGCAGCACCTTAAACCTTTAAGGTAATTATTGGTTTAGCTTCAAAGCATATACACCCTGCCTAAAAGAATAGTTTTGCGCTCACACCCAAAGCAAGAAAAGCCACATGAGGATCTGCGGAAGAGCTGAAGGAAAATCTCTTTAAAAGCCTCGGGTTTTGAAAAGATGAATAAACATAGGAACTCAGCTATTAGGCATTCACTCTGGGCTCTCTCTGTGTTTTCTAAGTGCCTACCAGCCCTTGAAGATGGAGCAAAGGCTGATATGTCTGGAGGGGCTGCTGTAATGATGAAGCTTTTACTTCTGCAGAGAATTACAAAGCTATGGCCACGGGAAAAACAAACATGGGAAGTCTAAAGAACAGGAAAACCCCACAAAATTTGAAAAGAAAGCCCCCTTCTATTTTGTATTTTCCATGAGCCACGATCCTGCACATTACTGTTTTTTAAATACATCCTCTTGATCCCACTTTTGGCATCTACTGGTTTTTGGCATCGACCATTTTGGTTTCTGGTAAGACCTTACAACCCTCATTCCTCCTGACAAACCAAATCAGAGACCAAATCCCACTCCTACCCCGCAGAATCCTGGATTGGACAGATATTTTGGACCTGAAAGCAGATCCATGGGCCCCGGAGCTTGGCAGGCATTGGTGGCTCTCCTCCGCACACAGGGCAGCACGTGAGGAACAACAGGGCCCTGCAAGGGCTGGGCAAGAGGGAAGGCATGTGGCAGAAAGAGAGTCTCCGTGACCCATGTGGGTGGATTTGGCTCCTTTCTTTGCAAATGCTATCGACAGAGGCAGACACTCCCTCTGGATGCTACATGCCAGGCTACCAAACCACCCTCACATGTGCAATGTGGCTCTCTGCTTCTGCCAGCCAGAGGCTCCCATGGGAAATTTGCCAAGGATGGAACGTACAGGAAGCAAAGGTGGCATTAGGGTCTTCACTATTGGCTCTAGTCTATGGGGCAGCAATTTCAATAATCATGGAAAAAGAAAGATTTGGAGCTACTTTTTACTCCATTCCCCACTGGTGGATGATCTTTAAGGGATTTTGTACCCTCCTGCTAAAGAACTGGAAAGTCTTTTGGAAATATGCTTGCACCACACATCAGTGTCCAGATGCACAATGCTCAGAGCAGCATCTGCCAGGATGAAGGTCCCTCATGCCCCTCTGATCTCCCAGCTAGGATGTGACCTCACCTTGGTGGTACAGCCAGCAACACATGTGTTGAAAAGACCCAGCAATTTCACCCGTGGGAGACAGCTGTGATCACCTGGGACAGGTGAGCGCATCCTTGTGTATTTGCTTTCTTTCTGAAACTAGTCATTAGAGAGGGTGTCACTTGCTTTCAGCTGACAGCAAGCAAGGCGTTGTTACAGCAGCCTTCTTTGCATGTCAGAACTTTCTCACGGTCAGAAGTGCTCCTGGGCATGGGAAGGGTAGAGGAGGGAGTGGTGTTGCCCTCTGAATGTATGTCTCATGCATTGAGGAAACACTCGCACAAGCCAGGAGGAACAGAAACTCTGCTGAGGTGATTGCATCAGGGCATTTACACCAGGATGGTGTAAAAAATGGTTCACCACCACTGGCTTTGGCTGCTCACCAAAGCAGCCATTTCTGTATGTCTTTCTCCATCTTGACTTTCTTGTCTTACATTGAGGCAGGTTTTCCTGCAGATTTTTCAAGCTCTGCTCCCTGCTTACAGGGCACCTTGTGTTTTAACTTGAACAAGCCTGCCAGGCCCCATGGTACCATGGGAGCTGGTCTGCTTCTAGGTATTTCTGACATTTCAGAGATATGGGAGCACCTTACAGCTGATCTGGAGAGGGCAACTCCAAGGGACAAGTTACTGTACTTGCCTCCACAACATGCAGCTCTCCCACCACAGAAAGTCCTCCTCCAAAAGCTCTTCTTGTCGCTCTGCTGTGAATCCTGACATGTCCTTCTGTGGAGCCAACTCTTCTTTCCAAATTCTGCTGCATTGCTCCCAGGCTCTCCTCCCACCTTCCTTCAGCAAAGCACACCTTTGTGGCCAGAATCCACCCAGTATCATCATTAGAAGGTTTGTTGATCCCCACAATAACACCTCCACGTTCTTTAGCAAGCACAGAATTTAGTTCATGGCTGTTTTGCCCTATGTGTATTTTCACTGAGTCACACGCTGCTTGCTGACTCACAGAAAGCATTGAGGTGGAAAGTGGCAAGAATGGTAGCATGCAGCCTGGATAGACTCTCTCCCAATGGAAGGCGGATGAGTGTCATCTGTCTAGCTTAGAAAGAGACCACACACCTCTACATGCATCCATATTGAAGGAAAGTTTCTGATATTTGAGATTTATAATTTTCTAGGCAAACACAAAACAGATGTTGGACATGGACAATGGACAAATGCAGGCTGAAAGAAGGGAGAAAGGTACACAATGTATGAAATCTCAGAAGGTATCCTGCCATGTAATTCTAATTAAATCTTCTTCCTTCCTCGTGTTCTGGTTGAACATTGCTGTTTTACAAGAGACATGGTTCCTGTGCTCTAAACCATCCCCAGAAGAGATGAGGCACTTGCATGACTCAGGGTACACCAACCCTGCAGCCCTCCATCCACACAGGCATCACAGCTCTACCAGAAGTGAAGAAGAAAAACACCTCTGTCCATTCACATGTACAGAACGGACTGGGAGACTTCTTGTGGGTTATGTCTGTGGTACTCCAACAGGGACAGGCCAGTCTGGTGCTGCTAGTGTTCCCACAGTGCTCAGTACAGGACTTTAGCACTGCAGCATCTCTTTCAAGTTCCTTTCTGACAGGGTTTTGACAAGACAGGACAGCCTCCACTAGAACGAGGGCTGGAGCCAAGAGCAGATAAAGCAGATAAATGATTTATCAAGCTGGAATCGCTATTTCATAGTTCCTGGCTCAGTCCTTTTGCATGGCGTGCAGATATTCACCATGGGTGTGTGTTTCAAAGTGCCCTGTGCCTGCAGAATATCCATGCAGCTTTAAGAAGGTCCTTAATCAAAACATCAGGAGGAAAGTAGATGTAATTTCCCTGGCTAACAGTGCTGGACCCCAAGGCCTCTGCAAAATTGTAGTGAAGTCCCTACAGCTTTTGGGATGAGTGAGGACCATGTTAGTGGCAGTGAAGGGGTGACAGCGAGCTGTGAGATTTGCTGGCTGCACGTGTGTTTACCTCATTCATTCACATCTCACATGTAGGCAGCTGTGGATTCAATTAGAAAATAATACCCATTTGCATTTGATTGCCTGAGACATCAGCTTTAATAGCAGCTGGAGAGAGTTAGACACCTGAATTGGTTCTGAGCTGCACTTCCTACTTATTATGCTTCTAATTATGGCAAACCTGCTATTTGTCAACAATGTTTTATCAAAGGTGGGGAGACATGACACTCATCTTTTGGGAGGTGGCTAAGACTTTCTATTAGATATTACACAAGGTGGAGTCTGCCATGTACATGTTTGCCTTTCAAAGAAGCATCTGAACCTTTCTTTTTGCGGCAATGTGCATGTGCAGTGTGCGAGCTGTCCGTCTGGAAACTTCGTGGCATACGTGTTTCTCTTCTGACATACAGGGGCTTGCACGCGCTCCAACATATTTTTCACTCCATCTGGACCAAATCTGTGAGAAGATCTGTTCTAGAAGCCATTAAATTTTTCATTCCAATCAGGTCAGCAGACAGCTGTGAAGCAGTCTAGAGCCCAGGACAGAACTTCGATAATAGGTTATATATGTGTGATGAGAGGGCAAACAGTACTTCTTGCTCCTGCTGCAGCAGATCAGCAAGGATTGGTCAGTGGATCTTAGTAGCTTGGTCTTGGAGATGCCCCAAGACACAACTTTTTATGATGGAAATTGATTCAGAAGAGCTGCACTTGTCCATTATACGAGAGTCTGATATGCACTGCTTGGTTTGATGTAGAATGTACAGCAGCTGTCTACAGAGCCATTCCAGGGCTCTTAAGCAAGCTTAGGACTGTCTACCAAACAGACCCACTCCGAAAGCAACAACAATCCCTACTCCAGGAAGACAGCAAGATGAAGGTTTTTGCCAGTGTCGTCAGTGCCTGCAAGGGAGAGAAATTTTCTAAGTGGAATTCCCATGGGTGCACACCTAGTGAACAGACCACATCCCTGTAGCAGGAAGCAAAACAACAACTAACCCAGCCCTGCTTTTGATATCCAATTTTACTTCAAATTCCTTCCTGACTCCACGTTTGATTGTCTGTCTAACTCTAGTTGACACACCAGCTGGACACTTGGGAAACTTGCCAGCATCCATGGATACACCATCATCCTCCGTACTTCACTGAGGTCAATCTCCAATGTTCAAGAAATGTGTGCTTCACATCTTTCTTTCCAGCACTAGCTCTGCTGGCGTTTTCCTTGTGGCAGCCCTAATTATGGCCAGTGCCTCAGACACTGATCTGTCCTTGGTATTTTATCACTCATTAACTTCATGATGACCAAACATCTCATTTTTTGCTGAGGGATATGAACAATTGGTGATACTAGACTCTTTCAGAAAAAAGAGACCAAAAATCCCCAGGAACTGGAACTTCAATATAGCAGCACTGACACTCCCTAGAATGCTCTTCCATGAAGAAAAAATGCCCTTCCTGTGAAAATCACAGGAACCAGTTCTGGTCAGGACAGAGGCATAGTAAACAGCCTTTACCTTCCTGTGACCCTACTGCACATCACTGTAGCCCATGTGCAATATATTTGGGATATATAGTAATCCCACAAAGAGCAGCTGCCTATAAAACCAGAAAATAGCAAAAGGCATGTAGTTAAACTATAAGTTTAATTGTTAACATGTCGTGAGGTCCCATGGTATTTCCTGCAACATCTGAAATCCTGAGGCCTCAAGATTGTGTGGCTCTAAAAAATCTCAACACTTAACTTAAAATATGTCCAGAAGATAGATATTTCTTTCTACACCATGAAAAAAAGTCTTGAGTTTGTTCTGAAGGCAATTGTTACCTCTTTTAGATCTGAATTTTTAGGGGATAGTAATACATAAGCCATCTTGTTCATCAGCTGGATTTATGAAACAGAACACACTCTCTCCAGTTTCAAGGATGACTCCAAATTGGGGAAAGCAGCTGATGTCAGCAAGAGTGAAGGGCTGTGATTCAGAGGGACTGCAGTGGGCTGGAATACTGTGCCAGAAGGAACCTCACAAAGTTTAACCAAGGCAAGGGCAGACTCCTATACCTGGGATGAAATGGCCTTTTGCACCAGGACAGGCTCTGCAGAAGTGGGCCTAGCTGGAAGTAGCTCTGCAGAAATGGGCCTAAGGGTCCTGACAAACAAGAAGTTGAATGTGAGTCAGCAGAGTGCTTCCACAATGATGAAGCCCAACTGCTCTCTAGTTAACATTAGCTAAAGCACAGCCAGTAGACTGAGAGAAATTACTGTTGCTCTCTGCTTCACACTTATAAAAGTGCACCTGAAATTCTGGGTCAAGATTCAAGTCTCTTGAGTGCAAGAGAAATTTGAATAAACTGGAGAAAGTCTGGCAGAGGCCACCAAGGTGGTCAGGGCCTGGAGCATGTGCTGTAGGAGGACAGAAACTGAGACACTTGTCTTTGTTAAGCATGGAGAAGAACCTGACTGTCCTTCTTGTAATCCTCCACTCAGCAGAGATGGAGGACAGCTTGATCTCTCCCCTACACACATCTTTCTCTTCTCCAGGTTGAGCATACCCAGCTCCCTCAGCACCTCCTGTACATCATCTGCTTCTTCTCATATCCCGGCTGACTTCACCTGCCCTGCTTATGAGAGCTGCCAGCACTGAGTTTGTGAATGTCTCCATGGGGCACAGAGCTGGGGACTAGGGTACAAGGGGAAGAGGAACAAATGAAATCATCAAGGAAGGCTGGTGGCAGTCTTGCACCAGGGTCCTTTTGCTTTGCAGAAGCTGAGAGTTATGACTAAAAGCGTCAGAGAACCCATACTGCTTCCTCCAGCCCCACCACTGATGTGCACCCACACAAGTTGCCTTTCAGAAGACGGTGAAGGTTTTTTTTTCACTGTACTTCAGGCACACCATGAGCTATGAGCAATCATTTGGACTGGAAGGCTGTTCTGCAATCCACTGCCTACTCTGGGGGATTAGAGAACCTAATGAGTATCTTGCCTCTTCTAATTGTTGCCCCTATACAATTACTGAAAAACCTGCCTCAACATGACCCAATATTCTCTCCCCACACTTGCTAATTGCCACAGGTTCTTACTGTTGTGCACGTGGCTGTAGCTACTGGTGAATGTTCTCTTGCTCAGATAAAAATTGTAACACAGGTATTCAAACTGGATGGCTTTGTTTATTCATTCAGCTAGAAAAAAAATAGCTGAGGGAAGAGCCAGCTAAGCAAACAGCAGTAGATGAGCTGGGACACCAATGTTTTGGTTAGGGCTATGCCATGCAGTAGTGTCTAGAAGACATGTTCCTAGTGAGAGGCCCTAAAAGAAATCAGTCCTAATTAACCCGTGGTCTAAGAAGTGGCTCACTTTGGGATCCTGAGCACGGTCTGTCTCCAAGAGAGCAGCAAAACTGTAGGTGTTAAGTTCCTCAGAATGAGCCTAAGGCATGTCTGAATCTACTTGTGGTTGAGAGCATTGGCATGACTGAGAGAAGCTGGAATAAGTCCTCGAGGTCCAACACCAATACTCCATTCATGGGTACCTCTAGTAGGAATTGTTTGCCACAGTTCATTTGCATTCTGTTTTGTTTACTGATGCCCCGGCCCAAATTCCTTAGACCCAGCTCTGACCAGTTGCTCCCCAAGGTTGAGATGGGAGAAGCCACCTGAGACATATCCTCTTTCAGCATCCTCAGATGCTTCTGCAGCCCTAGTGCTGAGTTAGGTGATTGAAACAGGGATGAGGTTCCTTAGTTTATACATTTAATTTTACTGAGGACAGTGATGAGAAAGAACAATGACAGTAAATTCTTCACCTACAACAGATTTGCTGTTGGGGAGAGCTGAGTCCCTGAAAAGATGGAAGTTTACAGACACCACATCCTACAATGCCCCCTTCTCACCAAGAGTTATGTCGGTACCCAGCAGCAACCTTAGATCGCAGACCCCTGAAACCAGGTAAGATCACTCCCCTCTTCTGGACCTGCATAATGAGATTTATATGAAAATTAATCCATTTATTGTCTCTTTTTATTGGTTTTGTTTTAATGTCATTCAAGCTTTCAAAGGAAAAACAGTTAACTCAGGTGTACCACCAGGTACCAAATATGTTTTTAGTGCACCATCCTAGAATCTTGCTCAAATTCATCTGAAAATTTCCTTCTGCTCCCCTAACAATCCAGATACCGACCAGATTTGGTAGTACAAGTACCTGCAGAAACACATATGTTTCAGATACTAAGAGGAAGCAACCAAAAGGTGCCTATAAGAAGAATCACTGAATCTCCATTGCACATGGATATGAATCTCTCCTCTTTCTGCTTCAAAGGATTGTCAGCTTTTACACAACAGGCCACAAGCTCACAAAGTGTAGCACCTTAAAAAGCAGGATGAAAAGTACCCAGTTTTGATCTGTATGAGCCATACTGAACACTCCAGTGCATGCTGGCCACCCATGTATCTCAGCAATGACTGTTCAAATTACACCTTGAAGAGAAAGTAGAGCCAGAGAGTATGACTCCTACATTGAACAGGCTACATCTAAACACAGTAAATTAAGGCATTGTGCAACCTTTCTGGTACTTAAGTATCTGTAATAATTATGCACTAGGAAAGTAAGCCCAACACATGTTCACAGCCCTCTCCTAGCATATGGATTGTTTACACATTCAAGTTCCCACTTGATCTCCTTGATAGCTTAGGAAAAGCAGAAGCTAAATATGAGGCCACTTAGCAAATATGAAGCCATTTAATTCAAAGGGTTTTGAAAAGGAAACAGGAAGCTAGGTTCAAGATTCAGATATGAGTTTCTGCACTTGTATATTCCAGTAACTACCACCATTCCATGTACACCAGCATCAACAACTCTTGCTGGTGTTTTAGTCAAAGTCTCAGGCTCTTGTTTCCCCAGTGATTGCCATACTTGCATTCTCAAGTGAGAAGTCCCAGGGATCTGTCTTGCAGACTCCAGGATCCTACAATTAATCAAATATGAAAAAGATGGAGAAGTCCTGCTTTCCTGTGAGAAGGCTCAGTCATGGAGAAAGGGTACCCAAGAAGATAGAGAGACTGGGCTTTTACTCAAGCCCTGCTGTGGGCAAGCAGAACAGCCATAAGGAGCCCAAACCAGCTGTGACTGCCAACTGAAGTCTGCTCAGATAGCTGGTCAGGGTTAGCCAAGGTTTGGCTGAATCTTACGATTGATAGCCTGGAAGCTGACAGCTGGTACAAACAAACAAAATTCCTTCCTCATTTTAAGCCTGTGGTTACTCAGGTCCTCCCATTACCACCTCTCTCTCCTGTTTGTGATTTTGGAGTCCAAGATCTAACACACAATTTTAACGTGAGAACACATCCAAAAAGATCACTAAGAAGAGATCGCTATATACTGTGCCAAAATTACAGAAGGCCTTCAATGACAAATACTCCTGAGGCCCTCATACTGATCTTTAAACATTGTTCTTTCCTTCATGCACCAGCTATTTAATTAGAATTTCTTATGGATCTTTTCCATTTCTTTTTCAAGACTGTTTCACATAGGTGGATTTACGCAATACTGTGAGGAGGGCAGAAGGCAAAAACATGAAACATGGACTGCACTGTTTAAGTAATCAGGAAGACAAGAAATGGGGCTTGCTGAACTCCTTCCAGCATAATTTCACCATATTACAGAATAATCTACAAAACTGTCTTTTTCTTCTGCCTGGTATCTGCTGGATGCCTGTCTGCAAGTGGACGCTCAACTTCATCTGAGTGCCAGTGCATTTGTTATTGAGCTGTATGATCGGTCACGGAAGTAGTTTCATAATTTCTTCCAGCTCACTGCATAGTAATAAACCACAAATAAGAGCAGTTCCTGCTGAAACAACCTGAGCTTGCCCACAGACCTGAGGTTTTTAAAATAAGACAGTCTCTCCTCAGGGAATACTTGGTAAGCTATGACCAAACCCCTGCAAGCTGAGCACTGACTATTTTGAATTTCCACAGAAGTAATGCCATGAGCCTGAGCCACAAGATTATACAGAAGCAGAAGGAAGCCCTTCCTGGAGAAGTGGCCTCTGAAGAGATGGTAAGGAGATGAACCCATGTCATGCCAAAAAATGTACCTGTTGTTTGGAAGGACGTGGCTTTTCTGGGCTAATATTTTGTGCAAGTTTGGGCTTAACTGTGAAATCTGGAGATCAAAGGTATATTTATACTTAGCTATCTCTTCAGTCTGTTGGTTATTAAGAAGGAAGGAGAATATTTATGTCGTCTGGATTTTCATATTCTTGTCACCATTATTATTATATATAAAATAGAAAGGAAGGATTTAATTCTGATTTTCTCTGTTCATTGCTGCTGTTTACAACATCAATGGCAAGCTGGAGGAAAGCTACCACAATATTACATCAATTTGGTGAATTCAGGAACAGCTCAATGTCCCTGGCATTCTGTGATGGCTGCCACCACCCTCTTTGTTTGCTGCATGTTCCATGCTATGTGCTGCCTCGAAAGCAAGATGGACTGGCCACACAGACAGGATGCAAAGTGTCCCAGACCAATCCAGATAAACTACCAAATTTGGGAATGCCTCATGGAGCCCAACCCACATTCCAGAACTTATTGAGGTGCACTCCTCTTGACTCATAGCGCAGAGTTGACAAACTACCCACAAAGGGCTCTGAATTCTCTCTGTAATTAATTAGCCACAGGAAAACCTCAGAGAAGGGAGAAGGGAGCAATTTCACACAGCTCTCAGAATGACACAGGATGCTGAAATGATGAAGAGTTAACCTGTCCCTTCTTCTCATCAACCTGCCCCTTAACAAGGTGTCCCAAAGGCTGTCGCTCTGAAGGGGAAGGTCCTTGCTCCAGAGCAGATGGTGATTCTGTGGTTAGTTTTCCAAGTCATGAGAATGGCTTCCTTCCATCCTTACAGGTTTTATACTACAGATGACACAAACAAGCAGCATTACTCAGTGGAAATCTTCCCACTAACTTCCACGGCAATTGAAAGAAGCCTCATCCTACTGCTGATCTTCCGGAGATGCCACTGCTGAGATATGGTCTGTCCCTTTGCTGGTCCAAACACCTTCTGATGTCTTAAGATCCAGATCAAGAAAACAACATGTTTTGTGGGCAAGACTCCCTTCCTCTCCCTCCTACATACATCCCATGGCTTTATCCATGATACTAGCTTGGGACATAACAGGACAGCTTTTCTTAAACAGCTCTTCATCCACAGGCATCTTTGATCACATCATCCTGTTTGGTTGGTATTTTCCCCAAAACCATCTGCTTAGAGGGCTTGAGAATAGTTTAAGTCTGACGAGTGAAGAGGAAATACTAAATGAGGGGAATTCCTCCTCTCCCCTTCAGCTTGTCTCTAGTGAGTGAGTCCACCTCATTCTGGGCTTTCATTTGTAACCATCTGTGACATTTAAGAAAAAGATGAAAGAATTCATCATCACAACATGGTGTGCAGCAAAGAGCTCATAATTTCCTAGTCATTTGCTTAAATTACTACAGAATAAATGAACTACACTAAATTAAAATGTGGAGAAATGAGAAAAAGGCCTTGTTGTCTTTGATTTCAATACTCCACCTAAGTGCCAAATTTACTACCTCATTACATCTTCTTCTGTGTTCAAGAAACAGGAAGGAGAGCAACATGCATACGCTTTAATCACTTATCTAATCAAACTTTTGCTACTTTCAGAGTGGGAAGATTGGGAAAGAAAAGATATATTTTCCCCTCTCAGACTTGCACTGCTAAAATGGTGCATGGTGTACACTTCCCTCCTGCCCTAGACCATTCTCCTGTCACCCAGGAGCCATGGTGAGGAAGCCCAGTTTGGCCAGACATCCATCTGTGCCTTGGCTGCTCTGTGAAGCCAGTCTCCAAAAGAAAAGGCACCAGGACAGATGTAGCTGTGCTGTCTGTGCTGTGAATATAAAACCTCAGAGACATGGCTCAGGTGTGGAAATAGAGAACCGCAGCCAACCCACTACAGAACAAACAACCCCTCTTTGTGAAGCTCTGATTTTTCTGTCCAAATCAAGCCATTCTGGTTCTTCTACTGTCCTGCCACGCAACAGCTGTGTGGACACCCAGCAGGTTTAATATCGTTGGATTATTCCAGACCTTTGCCCATACACTGCTCCAAGCCAGCCTAGTCTCAGCTGCCTTCCTACAGGCTTCTGCAATTGTGTAGAGCAGCTTAAAGGGCCAAACCAGAAGGGCACATCTGCCTGTTGATTTCCTAGAGCCCTCTTGTGGCAATGAGGGAGAGCCAAGGAGAGGCCCTTGCCTCCCTGAAAAACATGAGGATTTTGGGAGGTGCCCTGCATGGGTTTTGCTGTCCTACAGTGGCACACCAAGGGCTGAACTCAGAGCTGACCTCAGCAGACACATCTTTGCTAGGCTGGGGCAGAAATGTTTACACCACAAGCTGGCTGAGGCAAGACCCAAAACAGTCTGTTCTGGATCTGTTGCTGTCCCTGTCTTGGTTTGACAGGCAAGATGTTATAGATGATGCTGCCAATGTCTTTTCATGGCTTCACATTAGAAAAGGTGAAGCAATCCAGTAATTTTGAATGGGTTGGGAGCTTAAAGAGGCTCATAAATTTTAACAGAAACACCTCATCTGGTAAATATGGATTGTTTGCATTTCCAGGTTGACTTACATGTCAGCACATCCAACCAGAACTTAAAGTTGACTTCAGCCAGTGAGTAACCTAAACTACATCCCAGATTTCAATCCAGATCCTTTCTAAAGACTGAGATGTGACATACCATACCTCAGGTGAAAAGGAGATCCAAGACACTTGACATCAGCTCCCGGAGCTGGTACGAGAGCAATATCACACAGCAGCACAGGTGGTGTCACTGAGAGCATCCTACTGCTCCTGCACCATGCCTAGGAGCCTCACAGGTCTGGTTCTTGAGGAAGGTATTGATTCATAGCTCTTCCCCACCTCAAGACACAGGTCTGCCTCCTGCTTTTCTGCAGCTTACACTAAAGTGGCTGGGGTTTTTTTTTTAAGGCTTGTTGCTGCTTTCAAAAGAGAAAAATTCTCCATTGGCAGGCAAATAAAGCAGAAAGCAGTGGACTTACAACTCACCTTTTGCCCCAAAATGCAAAATGTCAGTGTCACATGAATTCCTGCTCTGCCTCACTGTTATATTGATGTAATGCCAACCAAGAAAAACATCTTTAGCATAGTGGTCCAGAAAAAAATGTATGTGATCAAAAAACACCCTCACAGCTGAAGTATCACAAACCTACGATTTTTGTACACAGAAGAGTTTGATGTGCCAGGAAAGGTACACACAACACAAGCTGTTAGCCTTGCACTCGGTTCTGAAGAAATCCCCACTGCAGGACGATCAGAATCTTCAGCTGGAGCCAAAGGTAAATTCTGTTTGGTTTTGACTCAAAAAGTCTACAGGGCAAAGTGTCCTTCAAAGTGTCCAGTATTGGTGCAGTTTTCCTGTGACTATTTAAATATCTGTGCTCTTAAAGATGCAGGTTTGCATTTATTTTTATTGTGCATATGATTTTTTAAAAGGATTCTTGTGATTTTATATCGCAGGATTGGAGAGATGTGAATACATCCTTAGTTTATTTAGTCCAACCTCTGTAAGCCAAAGAAATCCCATCATCATCTGATCTTGGGAGGAGGGAAATTTACATCTAATGGAGATCAGAGGATAAATTTTCCAAGCAACATATTACATTCTTTCTCTTGAATGATAGTTTCTCTTTCCTTTGCCTCTTCAAAAACACTAGGAAGTAGACAGACAATGCTGCTGTTAAAGCATCTCTGAGTCCTACCTTGTTTTTACAGCAGGATCGCACTGACAGTTCACATTCAGTCTGTTTTCTTCTACAACCCCTACATGTTTTTCTGAAGTACTGCTCAGACAGTTATTTTCCATTCATATAAAGATCATAACTCACATGTTCACAAGGTTTTTAATTCTTTGCAGCTAGCATGGCATTGGGAATTCAACTTCTGAATTGCAAAGTGTTCACCTGTCTTTTATCAAACTTTATCTCACTGATTTCAGGTCCTATCTCCAGTTCAAGAGATGATGCTGAAATCACTGCTGCCAAAGTTCTTGTAATTTGGCCCCACAAATTAAATAGCATGCCACTTGCTATTTAATATGTCCAATTTAGTAACAGAAATTTGAAATTGTGATTAGACTCTGAAGACGGATCCTTGAACATGGATCTCTAAAGCCCTTCCAGTTTGACAGGTACCAGCAAACTACTGGCAACTACTCTTTTTATTTTATTTTTCTAATGAAGACATAAGGAAGGCATATCCAGTAAAGAGTGGTTTTGGGTTTGTCCAGTTTAGAGAAAAGGAGGCTGGAGGGTGACCTCATTCCTCTCTGCAGCTTCCTGAGGAGGGGAAGTGGAAAGGGAGGTGCTGAGCTCTTTTGCCTAGTACTCAGTGACAGGAAATGTGGGAATGGTTCAGTGCTGTACCAGAGGAGGTTCAGACTGGATGTTAGGAAGCATTTCCTTACCAAGACAGCAGCCAAACAAGAGGTGGTCAATGCCCCAAGCCTGTCAGTGGTTAAGAGGCATTTGGACAATGACCTTAACAACATGCTTTAGCTTTTGGTCAGCCCTGAAGTAGTCAGACAGTTGGCCATCATGATCATTGTAGATCCCTTCAAACTGAACTAGTCTGTTCTGTTCTGTTCTATCCTATTCTATGCTATGCTATTCTGTATTTTTAACAATAGTCAAACCTGTGCTATCATTCCTGACTTGATCCTGAGTCTGTCACCTGGGGCAGCATCAAAACATCTTCTGTCAAGGTATATCAGGGCTTATGATGTGCCCTGATTTAAAGGGCAGCAGACCTACCATAGGAGAAAGTTTGGTTAACTTGATATAATCTCCCAAACTATCCACAAATGTATTGGCAGCACTGAAATGTTTCCACAGAATTTCGGTTCCATGCAGCATTTGCTGCTGATGCCTTTTGACAGTCAGACTGATTTTCAGTGAATGTTTTGGTGGAAGCATAGTTTAGGATTTTGACCATGTGCATTCTATAGGTGCATTAAATGGTAGGACAGAGCCAGAGAAAAACACATTATGCATTTGTTTGCCCATGTGATATCCACTTGTTCTCCCTCCCCATCTCAGAGGCCACCAACAAGAATGTCCTCACAGAAAGGTGCACAGCTCACCTGTACAACATCTGTGGCCACTGCAGGCCAGCAATGAGCACAGTGCTTCTCATCCCAACATTCTTCAGCCTCACATCAAAACCCACCAAGAAAAGAATGTAAGCATGGTTATTTTCCCATGCTGCACCATTTAAAGACAAAATTATTTTCCTTTCCTGTAACAGATGGAAATTATTCCAATGGTTTCCATCTGTTAGTGAGTGATACTGCCCTGATAATGCACAAAACCACTCCAAGACAGAGGCATCGATTGCACTGAGAAGCGCTTCTTAGAAAATAAAAATAAAAAATGTTTCCCATTTTTACGATATAATTAGAGCATGAGGGGAAGTGGTTTCTAGTCCTGGTCTATGAATTAGATTTTTCCATTTTCTGCTAGATTCAGGGAGGCTTGGGAAGCTGTTAGCATGCAGATAACTAAAAAGACAGTAATTCCAATTTGATTCAATCTGATGCCTAATTCTCAGAGAAGAAGGAAGAAGCTGCTTAGAGCTTTCCCAGATGTCAAGTTGCCATTTTTCCTGCCAGACACCCACATATTTTGAAACCTTTATGACAACTGTTTCATGTGTTTGTAATTACAAAGCCAAGGCAAATAACAAATTCAGCCACTGGCCAGTTTTAAAACACTCCAGGCTCTCTTCTGAAAATTCACCTACCTGGTTATACTTTCATTCCTTCTGCCCCAGCTCGTGGTATTGCTGAAGACAATCGAAGGTTTGCAGGCCTAATCTATGTGAGGACTAGGAGAAGAAAGTTCTTTCTGAGCACTTGAATGCATAGGTCTCCCAGAAGTTTATATATACACCTATTTTTGGATTTTTTTTCACCACCTTCCTTAGAAACTGAAAATTGCAGCAAAAACCTTGGAAGTTTTAAATTTGCTTTTTAGCTGAGGGAAGACAGATTTTTTTCCTGAGGGGTCACAAGTCCTGACAGCAAACTTGTTCCAGGCTGGGTTTCCCACAGGGTCACAGCCTCCTTTGGACATCCACCTCTTCCAGCAAGGGGTCCTCCAGGAGCTGCAGGTGGATCTCTTCTCCCCTGTGCACCTTCATGGGCTGCAGGGAGACTGCTCCTTCACCTGTCCATCACCACGGGCTGCAGGGGAACCTCAGGACCTGCCCCTCCTTCTGCACTGACCTGGATGTCAGCAAGGCTGCTCCCCTCACGTATCCTCACTCCTCTCTCCTCCTCTGCTGCTCTGCAGAAATTGTTTTTCCCCATTCTTAAGTATGTTATCTCAGTGTGACTAGCAGTATCACCAATGGGCTCAACCTTGGGCAGCTGTGTGTCCATCCTGGAACTAGCTGGCATTGGCTCTGTCAGATGTGGGGGAAGTTTCTGGCAACTTCTTACAGAAGCCACATCTGTAGCCCCCTGTGACTACCAAAACCTGATCTTAAAAACCAAACATGCTCTTTGTGGAACTGCTGTTACCTTTTTTCCTTTGAAAAGATACAAAATGTTTTTCTAGCAATTTGTTCTCAATTTTTCCAGAGCGGGGATTTAGTGGTAAGGAATTTAAAAGACAGTTCAACACTCAGTGATCAAAGGCTGGCCTCATGACCCCCACACTGCATTTGGAATTAATGGTGGCCTCACAGGATCACATAATGTGTAGGCACCACAGGGACATTCCCTGTTTGCTTTGTGCACAATGTGGGCAAGATCTGATCCACTTTACTTGGGAAACAGTTGCTGAAAGTGTGCCTTCAGTCTCTGCCAGCGGGTACCCAATGCCCCATCTGCTCATGAAGCTCAGTCTGTCTTCAGATGCACCACTTTTTCATCACCTGCTCTTTCGTCATTGTCTTTTCCATGAGCAATTCCCAGCCTTTCCAGGGAGCTATTGGGTCTGTTTGCCATCTGTCCTTTTCCTTCCCCTGAGAATACTTAGACAATGTTTCATTTACTGGTTTTTTTTTAAGTAAGTTGAACATCTTTTGATAATAAATTGCTCTTGGTATCCCTCGGAGCCACTTACATCCCTTTTGGTGACCTCCTGCTCTTTCCGTGCATTACCATTTCTAAATGTACACTTTTGCCATTTCATTGGTCCACATTTGACGCCAGAACAAGTCATGATCCTGAGTCATGGTCCTATTATTCTTCTGGAGAGTGCTTACTACTACCCAGGATTATTTTTCCCCTTAGCATTACTCTTTTCTCATTTGCATTCTTTTTTTCTCTGTGTGTGTGTGTGTGTGTGTGTGTTCTCCATCTCACTCCTTGATGTTTCATAGCTTTACTTCTGGCACTCCCCTTTCTTTTGCCCTTCAAAAAAAAAAAAGATAATAAAACTTATTACAGCTTTCTAGATAAGATTTTTTTCCCCTAATTAACTTTTTATTGGTTTTGTTTGATAGGATAAAAAGTGTTTGTGTGTACCGAACACAGAAAGGAATAAATATGGATAAACTTAAAGACTCATCTAGGTTAAGTTAAGGGAGGAGGTGGACAAAACTATATTTAAGGTGATGCACAGAGAAAGAGAGATCAAGGGCAAATGAAAGTGGAATCTAGGAGTGTTTTCACTTAGCCAATTTCTACAGACAAAAATAAAGCAAAGTTCTTCTAATCTGATAAAAAAATAGAATTGGGCAAATATATCACTTCATCTAAGACTGAACTTTGCCTCTATTTTTTTCCATGTTGGGATTGACAGAATTTTCCAAATTTCCTTTAAAGTATTTTTACTTAAAAACAAAACCCAGCCCACTAACCAACCAATCAACCAATTAACCAGCCACCAACAAGCTGAGATGTTCTCCATACATGATAGCAGCATACAAAAAAGAAGCAGTCTCATGACATTTCTAAACTCATCCTGGTTCCTGAACTGAGCCTTTCCTTTTTCCACTTTCTTTTCTTCACAGGCCTGCTCCTAATTTTGAAATGGAGCTTGTGAGAGCTATATGGCTTGAGTCTCTGGGGGGGTCCAATGTCCATGCTGTCCACTCCCCTGGGCAACCCCCTTGCCAAGGAAAGCTGATATCTCCTCAAACAGCAAGCAAAATTTAAGCAGGCTGCCCAGACAACTCTCCCAGCCTACCACACCAACACAGCCAAAACTGTCCCCCAGGGATTGCATTTCAGTAGGGAATCCCGACTGTACCTTGCATTTGTTGTTTGGGATTGTGAGAGAGTGGGTTTTTTACAGGGTGAGGGAATACACCCTGGAATTGTGTATTAGTGTTCAAGCACTGAGCTGGTGAACTCCTTCTGGCTCAGGTGAGTGACAGAGAGAAATTCTGACTCATTTGCAACCAGGAAGCAAGCAGAGTATACTGTGTGCTCAGAATTAGGGACAGCCAGGGAGATTATAGCTGGAAAGGCTGCCTGCTGAGAGCACAGTGTATTTAGAAGCATCTAAAATTATTTGTGTGACTCAGTACTGTTTTCCTAACACTGGCAGCAGCATGTGGTAACTCTCCCCCTTAGGATGCTCTTTTTATCCTCCTTGGTTTTTAACTTGTGGATGAGGAGGAGGAGGAAAAATGAAGAAGAGGGAGATTTTTTCTGCTGTTTATCAAAAACAAACAACACACAGCACTTCTCCAGCAATTCAAGGATGATTTGCAGATGAACTTGGAGGTGCTGAACTTGGACCTGGGTCAATATCACATAGTATCTGCTGTTGTATACAAGAGCAAAATTGTGTGATTATCTCTGTTCTGATAGAGCTGAAGGGTTTGTTTGTCCTGGAACAAATCCTTTCTTTTCTGCCAAAGACAATTTTACACAGTTAAAACCATGGGAATGTGTGGGTGGGCACCACTTTGAAATCTGGAATGTCTAATATATCGATTTTTGGAGCCAGGAGGACCCAGCAGTGGCGCCAGGAAATGCTATAGGAAGATGGTAAGAACTCTATTACAACTTATTCACCTTCCTATTACACAGGTCTAGTACTAACAATTAGTGTTTGATTTTCATCCCATTTATGCCAGTTGCTCAAACACATTCTCCCATCACTCAAAACAGTGTGCCCCTTCAGAAATTTCATCTGATGTCATTATGTAGAAAGTGATACCTGTTCTCAGCTCAAGGACTTTAAAGAATCTACCACATGAACTGTCCCAGGATTTAATCTACTTCCAAGGCAATAAAGCTCAATACGTCCTGTCTTCTCCTAAACTGCTTCACATCTGGATCCAGTCACTACAGTTGCCTCTGCCTACTGGATCAAGCAGCACTTGGCAGTCAGGAATGCTCTGCAGGTTCCCAGTGGTTGGAGATCATGACTGAACCACCTCTTTACCAGCTCATTTGAGCCCAGAGCTTTCTGGGAAGCTTAAAGGAAAGACAGTTTCATGTCACTGTGTGTCATGAAACTGTCTCTGTGTGTCTCTGCAGGTCCAAATGGACCTCATGCTGGGCAGGTGAGTAGGCACAGAAAGTGCTGTGCGGTCGTGATGATAACATGGCAGTGCCTGAGCCAGCTATTTCCTTCAGTGATTCATTCTTTCCCCTCTTATCTCCTTCCCTAAACAGCTTTGCTGACAAAATTAGCAGCATACCTGCTGTATGCTTAGTGCTACCATGCACAGCAAAAAAGAAAATATTAATTCATCATAAATAGAAGCAAATGGATCCACATTAAGCAGAAAGCAGCTTATACTTGTATTGCTGCATCAAAGTGAATGCTGTGTTTTGACTCATCTAATGGAGGCCATCACAGAGAAAAGCCTGCTAGACAGAAAAGAGGAAGTCCAGATCTGGATGAGAAAGCATCTAGTGACACCAGGAGACATCTCTAAAGCTATGCAAGTGTCAACCACAGCATGTTTCTTTCTTCCAATCCCCTTGCATATCATGTAGCTATCTGGACTGGAGTTCCCCCTGATCTATCCAAACCACAGAAAAGGCAAATGGGCCCACAGCAAGAGACATCTTAACCCTCCTCCTCTCCATAACCACCTCCAGTGCCTAGCACTGGTACTCTAAAAAATAAAACTTAGGAAAGCAGAAAATACAGCTGAGAAAGAGCATAGTCTAATGTGTGAGTCATGTAGCCAGATACCCTACCTGACTTCTTTCGGATTCTGTTTTTGTCTGGGTACTGCCAGCCACTCAGGATCTACTGGTTGAAAGAATCTACTCTCCATTCATGGAAAGGACTCACCCTAGTTCTAAAGATAAATGAGCACAATTTGCCAGCAGGGAAATTAAGACTGTCCTAGTGCTCAATCGACTGCCACACACTCACAGCGAGAACATCTGCACAGAGATCATTGCACCAATGAATGAGGACTCAGTTCCTTTTCCAGCTGTCTTTCAGTCATACTGCAGAGGACACAAGAAGTCAACAAAATGCTCTTCTTTAGGAGAGACTTACACTGATGAAACAATTGTTCCACATCCTAAATGTTGCTCTCACCTTTCTTCCTTTCCTTAAATTGCTTTTCCCAAAATTAACATCCCAACAGAAGCACATTTCATCCTACAGAGACAGGCTCCAGACATGATGGATTTTCCTTCCTCTTCATTCAAGGTCAGCTTCAGTCCTAGGGCACTGGCTCACTTTTTTCAACAAAGCATTACAAAACCATGGTAATGGGATCGACCTCTGCCTGCAAGCTGCTAATGACTTCCTGGGTGAACACCCAGGGAATGGATCCACTCTGGTCCGCACGCCGCTGGGGGAATTAATTCACTGGAAGAGCATTACTTAGCTGACTTTCAGCACTTCCATGGAAAAAAAAGGGGCTTGGCAATGGCTGGCTGAAAACTACAGCTTGCCAGGGGGGCTGGCTGTTGTCAGATGTTGTTAAATCTCACAGTGCAGCATGGCCACGGCGTGTCCCCAGCAGACAGGGTGTTTTCGTTCAACAGTTATTTGGGAGCAAAGTGCACCAAGTTCCTTAGGCAAGCATTATTATTAACTGCAATTATTCATCACTAGTTTTGCTATTACTCTACACCTAAGAGAGAGCACAATGACTCAGATCCCAGAAGGCCAAGGAAGGAATGCACAGACCACAGAGCAGGCATGAGCTCGTGTCCCAGGCAGGCACAGCAAGGCAGGTATGGCCCAAAGACCTTGCACGCTGCCTGTAGTCCAGCACTGACTGCTGAACCCCCCTAGGGCATCAGGCAGGCATGTGAGAGGAGGCTGCATCCCTCATTTCATGTGATGCAGATCAGTGAAAGAATAGAAAGGGAAAAGGGTTTTCCTGACAACAATAACAACACACTGCAAATAAGAATGGGCCAGATTTGTGTGTTAAGCTGCATTGTGAATAAGGTCCAGCAATTTAATTGTTTCTTCAGAAAAACAAATAAGCAAAATGCATGCTGAAACCAGGCCTGTTCTTGTTGGCATTTTGGACCCAGCTCCTTTCTGAGCACTAACTTGCAGAGGCATTCTGTAAGTCCAGAGGATGGAGGAGATGAGCTTCTTCACTTTTAATTGCTCTGAATAACATGATGTAGCAGTTAGGTTTGGCCTGCTTGATGCAGGTTTTGGAGTCAAATCTCCAGAAGCTCTGTTCCACCTAAATTGCTTTATGATGCTGTGATCTTTCCTGCTGGAAGCCACATGCAGGGAAAAGCACAATTCCTCCAAATCTGCATATCACTTTTTTTTAGCACAGGTTTCTTTAGCCACTCTCTAACAGCCAGCACAGGCCTCTCAGAAAGCTCTCAGAAAGATGCACGTGCACCAAGCCTTCTATCATTGCTCATTAGCACCTTTTGAATGTCCTGTATTTTCCACAATTACTGATAGCAAAAAATCAATAACAGTTTCTCTTGTCCTTCAGCTAAACTCATAGAAGGTTCACTTTTATACCAGAACGACTCAACTGGCTTTGCAGTCATCCAGCTGCACAGTGATTCCCAGGGACCTACAGAGAATATCCACCTTGAATATTTCAAGGCAATAAATATGGGAATTCAGTGCATTTGATTTTCAAGTTTCCTGGTTTATTAACTCAATAGTATGGCCCAGTTGCCCAAGAACAGGGCTTCCTGACTTGTCAGGAAGACTTGCCCTGACTGCACTTAAACATAGTCACACCAAATGCTTCCTTTTAAGCCGAGCCTTGGATTTTCCTTTCCTGTTTGAGCTGTGCTGTGGTTTTGCTCAGCTACAGGTATGCCCACTCCTGGCCACAGACCTGTGGGTCTGGCCTCTCATCTGCAGGCTGGCCTCCTGAGTTGACATAGGACATGTCTTGTCACTGGGAACTTGCCCAATGATCTTCACTCCTGGCTGGAGCTGGCCTTCATGGAGGCCTGCCTTCCTGGGTGGTGTGAGAACTGGAGTTAGCAAAGCCCTGCCTCACAGGCTGCGTTAGCACTCCTGGCTCCTCTCTAGGGAGCATCTCAGGCTGCCCCTCACTGCTTCTGGACGCTAACTCTGCAACTAAGGTCCCACCTTGTGGAAATTTCTCTTATCCATGCTTTCTTTAGCTCTGAGACTCTTCAGTGTGGCAATTAATGATGGATGGGGACAGCAGCCCAAGACCAAGTCACCAGACAAGCCAGCCAGGGATCTGGTCGAACTCCCTCATGTGGTTGTCTTTAGTTTAGCATTAGATGACATTTTTGTTGAGGATTTGTCCTAGACTTAGCTGTTGTTCACATGGCGCAGAAAATGGGATTGTCACATCTTGACCCACCAGTAGTGGGGAGAATCAGGAGCATCAGAGTCAGGGTGGGCTTTGTGAGCCAAGCTCCTGGCACCAGGAGCCTGTGAAGAGCTGAGAGAGCTTTTGTAGCGACACACAAGGTAGGCACTGGCAGAAGTGAGACTTGGATTTCACCTCATCTGTGGTTTGATGGTACACAAGCAATTACTTTAGTTTTGTGGATGTGCACCAAATGTGTGGCTTTCTCTTAAGAAAAGGAATCAACTTTAAGAAAACCTCAATATCACAAACCTGGTTCTAATATTGCTTCAGTTTTCTGCTCATCCGATAATATCTTTCCTACATGAAGAGATGGTGGGTTTTTTGTGCATTGAGGTTAAGTTTCCCAGGGCTGGCAGATTTCTCCCAGGACTGAGAGCTCCATTCATATTTTCCCCCATCAGTGGAGTCAACATTTACAGCTGATGGATTTTTCAAAAACAGAAAGCAAGCAGAAAACCCAAAACCTAGGTTGCTATGTTAGTGTGACAGCTGTAAGTCTGTAACATCAGATTTGCTTATGAACCTTTTCCCTCGTGTCTGACTGATCATCTGACAAGCATGCATCCAAACTCAGGGAGCTGATGTAGCTATTTCCAGATGGGCTTCATCTCATCCCAGGATGGATGTATAAGCTGCTCAGATGATTCATTCTCTGCAGGTCTTTACAGTCTTTACAGTCCTATCACAACCTTCAGAAACGGTGCTTTGTCCTATTTCAGCACTTTGCTTAAAAGAAGCAAGCACGAAAACAGTAATGCTTCATTGCAACAAATCTTATCATATTTAGATTTGAGATCTTACAGCAAGGAGTTGTAGGTGCCTTCCTTCTGTCACTCAAAAAGCTGAAAAAATCAGACTTTAACATAAATGGGAAAAAATCCTCACTGGAAGGAAGGAGAAAAATCCAGTGAGCCAACCAAAAAGAGGGACCAAGGGTAACTTTTTAAAACTTTTTATTTTTTTAATCTTCTCTCGCCAAACCTTTCCCTGAGTCTCTCTTTCTTCATTCCCTCAGAGAACAGCAATCTTTTTTCTTGATCAAGGAAACAATAGCAAAAGCAAAGAACTGCCTTAAATTGCTTGGGCAGTGGGAGTGATTGGTTCAATTAATTGCCTTAACTTTGCAGAAACATCTGACATGCTGTTTACACCCTGTAAGAAGCAGACTTCCTTTAGGAACAGAGTAAAGAAGATGAATGAAAACTGGCAAAGACTCACCCACAGACTTTGGCAAGCAAAAGATTTTAGCCTAGTCCTGCTGAAACCACCCTACAAATGCATCTGCCCACACAGGCTGAAAGTCAGGGTAATACAGCTTTCAGGTGCTTACAGGAGCTTTGATCCCAAGAATGGCGGCAAATAGGGACAATAAAAAGATTAATTATCCTTACTGTTATTGCAGGGAGATGATCTAACACTGGAAAGTACGTTCCAGCAAGAGCACAAGGACCAGAGTCAACATGGTCCAAACTGAATGACAGGCTCAAGCCTTCATGCAAAACCTGGATCTCTATTCCACATTGAAATGTGTGACCAGCATGGCACAGAGGCTTCATGTGATTTGTTTAAAAGCCTCTGTTTGTGACTGAGGCAGGAAAAACTGCATAAGCAGCTAGAGTAGACAGTGAAGAGCCAGAGCCATTGCTGTATGCGACTTGACTCCTGAAAAGAGAAATTTACTTTCTTGGTTGTTGTACTGGCAAAAAAGAGGTTTCAGCTGTTTCCTGACTTCTCTTCCAGGAGACACGATGCTCTGTCCACTTCAGAACAATACTGCTCATCATCAAATGGAAGGGAGGATTTCTAGAACACAATGGTGCTTCAAAAAGTCAGGCCAGATTTTCTGGCCTTGCACCAGACTTGGTATGCACTTGGTACTCTAAAAGGTCTGGTAACAGGCAGGTGAAGACTTTGGCTTCTCTGACTGATAGGAAGCTCCAGGGAAGGTAACTGGCTGGCTCAGAGACCCCTTATGGACCCACAGCACATAAGCTGCCTCTCCTTTCTTGAAGCCAGTTTTGAAACACACATCCTCCCACGGGCTGTGGATGCTACAGCTGTACAGATGCAGTAGGAGTCATTCCCAAATCTCCTAATTGTTTAAAATTCTTCATGCTTGATATTTCCAAGAGGGCAGGGAGGGAGCAGATCTAAAAGAAATAATATTGTAAATAATTTATTTACCAGTGGAGGGACTCTCTCCCTGCATCTGGCTTTGTTATTATTCTGAGCAGCCCACCAGCACACAGCAAGCAGAGATGTGTAGAGTGGGTGGGTTGGAAAGGCTTATCTCATACATCATCCGCAGCTCACTGCTGACACTGAATGGAGCTTGCTGGCTGCAGGAGATTTAATTAAGAGGAGATGTATGTTGCACTGGGGACATGGCTCTTGCCTTGGCATGCTGTGTTTCTATTGCACACTTTTGACACGGAACATAAATGTTTTTCCTTCTTCCTAACATCAATTCTTATTCCAATAAAACCAATGCCTGACTGGTCCTGTGAGAGCACAAGTCCCAGTGTATTCCCTTAATGTGATGGGGAATCCATCTTGAGACTCTCAGACCCTCTTTGTCCCCTTGTTTCTTGACAGGAAGGCTCATGCTGTTGGCAGAGCCAGCTTCAGGACAGAACAGCCTGGGCACAGTGAAGCTTGCTGAGTTGTGGAGCCCTGATGGGAAGGCCAGGAACACTGCTTGCTGGGTCACAGCCACTGTCTGATAGCTACCCCTCCAACAAGCATCTGCTTCCCCATGTTCCAGTGCACTCCCACACAGGAACAATCATCACATGCAGGCAGCAAAGCTGAGCTAAAATTAGAAAGAATAATTTCTGATAGATTAATAAATTGAGGGTGTCTTTTGCAGGACCTTACCCTGTGTATGTTAGGGGGTGTTTTGGCTTCAATTTAGCCATGACATATCAGTCATCTCACCTTGTACCTTGCCTGACATTTTCCAGCTCTGCCTTCTCTGCCTTTCACACCATTCAGCCACCTTCTTTCATTACTGTTATAGCCTAATTAACAATAATTTCAGTGCTCTTTCTTGAAGGGGCAGCTCATGTACACAGCTTTTTCATATGGCTTTTATAAATGAATATTCAGGAATAAAATGGTTGTTCTGGAATGAATACAGGGTAGTGACACCCTGAGAGGAGTCTGCTGACACCAAACACTGAGGCCATGGCATACACAGCTGGAGAGCATTAGCAGAGCCCATTCAGAGGTTTGCCTCTCACAGGGCTGGTTTCTGTTCTTTTTATTGGTGGTAAATTACTTTCAAGCTCCCCTGTGAACTGAGGAGACATCACTTAATTTTAAAATGATAGATCATTTTGATGTCTCTCACTTCCTCTCTGCTCCCCCCCAAAGGAGCAGAATGGAAGCCCCAGTGACCAGAACTTTGAGACTGTGTTGGCCCCCACATGAAGGTCTGTCTTTATCAGAAGCAATCTCTCATTCTCTGAGTGGACAAAGATCTTGCACTGCCTGGAGGTTATTCTCCGTGCCATTTTTAATGCAGTCTGTGCACAGCCAGGGTACAGCAGCCATCAGCTCAGGTTCAAACACTGTCAGTAACACTTCTTATATAGACAGTCTGTAGCCCGCTCCCCAAAAGTCTGGATCCCAGAAACCTGTCCTCCTCTTTTCCAAAACCTCCAGTGCAAATGGACTGCCACTTCATTCACCAGCATGATGGGGAGTCTTCCCGTCTGCTTTCAGCCAGCACCTTCAAGCTCAGTATTGTGAAGTCCATGGACAGAGCCAGGTTCTTCTCCCTCTCTGATGTCCAAGAGGAAAGAACTGAACTCCTTCAGGAGATGAGTTTTTTCAGGACTAAAACCTGTGTTTGCGCTATTCCAAGCTACAGATGCTATTCCCTCTCAGACCTAACAGAAGTGAGTCCCCTTCTTTCCAGAGTCATCTTCTGGCCAGACAGTAATGAACTTTTCTTAGGTTCCCTTAGCTTCCAAGCTAAGGCTGGGCTCTGGGACAATGTCAGGAACACGTTTTCACAGGCAAGGCACCAGGACACCTGAAAAACCTCCACTACTGGAGGCAATCTCAACCTCATTCCAGTCCTTTGGGCTCAGTGAAGCCAAGCAGTGCTGGACTTCTGCCTCAATCTACTTCCCAGAAATATATGCAATAGAGACACAATGTATAGCCCAACTGGACTAATCTAGTTATGGCAAACATTTTGGTATGTACCCCTTAGTACCAGCTCTGACCTCTTTATCTCATTCTCATCAACCCACTCTTCCTAAAGCACAAGCCAGAAATAGACTGTGGCAGTGACTCAGAAAGAGAAAGAAGAGTCATTCTGACTCAAATACCAAGGTGGGCCTCCAGAGGATGGCACATGGGACCCTTCACCAGCACTTGCAGCTCTCCAGGTCTCAGCTGCCAAAGTTCCCTCCCTAGAGACTGCATCATGCTGGAAATGCAGCTTCTTATCTCTCCAGCAGCGGAGGTGATGCTCTGCTTACTCTATAGTGTGACTCAAAGGCATCACTGCTTCAATAGGTCTTGACCATGGGCTGAAAACTGAATAGCTTTATCTGGGCTGAGAAATAACATGGGCCAAGGTTCCCTCTCTGGCCTATAGCAGCACAGCAGAATTTACATCCATACAACTAAACTCTCTTCTCTGTATATCCATCCAGGGAGTACTTCCTGACTGTTGTTTCACCTGAACCACAGCCAGGCAGTGCTGCAAGCTGGGGCAGTCAGATGTGGATGGGCTCACAACTAAGCTCACAATCCAGTTCTAATTAGGAAAGCCAAGGTTATAGAGCACTTGTATTTAACTTTCCTAAGCTGATCTGACTCCTGTTATCACCAATGGTCCTGCTAAGAAGCATCTTGTCTTCAGACATCATTCCACTGCTCTACTTTCTGAAGGCACAGCTCAATGGGAGGCTTTTCCTTGGGAAAGAGAAGATAATTTGCAAAAAGATAAGCAGACACATTCTCCTAGCAGGAAAGAGCAGACCTCCATTACCATAATTACATAATCTTCTCCCTTCATGTTTTTCTCATGTTCTGTGCATTCTCCCTTTTGTCCAGCAATGTAGTTCAGAGAATAATATCACATGGACTCTCTGAGTTTATTAGTATATGTTATGTGTTTGGATAAAATAAGGCAAGGTATGACCAAACATAGAATGGGCAATCCCAGAGAGTGGTCCTATCCCACATCCCCTCCACATCACCAGGAGCAGTGGGATCCCCTCCCAGCCTGCTCAACAGATCAGCTGGTACTCAGTTCTCCTGACTAGAGCAGGCTCGCCTGCAGCAAGAAGAGTAGGTTCCCAGAGGATGCAACTGCATTCCTACCTCTTACCGGAACACAGCTGCTTTCCCTTGCTTTCCTCACCATCTGAAACACAGTCCACAGCAGTGGTAGTTCTTCTGACTGGTTGTAAAATGTCAGCAGAGGTTAGTCTATGGGTGAAGGAGCTGAGCAGTCCTCTGGTTCCTGGATACTCATCACATCTATTTAAATGTCCTTTTTTTTGCAAACCAGAGACCATGACTGAGGAAGTATCTGCCCCAGCCATCACTCCCCTTCAGCAGAAGACAAGAGAAAATTTTTCCTTAGAATTAGTTACAGCACTACTGAGACTAGTTTTGTGTCCATGACCACCTATAGTTCCTTCAGCCCCTTCCACTTTGGAATTGCTCTGCCCAAAACATTCAGAATCAAGATGCTCTTTGCATCCTCCAAAACACTAAGACATCTGTGGTCTGAGCTGAGCAGACTTACCTGCACTCAGACTCTATCTCTACGCTTGATATTGTAAAGCAGGAGGTTTTGACTTAAAAAAAAAAGATAGCTTTGATCAAGCTAGAGCTAGAGCTAGGAAGGCATGACCCTGAGCTGACTTTCTTCTACCAAATATCACATTCTGCTTCAAAGCAGAAAGAATTTTGAAGATGTCAGAATTTTTTTAATCCATCATTTTGCCTCACCTTGTTCTGGGAAAGAGGCTGCAATTTTGCAAGTACATCAAGCCTGGACCAAGGACATTGCTGCTTGAGTGAATAATGTATTCCTAAAGATCAACCTCATCTTTTAAATTGAAATATCAAGGAAGTACCTGTGCCCCTTTCTGCAATCAGACCAGTGTAGCTCTTTCAGGGAAAGAAACCAAACTGCTGCCCAGTTCATTACTCTGTGCAGAACCACAGATGAAGGCTTTCCTAGCTGACAGTCCACATCCATGCAGGCAATGTGCAGACACTGTAATTGCTCTCTCACGCTTGTTTTTCCTGACTTTTCAGAAGTGAGTAGCATCTAAGATATCTCAAAGACCAGGTCCTCTGATTTATAAAGAGCACCTGTCCAGTGCCACTGTTCTTTAATTTAAAAAGCCATTTAGTGTCTGATCACAACAAATGGATCAATATTTTTAAGGTGCTGCTGAGTAACAGCAAAAACCCCAGAAACAACTTGAAATACAGGCAGATCACTTTTCTCAGAAAGTCAGAGTTTCCTGAAGTTTATTTAATTCAGCAATGTTGAAGCAGCAGTCGTGGTCATAGCAACGGTGGCTACATGTGCACACAAGTGCATTTTCTGATGTTTCTTACCTTGGTTATGCCAGGGTTAATCCAAGTTTGTCCATTGCTGGCCAGAAGGGGCTTCAAACTGATGCTGTGATTACAAGAGTCTCCTCTGAGAACCTTGTCATCACGTAAGCAGCACACAGCAAAACAACACACATCCACTTTCTGCAGTGCATTTGTCACCCCTTCTTGTGACACCCTGGTTTTGAGCATGAGCCAAGCTCTCATAATGGATGTAATTGACTCTGCAGTCTATTTAGATGGACATACACTAGCTCTTGTTACTGTTATCTGCAGGTTAACTACAGCTGACCCTTAGCATTTTCCCCTGTGCACAAAGGACTTTCAGCTTCTATGGTCTGAAAAAAACCCTTTGTGACACAAAGGTTTGTTGCTAAATGGAAACTAAGCCCATCTCAAGGCTCTCAGTGCCCAAGGGAGCACATCACTCACTCTCTCACTGCAGTGGCTTATAATTAACATAGTCCAGCTAGTAAAGTGGTGTCCGGCTGCAGTCAGACTTCTGGAAACTATTTATAGTTCAGACCACACAACTAACTGCCCTTCCTTCACTCAGTCTGATGTTAAATGCACTTACCCCACACCATTTCTCATTTCGGCAGACTAACACAAAAGTCATGTGTTTGGCATCTCAGCAGGATGTTAGAAAGTTAGGGAGGTGGAAAGAAATCAAAACGTTTTTACTGTGTGTCTAGGAGTCACAACAGCAATGGCTGTCACCCAAGACATCATGGGAAGGAGGGCTGACAAACCCCTGTAGGTTCCTGTCTTAGTCTGGTGTAAAACTTCCTTCAGGATTGTCATTTTAACCATGGAATGTCTTCCCTGGTCATCCCATGAAATGACCATCACTCGATCCTGATCCACAGCTAAGGGAACAGACTCCAGGGCAACACACTGGCTAGGGGAAGAACCAACCCCTTCCCCAGTTTATGTCTTTCCCAAGGTTTAGACACCAGCTGAGAAGGATGATTGAAGATCTGCCGGATGGCATTTTTTGGTGTCTCTAATCTTCCTCCCTCTTTACTTGCTTGCCAGGTGGAAGACACTATAAGGAGAGGCAAAGGAAGGTAACTGAAGTTCCCACAGTAAAAGGGGGCCATGCCCATTACTCAGGCAAGCAACTTTCCAACCTCTCACGCCTAAGGAACATCCCTGAGCCTATTTATTTGCTCCTCACACCATCCCTTTCTGACTGCAAGCTTCAGTTGCAACGTGGAAATGACTTCCTGAGGAAAGACCTTCTGGGCCACTGGGAAGCACCTGGGGAGAGTGAGGCTGCCAGATGGCATTGTTTGTGAAAATTGTCCTGGTTGAGGGCCTGACATTTCATTCCTCTTCCTGACACAGACTTGACATACATGCAGTGTTGAGCCATCATGGCCCACCAGCCTGACCTGATATGTGCAGAAAGATGCACATCCCTGCTCATCCCTGAACCTGGCAAAAAATTGAACCTGAAAGGACCCAAGGTTTCCCTTGCTTTGGAAAAGCTGCTTATTCCTGTGTGTTTTGTGTGATACTCCTTACCAAAGAAAAGGCCTAAAATGAACTATCTTAAAGAAATCAAACGTCTAATATCTCAGGTACCCACAATGCAAGCTGGCATGTGTACTTAAAGTTTTTTGAATGTATCAGAAAAGGAAAAGCCACAGGACTGATATCATTACAGACAATAAATCCATCCAGGGAAAGACAACAAATTTAATCTGGTTCTAACACTGCTGATTAGCTTTCCTCTTTATGAACACTTTGATTATTGGAATCTTGCCCTTTTACTTACTGATTATTTAATGCAATTAATACTCATTTCAACCTTGCCATTGAGAGCATCTTTTCATTTTCTCTTACAAGCAGAAAGCTGATGCCTGCTCTAATCAAAAGATACACTCCAGGCATGTGAAATACAGTACCACAATGTGCATTACAAGGATCAATGATAAATTACATGAACTCCTTATTCCCAGGAGGGATTTATTACTGAGGTAAAAGGAACAAATGATTATAGCAAGAGATGGTTTGTTTTCTCTTGCTGATTTATGCAAAAGGTCTGTTCCAGCACTCACTTAAATGAAAGTGTTAAGGAAAGAATATAGCGTCCCATGAATTCATATAGAGAAAAGCTGTGCTGTATCTAGAAGGGATCCTAACAATGCTGTTTTCATCATTTGGTTCCATTAGTTGCTTCTACAAGAAAAAAAAAAAGTTGAGCTGTTAAATGTGGAGGAAAATTGAAGGAACAATGTTAAAAAATGTCATGAAGAAAAAAAAAAGTATAAAATATGCTTTAGAAGCAAAGAAACAAAGAATGGATTCAAAGTTACTCTAAGAAACTTCTATCTCATCATAACAAATTTCACTTCCTTGTCTCACCTTTAAGACCTTTTCACTTTCATTCCAATCAAGTTGCAAGAGAAGAGCAAAGATTCGCCATAACCTGGCAAATCATTGCTTGATTTCCTCCCCTTGTCATTGCTGTTCTCAGCAGGGCTTGAACAAGAGCACTGACATCTTTGTTTAAGGCCTCTACAGCTTTTATTCCCACCATGGACACCCAGAAGAAATCCAGCCTCTCCCTCAGCTGCCTTGCACAAGTGGGCAGTGCCTCAGGGCAGTCCTGGTTGTTGGATGCATCTGCCTGGACTGCAGCAATGTCACAATGACCACAAATGCAGCAGGATATTAAGAAGAGATCACACCTACTTGTAACTTTGGCTGGGGAACATAAAAAATCAAATTTTTGCTAGGCTCAACAGAATTGTCACTTGTGGTAAGGAAAATTAGTATATGACTTCTGTTCCATCTCTCCTTGAGTCTTCATGTGCCTTTCTGAGCCTGTATTTCTGCAGTGTACCTCATCACTTTCTAAATACTGGACTGGACATTCACCTAGGAAGCCATTCCTGGCTCCCTGCCATCATTTTGCAGTAATGAACTCTTGCATAGGAAGTTGCCTCAGCCCCAGGCTGAGGTCTCTCCTGAAGTAAATTCTGCCTTGTCTCTTAGATGGCATCAATCATTCATAGCCTTGTCCGAGCATCTGCTTCCCATTCTCTTCCCTAGTTTCCTCCTGATTAATTGATGAAATTGTTAAGTGTGGTTGCCTTGGAAACTGCCATTTCCTTAAGCATTTTTGGCCCCCTTTATGGTAGAAAGCAGGAAATCTTCACAGGAACCCTGAAGGGACAGAAAGGTTGAATAGGACTCACCCTTCACCAGGATAACACTGGCTAAGACACCAAAATAAATCCTGGCTGTTCCCAGGCTGCCATGGTGTCTAAGGGCAGAGAGCACAAGGAAGAAAGAACCATGTGCTTTTCCTGTCATACCCAATATCCAAGTGACAAATATGCCATTCTCCAGGCAGTTTTCCCTCAGACAACATCTACAACAACCCTCAAACTCCTATCCTTGGCATCGAATGGGCAGCATGAATGCTGGTGCAAGTGCAAGTGGGCAACATTGCACAGCCACTGCCTGCTCTCTTCCACTCATGCTGGTCAACGACTGAAGTCCCTGGCTGCAAGAGCTCAGTGCTTCAGGGCAGCTGCATGTGATCAACCCCTGAAAGAGGGAAAGGCACCACTTGGAGAGATGCAGCTGAAGTGAGAACAACAGCACGGCAACTTCTCTGGGGGCCCATGGCAGTGCCTCCTCTTCCAAACAAACCCGTGCCAGCACAGTGACAGTTTGCAAAGAGGAGCTGGGGCAGAAACAAGGGTAATATTAAAGACCATCTCCACCTGCAGAGCTAGAAAAGCAGCTCTGGAGAGCCTGAGCCTCAGGTCTGTGGTGTTTTCTCCACCTCCAACACTCATACACCATGCTTACTGCAAGGTCCAGGCTGCACCAAGAGGACTCTGACCGTGAGGCAAGTTCTGCCTCCCAGGGTTGCCAGGGCACCTGTTCCATTCATCCTTTGCAAAGGCACCAGACATGCCTAGCCTGTGCTGAAGAATGAGCATGGAGCTTAAGGACATGGTGAGATAACAGACAACGTGAGGACTATCATAAAACTTGATTTATGTGCAAGGCTCATTACGAGAGAGCAATTGAGACAAAACGTGATGAAGACAAGTGTCTCGTGGCAGAGCTTGGTAACTCATGAGAAACCTGGTGAACCAAAGTACCTTCTCTGGATGTATTCTGGCTCCACTCCTGCATGGGACAGGAACCAGTGTCAGACAAACTCCAGAGCAGATGCAAACTTGGGCCCCTCTCTCCTTTAGCACAAAAGGGAGGAGCTTTCACTCTTCATCTCACTGCTACAATTCAAAGCTATTAGTGCCTGTGCTTTTCTGCATTCTTCCTTTTCAGAAGTGTTTGCTGATCACTGACAAGGGCTCATGGTATGTTGTTTTATTAGGCTGACTCTCTCTGCTTTTATTTGGCTGAAAGAAAGTGCAAACAACATTCTGGCAGCCTAGAGATGCATATTGTCCCAATAGTACATGTCCCACATGCACCAGAGGCAAAATCAACTATTACAGCTCTCAGGAGCAGCTCAAATCGGTGGAGAGGGGCCTTATTCCCCTTTCAAGGGAAGTCAAATTAAGTAGCCTGGTGTATGCACAGGGAGTCCTGGCTTGAGAATAAGGAGTTCAAATTTCTAGTTTTGCCACTTACCTTGGTAGCCTTGGTCTCCTCTTGCAGTCTCTTCTCTGGCTGCACAATCTTTGGGCAGGGACTGCTTCCCACTCAGCATACTTACTCCCCATAGCACTCTGAACACTGAGACACTAAACCTACTGTAAACTGAAAACAAATAGGAAAATACTTGCCAGAGCTCCTCTAATGCCCAGCAGCAGTCAGTGCTCAGCCTAGGGGACAGAGGCTTGCTGAAGGAAAGAAGAACCTGCCTAGTTTAGAGGAAGAAATGTCTGAGAATTCTTTAATGAGGATTTCAGTGGATACAAATTGTTTCCTGGGCAATGGCTAATGACAGCTAATAGGGACCCCAGAAACAACTTACAGCACCTTCTTATTTCCTGTGGCCTGTAATCACAGTGTTCAGCTGTTATTTTCATCCTTCTAAGTAGTATAATGGACAATTGCATTCACATTTCCACTTTTTTTTTTGCCAGAGATGTCACTACTCCTGGGTGGTTTTTTCCTCTTAACACAGAAAAGCAAGATTTCTTCCTCCCTCATTGCTTCAGTTCTCAACTAATGTAAAGAGGCAGAATCCTGTGAAAAGTTTATTAGCTAACCTCTCTGGAGAATCAATTTAGCATAGTTATGCATGATAAAGCTTTACTTCTTTTATTTTTCTTTAAGTGAAAAAAAGGTAGGAAAGAGAGTTGTTTTAAATTTATGAGCTGATGCGACAGTGAGTAATGGTGAATCACTGTTTAATATTTTAGTCAACCATCTGCAAGGTGAGCTGTACTTCCATTTCGTATTTCTGAAGCTAAGAAGTCACCTCAAGTTTCATGAATAGAATCAGTCTTGCATCAGCCCCAAAAAGCTGTATTCAGCACCAACTCAATTGTTGTCCACCCAGAGATCTCAAACACATAGCCTTAGAACACGGGAGAAAACAAACACAACTATAAGCCAAAGTGGGAGTGTGAATAACTCATTGAATAAAAGGAGCTGCAAGGATGAAGCTGGCTTTTTTTGTGAGCTCTCAGTGATTCTGCAGGCAGAGTTGGAGGGAAGAGCACCTTCCTGGCTGTGCACAGAGGACTGCGATTATAGCTGTCTTTGTGCTGGCTTGAGATTGTCTTGTCTTCTTGCGCTTCCAACACCAACCCTAGCACTCCAGAGGCACTAAGCCTCATGCCAGCTTGAGATTTTCCAGCCAGTTTCCCAGGGGAATGGGGAACACAAGCTTCTCTCTCCACATACTTCTTCCTCCAGCCCAATGATGTAAGCAGAATGTCTCTGTTTCTTGGTGTCACAGCCACCCAGGAGAAAGCAGGGAGGAGGATGCAGTGTTGTCCTGTGCAGGTTTATCAGCAGTTGGGCATCTGCAGATCCACACGGCCAGGGAACACACACGTGGTGCAGATCCATCACCTGCCACGCCTGCAGGGACAGCACTGGAGCAGAGAAGCTGCAGAGCCAGATGAATGCCTTCCATGGGACGTCGCCCACTGGGAGCAACCCCAAGACACTGACATCCCAGGTGGCTCAGGAAAGCTTCCCTTAGACCTGATGTTCCCAAATTTCCCCTCTTCCTGCTCCCAGCACTGAAATCCTCATCTGCTTCTGGGTCTTAGCTGTTTCCATGATAGCGTGGTCTCTCCAGACTGGCTACTGGACTGTCTCTCACCCATTGCTCATGCCCAGCCATCAGCTGCCATTGACCAGAGCTGTCTCTTTAGCATGTGCCACCACCAAAAACAGGCTCCAGGCCCAGCCTCTCAGCCTGTCTTCTTCCAAGGGCATCTTCAAGTTCCTTCCCTTGATTAATGCGTGTTAAGACTGACGAATCTCATACCTTCCATCTCTGTAGCTGCTTTACAGTGGGGAAAAATGCAATTTCCTCTCACTTGTCAAGTGCCACGAGTTTGTGAACCATGACAATGTACCTTGTCCCTGCTGCACACAGCCTGCTCCTCCCCCAGTCTAATGGAATATGAATAGTGGTTTTGCAATAAATATGAGTTATTAAATGACTGCAGAGAGCCAGTGCTACAGAGAAGGTTACCAAGGGCCTATGTGACCCTACAGAAACAGAGCTCTCTACAGCCTGGGCAGAGCAAAACTGCTCCAAAGGAAACTGTATCAGTTGTCCTGGGGCTGACTTCTATGGATAGGGGAAACCCCTCATGCTTTTCATTCCTCTTTTCCATCTGGAGGAAGATTTCTTATATCCCTTGTCTTTACATTATCACAAATGACAGGGGAACTGACACATCCAGCTCCTTCTCAGTGTTGTATTCATATGAACAAGCAGTTTAGTCTCAATATTGGCTTGCAGATCTTTCTACCACAGCACCTGCTTCTGCCACAATGCAGTGAAATGAGATGTCAGCATGAAGTCCCTGGTCCTTCCTTCTCTCCTTAAAAATAGCTCACTTTATACTGTGTAATAGAAATTATGGAAAACTTCAGTGAACTGACTTTGACCAGAAAGATGTCTCCCTCACTTTTCATGCCAGTAGCTCACCCACCCACCTGTTAAATAGTACAGAAGCTTTATTTGCCATAGCTATTTTTCACTTTTTTGTTGGACCTGACCCTACAAGCTGAAGGAGCCTTCTGACATGTTATGTCTTTTCTCTTATGACACCTGGAGACACCATGTTCAGGTCACCTTCTGGACTCCTCACCTAACTGGTGAGATTTGGCACTGGTCTAGTGCTAAAGAAGTTCCTGATATTATGGCAGGATTTGTGCCTCAGTGATATTATCTGGCACTTAGGAAACTGTAGATTTATTTTCTGAATCCTCTGGTCCCTCCATAAAATTTCAAAAAGCTTGTTCATAAGCTTGAAGGACACATCTTGAAGGACAGTAACAGAACAAAACCACATATTCAAAGAAGTACTTTCTTTTGTGTTTTCCAGGTCTTCCAAGTGAAGCAAAATAAAGAACAAGAGAGCTTTCCACCCTCTCAATTTTTCAGACATAAAAGATCTCAAAGCAAGTACATTTTCCTGTTTTTTGAGGCGAGAGAAGCAAAGGGAAGAGTTGGTAGAGAAAAAGATAATATGTTCTCTACATCTTTAACATGTAGGGGAAGGAATTTTATAGATTTTTAAAAATGAACATGAAGCTCCGTTACTTTGGTCCATCCCCCAAGCCGTATGTGACTTGGTGTACTCAGGAGCTTCTTCTCAAAGTCCTCTATTGAGCCACCCTTAACTCTCCAGGCATTCACACACTCTGTGGTGCATGGTGTGGGTGACAATGACCAGACAGAGAAAGAAGGGCCCCCACCTTCATGCCACAGCAATTCCCTTTTCTCACTGAATCCACTACAAGGCAGGAGTGAATAAACCAACCAACAACAAAAAAAAAAGGTGAAATATCATAACACTCCAGTTCTGCCAGAAGAGTCCAGCATGTGAGTAGAAAAGACACCCTCCAACCAGCATGTATGGTCATTTTGCTTCTCTGCATTTGTCTGAATCTCTTTATGTTCCACTTTCTCCACTCATTCTTGTAACACACAGAGCTGCGATCCGAGCATCTCGTGTGTATTCATCAGTGCTTCAGAGCAGATGATTCACCTACCCCTCTTTATAATTTTATCTCCCATCAGCTGCAAAGTCAAAGTCTGAATAATGCACCATTGTTGTTTTCAGGAGCAGCCTTGTCACTGTGATAGGAATGACACCAGGAGAAAGGTACGATTTGAATCAAAACAGAGGGCCAGCAGGTAGCATCCTAAAGCTCCGGAACCGGCAGATTAAAAATAACAACAATGAAATCGTGTCTTCTAACAATGGGGAGGAAAATAATAATAATAAACACAATAGCCCTGGCTGTGGCACTGCGTGGGAAGGTGAAGGTGTATTATCCATTCTTGGCAGAAGGTAAACAGTGCTGCTTGTTTTACATCTTTACAACCAATTGTAACTGCAGCCAAGCTCTGCCTCCTCCCTGCTTCCCCCCTGCTGCATCTGGGAGAACTATCCAGTCTCCAAAAGAGGAGCTTCGAGAGGGGTACCTGCCCTGAGGGCCAGCAGCTGCCCAGCTGCAGCAGTCAGGGACAGGGACAGAGTCCATCTGTGCCAGATCCAGCTCAGGCTCTACCACGGGTTGTTAATCCCTGCAGGGCATCAGTCAGGTGTGCAGAAGAATGGATTCGCTCCTATGGCAGGGAAATCTGACATAGTTCTAAGTGATGCACCAGAGACTGAGGCTTTCGGCATGTTTAGCAAACACCAGTGGGGTTTGCTCTACATCAAAGTGCACTTCTGTGCACTTCTGTCACAAAGATGGGCAAGGAGAAGCTCAGGTATCAACAGTCAAACAAACAGGTATCAATACCAGCTTGCAGCTCTTTGGAGCTAAGCTGTGCTCCTCCAAGCATCACTGTGCTTTTTGTTTACCTCAGAGCATCCCCCCAAGTTCAATAGTAATATCTTTGGCCAGTTCCAGAAGTTCTAGGCTGGTCCTTGAAGGTCAGAACCCTCTAAGATGGGCCTTCAGATTTAAGGCGTGGCCCGGTTCATGGCTTCTTTTGACAATGGTGGCCACTTCCTTGAGATGTCTATTCCTGTTCACCATTTTAATTGCATTAATCCTGAAGTTTGGATGAATCCTGAAGGCAGGGAGCAGAACCAGAGAAGTGATACTGCTCTGTGCGTAGGTGTGCGTGTGTGTAATCAGCTCCCCAAACTATGGTTTGGTAAAAGGAGATGAAGGGAAGCAGGACATATTCAGGGAAAAAGGAAATCTATGCTACTTCAAGCAGCAAGACTTGTCAAACTATTTCCTAAGTTAGAAAGTGGCCCCTCAGCTCCACCTGTAGTTAGAGGAGGAGAAAAGGTTGTAGAACATCTCCTAGGCTGGGCTCTGGCTCACAACCATCCTCCCTGGAGGCAACGCAAGATAAACATCTTAAAAGAAAGAGGTGGTGTGAACATCCTCCCACAGTGGCAAGAAATCATTCCCTGCTCTGAGCTGTGGTTCTGTACAGGCTGGACTGATCCATCAATCCCATTACCATCAGCACAGCCATAATCCCCTCTGGTTTGTGCCAGCCTTAGTGACTACAGATCCTCAGCAGTTCCCGTAGGCAGCTGCATCATGCACCCCTTGCTGCTCCATGGCATGAAAGAGAGAGTAACCTGAAAAGCAATGACTCGCATAACCACCTGGAGCTCTTGGAAAATGCAAGCTTTGAAACACAAATAGACTATGAAACAAATGTCCCAAAAGGACGTCCAAGAATTGGCATGCTCCCACATGAGGTGCTCATTATCCTCGTTAACCTGCTCCACGCAGCCCAAAATTCATCCCTAAAAATAAAACAAATACACCTCTAATAAAACAAGCTCTGAAAGTGGTTTTTCTGGTATAACCTCATAGTCATCTTCTAGCCTCCTTTCTCCATTGGGATGACTTACTACCTTCTTAATGATCAACAGAGCAATGCAGTCAGCTGTGTGTCATGTAGACCGGGCCAAGAGAAATCTGAAATGGGTCAGGTGAAGTTCCATCCACTGTTGTGACTGTTGCCTGTTCTCCTTAAAATGATTTCTCCCTTTGCCCTAAAATTCTCAGCAAACTTCCCCTTATTCTTTCTCTGGTGAAGCCAGTATTTACTGCTCAGAACACACTCTGGCTAAAAGCCTCCCTACACTTCATTACCAAGACGAAGCACCTTGTAAGACCACCATTCCAATGGAGAGCCCATCATCCACTGTTTTCTAAGGTTCCTCTGCCTTCTGAGAGAAGTCTCTGTGACATGGGAATCCTCTGTAATGGATGGATCTGTTTCTGCTCTTTTGACTGGTGGATGTAGTCCTGATCACCAGCTGCAGTTTCCCTGCAGCAACTGTCTCCAAAAATTACTATTTTTGGAAACACAGTCTGCTGGGGCAAAGTGAATGGGTTCATTTTTCTTGAGAAGAGCCCACCAGCAGATAAGGACCTGCCTTAGTTTACTGTCTGCTAAATCACCTCAAATCCATAGGAAGCTCAGCTAACAGCCAACAAAGGCTAGCATGAGTAGTGAGTATGTGGAGGGTTTCCAAGCCATGCCACAGAGATAAATAGAGATGCCCAGAGATAAATATGGAGCTGGTCTGAAAATACAAGGATTTTGCAGTTACAGTGAGCAGGTCAAAGCACACCCCATCTGTGCTCCATTTTCTGCAGAGAAACTCCAAAACAGTGCTACAAGGTCTCAAACCTTCTCTGTCTGCTGCCTTGTGATGGCTGCCTGGACTGCAACAAACATGTTGCCACTTCCAGCACCCAGCAGTGATTGATGCTGCGTTAAGAGGACACCAGTGGTTCCGGTCTATTTACATTTCCAAGGAGCTTGGCTGGGTTTTGTGCTGGCGTTTTCTTTTGGTACACCAGCTGTGGGAGACCAAAGGGGACAAAAATTACTGCGATGCTCAAGCGAGGAAATGCTACTGTTGAGAAAACATCCTATTTATGCCATGTTTTAAAAGGAGCCCATCTTTAAGAGTTTTAAAGAGCTGCCACTGGCAACAAATGAGGCTGCTAATTTGGCCTGGCAAGCAGCATTTGCTAAACACCATTTCAGGTTTTAATTCATCACATGTAGATTTGGAATTGGAATTCTACTAGCAAAACCATCATCAGTGTGTTTTTGCAATTCCAGCTCCCTTTCTTTTCACATCAAGCCTCCCTCTCTCCCTCTGTCTTCCACAGCTGTCAGCTGTCACCAACCAGGAAGGCAGATGAGCCAGTCACAGCCCTCAGATCTGATCCAATCTCCTGTGAAACAGATGCCCAAGCCCCAGGTCCTCTTTGCTCACCAGCCTCTTGTTTGTCTACAGAAACTGCATGCGCTGCCTGCCCCCTGCAAAGTGGGGAAGAATAATTGACTTCCTGGGAAGCAGACTAGGGATTAAATGCTTTGCACATCCGCTCACGCTGAGAAGTGAGGTCCAAGAGCCTTTTTGTGCCACTCGGATGAGGCAACTACTGTGTATCCTCCTTTTCACCCAAGCTGCCACCAAGGAGCTCCCACAGGAAGCTCTCTTATTTCCTATCAGTTTCACTGCTGTGAGGTTGCTCAGAGATTGATGCTACTGATGCTAGCTTGATTCCAGCTGAGTCAAAGTCATGGCAATTTGTGGGGAAAACCTTGAGGAGTTTGCTCCTTTCTCCAGCACATATCACTTCTTCAGGACTGAGTGAGCTATGTGAAAGCTACGTGAATAAAATTCTACTTTCTCCCTACACAGCCACCACAACCACAGCTTGGGGGAAGGCAATGGTGCCAGCACTAAAAGTTCCCTATGGAAAGAGTTGTGGTACCAAAGAGAGATCTCTGAAGAAATGTGGCCCTGTTTGTGTTGTCCTCCTACACAGCCATCTTGATACTCCGATTGACCCAGTAGCTTTCCCTGATCTATCCACAAGCAAAAAAACTCCTTAGCACCTACAAAATAGACATGGTGATGTCCTCTGGCTAGGAACTAGATAAAGGATTCCTGAAAAAAAAAGGGTCATCCAACATGCCATGCTGTCAGCACCCTGCCTCCCACAGCAGCACGAGTACATCTGCGTATACAGAGCCTGCAGTGGGACAAGCACAGCCCCACCTTTTCCCTGGCATGTCTTGCCAGGTGCCTTAGGACTATCCTGGGACAGAATTTATATGTTTAAAGCAGGCAGCTAGATTTACCTTGCACCGAGCTCTTGTCTTCATAAGAATAAATCAATTGTTTAACAAGAAAAAACCTGAACCAGCAATCTCTTTTGTTTCATGTTAGTTGTAATTTTTATATCTATTTATTTGCTGTTTTTCATGGCTTGCTAGAGCATAGGAGATGAACATCACATTGGAGCAACTTCCAAACATCAGACCCCAGCTTTTTATGCAATTGGGCTTTTGAGAATTAAGTGCAAGAGTGGAGGGGTGCCTGTGCCATGGCACTGAGCCAGAGGCCAGTCAAGAGCTGGAGGGGGGCAGGTTTCCCAGCCTGCCTTTGCTGGCTGGGGCAGGTGGGCTGCTGTTCCCAGGGAAAAGAGCTGTCTAGGTACAAGAGAAGGAGTCGTGTTTTGAAAACTGCCTTCTGAATGAGTCAGCAGAGCTGTCTCCCAAGGCACTGGAGCCTGCCAGAGGGAGGAACAGATAGTTTTGTTGTTTTTTTCCTTTCTGCTGTTGAGGTCGATCACTCACTATCTCGAAGTACGTCACCAGCCTTGGGAAGCCTTTTTCTGAGTAGAATACTTCTTGACTTTTCTATTTCTGAGGAAGTTTTCCAGCCTGCCTTGCTTCTGTTTTGTCAAAGCCTGTATGTGACAGCAAGGTCTGGAGGAGAAAACAGAGCAAGCAGGCTAACATTTTTATCCCTGCAGTCCTGGCCTGAAGATGCTGCTCGCTTCCAGGCAGGGAAAGCTGCAGCCATTACAACCCTCTTCATCAGGACACACACTACCTCTAGAGATATCCCTTTCCACTTCCCTCTTCCCTCCTCTATTTCACAGGTTTCAGATACATTTTCTTGCAGAGGTGACCTCACTAGTATACATCTAATGCAATCCTGACTAGTTTGGGTTTAACCTTTGGGTCTGCTGCTTCTATTTCAGACCTGAGGAAGGATAAAAAATGTTTTCTCTATTGAGTGATACCTATTGCTTTAAGAAGGGTGTACTCTTTCTTTGCTTGCTTTTTTCCAGTCAAGGTAACTGACGTAGATAAAATTACTTTCAAGGGACATGGTAAATGCTTCAGCTCTTCAAGTTAGAGAAGACTTTTGGAAGAGATGCTTGAGCCAAAACAGACTCTTCTCTGTGCTATTCCTTCATCCTGGCTATGCAGATTTATGCCCCTCAAAGTGCTGGCATTTCTCATCTGCACCATGGCACAGGGCTACAACAGCAATCCTCTCAATCTTGGTCACATTTTGGCCTGTCATTCTCCTGATGATTTTGAATCCATGGCTGTGCCAGGCACAAATCCACAGGTGAAGGTCAGTTTGTGAGTAGTTGTTGCAGAAGATAATGTGCTTGCTCAGATCAGGGATATGCACGACAGCTTGGCTATGAGATGATCCAAATGTGATCCAATCCCCTGGCTGTCACGGTGACAAATGTGAAATGGTCTCAGGGATGAGCTAGAGCCTTCTCAGTCAGTGTGGGGAGAGGCCACTGACCTCCTGTAGCACAAATAAACAAGAAACACTGATACTCCATGCATCTGCCAGCATCAGCTTGAAGCAGGCAGCAGCCAGAAGAAATTGCATCTCCATCAGTATACCTGTTCTACCACATGGCAAAGTGTGAGCTCTGGATAAGCCTAAAATCTAAAAATCATGACCTCTACAACACCTAAAGCCATAGACACAATCAGAGATTTTTATATCAATCTTCCCCACCACCTCTATTCTCAGCCCAAACTCAGCTGATTACTAGCCCAAAAAGGATTTCTACTTCTTTGTCCCCTTTGTCATAAGGATGACAAGGCAGCATCCTTATCCCTCTAATTGCTTGATTGATTAGCATAATTAAGTTGACCTCACAGTAGTTGCTCCTGACCTGCCTCTACTCAGAAGAAGCATCTTCCATGCTTGAGCTGGGAATGGGCTTGTGTGCTGGCAAGCCTGTCTGGCCCCTCCCTGATGTATGTGTCAGCCTGGTAAAAGATAGGATCTCTTCCTACAGACCACACTCCAGTGGCTTCCTAAAGCAGGATGCTTGGCTGCTTTTTGTAGGCCCTGTGCCATAAATAAATGCACGTCACTAAGGAACAGCTTGATAGTAAAATGGTCAGAACGGCAATGTATGAAAATTGGTGTCTGGCTGCACTTGGCTAGGATTAGCTCCATCAGATGAAGCACAATTAATGCTAATTAGTTGCTGCTGCAGCCAGCTTTCCTACCTCTGATGTTCTGTGGGAGCAGGGATTACCATTGAGCTAACAGGATCATCTAAAACCAGTTGTGGCTTGCTCCTCGAAACAAGTTTTACACCCAGCTCTTTATAGTCTAGTGCCTCTTTCTGTGATCTTTTTAAAACTAAGCAGAAATACTGTTATCCCTTATTCTGATCTGCATAGCACAAGGCCAGACAATTTTGGCCATCAATTTCTGCACCAACTTTATTAATTTATGATTGCTTTGGAAAGCCAGCCAGTACCACGTTATTTCCTGCAAATGACTGTTTTTTCATAGAGATCAGTTACTGAGGTGTCAGATACTCTGCGGTATCACTCTCTGACTCTAATCTGTACTCAGACTACCTTGCTTTGGTGTGGAAAAACAGCTGAAGATGTACTTTTTCCCCAGTTCCCACTTCCCTGAGCCCAATGCACTTGCAGTAATCAGAAGGCACAGAAACAACAGACATAATACTAATATCCAAATTCCATTATAACAGAAGGCTCCTCTCAATTTTTTACAAGTTAGTATGCAATGGAAGTTGAGAAACAATGTCGTTAAAACCCACAGCTAATGCATCCTGTGGGCTGCAGAGGAAGGTTCTGGGTACACTGGTATATCTCAGGGTTTTTTTGTGGGTTTTGTTTTTTTTCTAGTTTCTCCTCCCTGGGATAACCTTTCACCCCAGGCTTTGTGCTCTTTGTGTGTTTATCAGCAAAGCACATCCAGATGCCCTTCAAGGGAGAAATGACTCATACCTGACTCACAATCGCTCAAGCAAAGCTGCAACCTTTAGTTCATTTCCTGGGAGAAGCATCTGTTAGATTCATCTTGGAAGATTAAGCATTTCTCACTGTCATTTTACAGATGGAGGCTTTTGTGACTGGCTGGGGAAGGGTCAACTGATTCCCTGCAATGGATGGAAGACAAACTTCTTCGGGCAGTCAAAGCAACTCACCAAGGACTGTGAAGATGCTCTTTAGCAAGCGCTGTGAGTCCCTTCCCAGTACCTCTTGCCTTGCAGAAAGACCTCCAGTTTCAATGTACACCTTCCAAAGGAATCTCCCTTCCCACAACAAGCCTGCAACTGCGTGGAGCTGGCAGCCGGCACGCTCCCTGCCCGCGTTATCCCCTGCGGCCGCTGTCTCCCTCACTGGCTGCTCCACTGACACACAGGAAATGCAAACTGCCCCCTGCCCACACCCCTGACTGCAATCCCAGCTCCTAAGCTGCCTACCTGGCTATAAATAACACACTGGGAGGCCACTGCAAAAGCCACCTTGTGCAGCAAAGCCAGCAGCTCCTCACTCCAAAAGGTTTCCCTCCTGTTTCTGCATGGAAAAGGCCCCTTCATAATACGACCTTTCATTCCCAGAGGACAGAAAGCAGCAAATCCAATATACATCAAAGAAGAGCTATGTTGGAAATCTATTTTTTCCATCTCCCTTTGAAGAAACCTTAGTTTCCCATTAGGCTAAGTCCTCATATACAAGATTTGCTTCATTTAGAATTCTAAAAGATAAATATGTATCTTTCCCTACCCTGGTTCTTTTCAGAAACAGAGAAAGACCTCTAGTGACATCACTAGCCCATCCTTTGGATGCACAAGTCTTAGGATCAGAAGAAAATCACCTGTTCCTCCCCATGAGCACTTGATCACATGGATGTTTACACACAGGCATCTCAATAAGCCCTGCCATAGTATATGGTATTGCTTCCCTCCGTATGCTTCCAAGTAGTATAGAAATGCTAATAATAATGTGTAGCCCTTGGTGTGCACATTCCTCTGCTTACCACTGTCTCCCTTCTTGGCTGAATAATCACAGATAATTCACTTGTCTGGATATGACTCACAGCTACTTTATTTCACACAAAGCAATTTCTAATTGCATGTTGTATGTCTGTGTTATGAAATCCAGCGCTAACTGTTATTACAAAATTAGTGCAGAAAACTGAAGGGGAAGGAAAACCACAACGAGAAACCGAGTAACAATCCACAAAGGGCCAGGCCAGAACCATGTCAGTTTTCCCTCTCTAGTACAGGACGTTGTTCCAGAGACAAGCATTTCCTAGTCATTCACACAGTAACTTGCAGGCAGGGAGACAACTGGGGTCCTTCTTTCTCTGGGCACTTTGGCAGCCAAATACAATAAAGATATAGTATGTCTCTGCTTGTTCTCATATCTGTGCTCAATAAGCCTTATGTCAAAACCAACACAGCCATGTGTGATAGCTGTGAGCTACCAGGCAGGCAGGTCCTGCCCTTTGCCTGGTGTCCCAATTGTTACAGCACTTTCAGGAAATTTTTATGCATCTCTGAAAGGACACACAGTCAGCGAGAACACATTTTAGCTGGAAAAAACACAGTTGATGCACAGCCCTGGCAATTTTTCACATTTCTGGGTATGGCCAAGTCAAAAACATATGGATTTTCAATTTTGCACAGCCCCTAGCTCCATCTGCTTGAGAGACCTCCTTCAGAGCACTGCCACTGCCAAGCGCTTCAGACAAAGTTGGGTGAAGCCTGGTAGTAAAGAGACGAGGGATAACCCATCCCATGGGCTAAATTTTACCCCCACTTCTAATGCTGTCTAGACTTTTATATAAAGCAGAGTTGTGGAGAAAGATGGACTCCAGAGTCCACATGTTCCAATCAATCTAACCATTCTAACACTTTAGGTGTGATTTTGGCCCATACCAAATGTGTCGTTCCCAATGATGTGGCCCAAGGCACAGGACTCACCAGTGACCACTCCCAACACCTTTATGGACAAGGTCACTTCAGGCTCTGAGACCCTGTATGCTCCTCTGACACTGTCCCAACAGGCTGTACTTCCTCACAGTTCTGCAAACCACGTGCTTGCAATTTGGTGCTATGAAAACATTTCTTTTGGGCATTGTAACACATCCATATTATTACTTTGAATACTTTGAACTAGAAAAACATCCTTACAAAATGAATACAGACATGTCTTGCTATCTATTGAGGACTGTTTTATTTTCTAAGCATCTACAGTGACATGTGGGCAGAATGTGGGCAAATCATCAACTATCCATCTGCATCCATGGGGACTAGGAAGGATCCAAACTCTGTGTGAAGAAGAGCTGCTAGATGCCATAAGAAAGTGCCCACAGGCAATCAGAGACCATGAAAGAGAGAAGTAATGCCAAACAAGACTCACCAAGCATAATGGGGAAGCAGATTCTTAAGAGTGAGGGGTGCTTAGACACCTGGAAAGACTACTACAGCACAAGTGTTCACCATCATTAGTAACAGTTATACAAAGATGAGACCTCTTCTGACAAGGAAATCACAGCTCCACCAGAAGCTTGCAGGCACAAAGCAGGAGCCATTAAAAGGGGGTCCCTGATCTGGACTATGCAGGTGGCCAATGTTGAAGAGCTAATAGTCCTTTCTGGCTTCAGAGCCAGAGGAAATATTGTGATTTAATCAAGCACAGAAAACCCACATGTGCAAAAGCTCAGCTCTGGAAGGCTGCCAAGACTCTGCAGTTGGACTGCAAATGAAGTGCCCAGTCCTTCCCTTGCAGCACTGAAAATGAGAGGAACTGGTCCTAGGACCCCAGAATAGCACAGGTGCTCAGGATAATCAGGATTTGACCTAAAAGCAACAAATGAAAAAAATAGGATGGCTATGAGGCAGACTTTATGTACACAAGGAAAGCAAAACATGGGCATAGTGCTGAGTGATCGTTCATGCCCACAAGGTGAGAGGCATGGTGGAAAACAGGCATTATCTTTCCTCAAGTGCCTCTCTGCCTAGCCTCGTGATTCCCTCTGGTTTCATTCATGTAAAACACAAGGATATGAATGAGAAACCCTGTGAAGCGGAGAGGAGGAGGGGGAAAGCAGGAGAAAGGATTTCATGCTACCAAGGCAACCGTCACCATGGCAACGATTTAATTAATGAGCTGGTGATGAACCCTAGCAATATGCTTCTAGTGAAGTCATGCCGTAGTAATTACCAGAGTTTCATTCATGCTGTCCTGGCAGGGGCTGTGCAGGCAGCCCAGAGAAGCCTACGAGCTCTGACAGACGGCAGCAAGCAGCCTGCTGGATCAATGGGAGGCGAGCGCGTGCCTGGGAGCGTGCTCCAGCGCTGCTCCGAGCCAGCTCCCCGGGCACTCGAGCACGGAGGCCACATGCCATCCAATCCATCTTCCAGTCCCACACTGCCAAAGGGCAACCCGGCTGGCCTCGTGCCGCCAGCACAGGCAGCATTCACAAGCAGCCTGCAGAGCAAGCAGCCTGCACAGCTACTCCCCCTGCCATGCCTTCAGCCTCCAGAAGATGATACTGAAAATAAGCAAAAAAGCTGGTGATTTGCCTTCTTTGGCTGGAGGAGTTCTCTTTTCACCCAGCAGACAGCAGCGTAACAGCTGCATGGGTATCCCAAGTGAAAAAAAAAGAGCTCCTGATAAACACGGTGGGGTTTTGACAGGCAGATATGTACCAGGGACTCTAAGCAGACAAGGAATATTTCATACAGTGGGAGGATAAATAAAATACCACAGGTGAGATACTTAAAGCAAAAGACACTACTAAAGATGAGTGTGAGGTCAGCTAATTCAGCTGTTCTCATGAGAAAAGAAGATGCTCCGCGTTGCTGCAAGTGCTGAAACACATCTCACCCCTACCCTGTGCTGTTACCTGCTCCAGAAAAATCCTCAAGCTTGGATATGATTTACACTGATCATGAGGAGAGGACATCAGTCATATTTGTCTGAAAGAGGAGGAACTGAACAAACTCGTGCTGCAGGGCTTACCCTATTTTAGCTCTTGTTGCCAACAAGCCCACTTTGTCCACTTTAGAAAACACAAATTATTCTGACAAATATTTTCATGGCAACTGAGAGAAATCACAAGGATATGCATCCCATTCACCTAAACCTAAATCTCAGCCCACAGGATTGGCTTTGCACCCTGGAACCACAACAAGAATAACCATACACAGTAAAGAAATGCACAATTTATGAGCACACAATTAATCTGTTGGCTAACACAAAATGGTTGGGACAGCATGCTCTCCAGCGAAGGGGACCCAGTGCTGACTGCCTGGACAGTCAACTCAGTCAGATAAAAAGGGGTTAGTTTTTGCCATTCATTCAAGTGGGATCTGTCTTCCAGTTCCCTCCTGCTTTTTCTCATGGTTTTCCCAACTTTTCCCATCTGTATTTACCCACTTGAACCAGGAAAAGCCAACATAGCCTTTTGCACAAAAGGCAAAACTCATCTGTTTCCCTATGCTTTATCAGCCACAGAAATCAGTACTAGTGAGCTCCCAGTTTGCATTATTATAGAGAATATCCATTTTAAAAGCCACCTCGAAACGCCAGTGCCCACAAGGTAGTTCAATGTTGTCTTTCCATCATAAGAACCTGAACTTCCATTGCTGTAACATCTGTAACTCAGGTCTCCCCTATGAGTTAGGGACTAGATACGAGAGGGGAGTTACCTCACCCTACTTTAGCAGCCCATGTCAGAATCAGACAAAGTGCCCATCTCTCCACAGCCTTTAGGAATTCAGACCACTAGTTCAGGGATAGAGCACAGTATTGGAGATACTGAACAAAGCATGGATCTGAAAAAAGCAACCATCACAGCAACAGTTACACCGACCAATGCATGTAGGCAGGCATTGCAATGCTGAGGTAGAAATAAAGTGCCTGCGTCCACTTAGAACCCAAGATCTCTAGGCAGCATCCTTCTCAACCCACTGACATTTAATTTACCTGCCAACACTCAGCCTCACTGGACCACTACTGCCAAATCTGAGCGTGGTCTGTTCAAGACCAGATCCACACCTGAAAAGCAGGTGTTCCTCTAGATGATGTCCTGAAAGGTGTGGGCAGAGAAGAGCATGAACAGTGTCTCTACCATGGTGCCTCTCTCCTGTTAATACTGCACACTGCTGGTGCTTATACAAGAGTCTGGTTGCAGCATTGATCAAATTCCACAAAATGTATATTCAGTTTCTTTTAAACTTCCTTTTGGGGCTCTAAATGAAAAAAAATCTTGGTCCCTCTTATCCTAATCTGGAATCACTGTTCAGTCTGTATTTCTCTGGTTAAAAAAATAAAATCAGAAGGAATCTTCCATCTAGCTTGGAGGATCATTCTTTACAACACTTGAAAATGAGGCAAGACAAAAGTCTCAGAAATTTCTCTTGAATAAAGTAATTCTTTTCTTTTTAAAGAAAACTCTCTCATCCATGCCAATACTAAAACATCCATGGTAAAGCACTACTTTGAAGCAAAAGACACCAGGACCCCTCAAAACCCAGCACATGCAGGGTCTGCAGTGGAGGTCTGCCATTTCTTCCGTAAAAGCTCTTCTATTTATACTCATCTTGGCAGTCTTGAAAGTACCTGCCAGATGGACAGAGATAACTGACATCCAGAAAAGACACTCCAGCAGCTGCTGTTAGCAGGGGTTGGGAAGTGTGGGGGCTGGTTAATAAGAATCCACTTACTTCCTCACGGCTGCTAGCTGCCCGCTGCCTTCCCAGGGCTTAATGGAATTTGGAGAGAGTATTTCAAGTCAGACCATCTGTCAGCACACACACTGATCAGCTCAGGCCCAGCACCTTGCCTGCACAAGCTTTCTTTCCTCACAGTGATCTTTGTTGGTGTACTCTCCCTCATCTCTCTGACTCGCAGTGATTCCCACAGGGCAGGGCTTGACCATGGGTGGTATTTGCTGCTGAGAGCTGCTGAGAGCTGCTGAGCTGAGACATGCCAGCAGGCAGAGGACTCCTGGCATGACTGCAAGCAAGGGGCAGCTGTGCCCAGGGCAGAGGTAAGAGGAGTGAACCAGATTTCACTCCACGCAGAGGCTGTGAGCCCTCAGAGCACAAACGGTCCTGGGTGGAGAAGCCCTGGGGATGACAGCTGGGTACAAAGCTGAAAGAGCTGGCAGAGCACAAAACAGAGAAAACTGTGCCCTGGCCTACACTAGATGAGTGGCCAGGAGAGAAGGAGGAGTTGGTTAAAAATCATGTCAGTTCTTAGCATTGCAAGAATGACAAAATTTAAAATGCACTCATATTTGGGAATTTTCCACAATGCTACTTATTTTACGGTCTTTGACACCTCTTAGTTTTGCTAAGGATTTCCCATCAGGCAACACATTATTCAACATATGTTCATTAATGTCCTGAAAGAAGATTTCTCTCATCTCTCCATATTCAGGTTTCCCTTTGCAATTCTAAAACCAAACTCACCTTTTTTCCAGCGAACACAAGGAGCTAGCCTGGCATAATCACAAGGTTCCAGGAACTGAGGCTTCAAGACCAACTGAGCCTTGTGTGAGCCTCCTGAAAAATTCACAGGCATTTCCTAACTGAGTTATTATAAAGTAAATGCGTTATTATATAATAAAAAGCTATTTTTGTTCTCCATAAACATAGACATTGGAGCAAGTCTCTTCTGACACAGTAACATGGCACTTACCTGTAGTTCAGCCGCTGCATTCACTTCTGCCTTATTAACACATTTGCCTGCAGAGGAAGAATAAATGGGAACAAACAATTGGGTATTTATTTTTCTGGGCCACGTTATTTCAGAGATCTGCCTCTTACTAGTAAGATACATAAGTGACAAGCATTAAGGCTTCTCTGTATCTCTGATCTCATTTATAACCAGAACAATCTTCAGTAACTGTTGAAATAAAAGGAGTTAGTCCTCAGGTCAGAATACACCCCATGCAATACCAGCTACAGAGCCCACTGCTCCTTTACAGTTGTAATTTCGCCCAGGAGTAAAATTTTTATTGAAGCATAAGATTTTAGAGCCTTAATCTGTCCTTTTGTTTCCCTTTTTTTTAAAAATCATTTCAATCTCATCGAGTTAGAAAGAAGTTTGAGACATTCCAAGTTTAAGAGACAATTAACAACAAATTATTTTAGATAATTTTGTTTTTTCTGAGGTGATTCTACCTCTATGAAGGTGTATTTGAGTTAAGAATTTAGCCAGACTAAACCTCTGAGTTGCTGCAAGTCAATAAATCACCACTGCTGACCTCTTGAGAGTAATATTGTTAGAAACTGGGGCATCAATATCAGATACCTTGGACAGCCTGGCAATTTAAGAAAGCTGATGATCACACTTCAAAATTCTTTTTTTCAATACTGTGGGTCCAAGAAAACCCTAAAGTCATTCTTTATCTCTCACTAGATTTTGACTTGAAAATCAGTTGATTTTAAATTCCTTTTATCCGAGAGGTCAGGATTCCATTAAAATCACACTGTGGCACTGATCTGAAGCTTTAGTTTTGGTAGCTTTACTGCACTGACAAAAGGGAACACGTGGGGTTAAAACTCATTATTTCTTTGTGGTTTGTTTCACTCATATGTGTGTGTCTTCCCTGCTGGTAGAAGCATGACCTTCAAAACGCCTTGCTGCACCCATGTACTGTCAGAAACCCATTCATCTCCCTCATGCTCAGGAGGACAATCTGGAGGGTAAAAGGAAAGGGCTCCTCACCCACAAGATGTTGTTATAAATGAAGTCCCATTTGTCTAATTCAATAAATCACAAACTTAAAATTTAAAAACAATTTTTAATTAAGCAGTTATTTTATATAAAAGGTTAGAATCCAATATAAAATAGATACAAAATTATTTTATATAAAAGATTACAATCCAATATAATAAATAATTTGATGATGGTTTGAATAAAGCATAAGCAAAACCACCTGGGGTAACTGACTGGGGTACGTGGGTGGGATTCTCCCCTACCTCACGTAGGACAAACAAAGGATTCCAGACACTTATGTACTGTATGCTAATACCATCAATATTGCTTTATAAATCTCCTAGTTTCAATTCCTAATATCTATGTCACTATACTATACAGTGCATGCTCTCACTGTTGCTAAGGGGTCTTCTGTACTTTTTGAGGTCTTTTGGATGAAGGCTGAGGTTTTTCCAGCCGTCCTTCGGACCACCTGGCAGGTGGCACATGCACAGTGAGCTTGGTGCTATTAAGTAAGTCCTATGTTCCAATTAAACCTTATTTATTACATAGGTAAGACCACTATTTTAGGCTCTCCATCTGGAGCTGTCCCAACTTTCTCCTTCTCAAGGTCTGTCCTGCTCTGGGAGAGGTCCCAATTCCATCTTGATGCCAGCTTTGGTTTGGGAGGTTTCCTGACTTTGCCCATCCATCCCCAGGCCAAGTCCAATTCCAGCATCCTGTTTCTCACATATATCATTTACTCAGAAATCCATCTGCTTTGTAACACTAATCACATATACTTTTTCAATTATATTTCCCAAAATACTGATACAATTAAAATTTAATCAGCACAAATCACATCTATATATCACAATGGCAAGGGATGTCTGGCATGGCAAGAGCTGCCCCCAACAATACATAGCTGCCTGCCTGTTAGGGGAGCTGTAGTACGTGGGTGAGCACCACCAAGTGAATGATATTCTGAGGGTAGAAGCCAAAAGAATTAAATGGGAGAAGGCAAACCCAGCCTCCCAGTGAGGGATCACATTTTCAGGTGGATCAGCTACAAACAGGCTCTGCTTCTGAACAGTGCTGGCTGAGAAAAAACCATGGGCTTCCAGTTCCTTCTGACAACATCAGCTACTGTTCAAACTTGGCTTGTTTTCACATTCTGCCTGTGCTTCTCAGGTGTCGGCAGCACACACACACACTCCTGTACTCTCAGTCCTATTGCCAGCATGCAGGTCAATGAGAATCTTCCACTGCAGGGTCAGTCTGGGAAAGACGAAGCCAGAGCTGTAGGCAGTCACAAAGAGTATGGTATGACCATTAAAAGTTGCTGGTTCATATAATTTTCACCCATTTTGGTGTGAAATTTGCCATAAGGGCATAATCTCGAGTGTTCTGGAAAAAAAATCTACACAGCTGCAATTCTTGAAGACCTCTTAATGAAGAGAAACACTTAAAATTAATACTTGGCTACCAGAGAAATTGACCAATTCATCAGGGCTTTATTACTGTTAACATATTATCTTTCCCACATAATGTTTAATTAATGCAATAAGAGAAGGAAGAGTGGCACAGGCAGCAGCAAATCCTGAAATGTCAAAAGGGAAGCAAGCCCCACGGGTCATCCCAGACTTGTCCTGGACTAGGACCACTGATGGAATGCAATGCCATGAGACACTCAAATACCTTAAAATAAATTTAATCTGTTTTTAAAACAGCTAAAATCTCACAAGCAATGTTCCTTACCTAGAAAGTTAATATTTCAAAACAGACCAGTAGAAACACAGTGAAGAAAATATTGAGAAATTATATATCAGCCCTGGAAGATGTGTTCACTTCACTTCAGCATGTTTTCAATTCCTAAACTTCTGGAATTTGAAGTAAAATGGTGTTCAACAAAGAAAGGTTTGTTTGGGGTTTTTTTAGCAGTTGCTAATTTATTTATGGTGGAATTATTTGCATTAGTCTGCCTTTTTTTGCTGTCAGTTTGGCGATTTTGGAATATGTTGTTGAGTCTTTAAAGGAATACAAATCTATATGCATTCAATACACTTAATTTCATCTTAGAATACACAAGAGTTTTTAAAATCCTGCTTCTAACTGACGCAAGCAACATTTCCTAAGTTTTCAGAAAAAAAATTGTATCTCAAAATGATCTCTTGGCTTCTGCAGCAACACTTGAAATCATCAAGGAATCCCTCAATATCCCTGCATCTTTCCTTTGCAAAAAACGACTCTAGCAGGTCAAATTTCTTCTTCTTGAGTACGTGCATCTCCCAGTTTGTGAGTATATATATATGTGATCAAAAAAGACCACTGCTTAAAACTGCTGCTCCAATTGATTTTGTCATTGCCTTTGTAGGAAGGTGTGAACAGCCTTTTGTATTTGCATAGACTTGGAAGAGGGAAATAAGGACCGAAATAAAACCACATAAGCACAGAGATATTCAAGGACAGTGTGTTGAATAGAGCTGTCATGGATGGAGCTGCTCTGGACAGTTATGTTGGTTCCTCCCTTTAGGGAGTTTTTTTGGGCAGAGAGCAGTCTGCTCTGAGCAACACACCCAGGTGAGAGGTTAGGGGGCTAAGAGCAGATCTGGTGTCCAGATCCTTCTGCCCACAATGGATCAAGCTCTCAAGGTCTCACAAGAAAAGTCAGTGCATGAATCCACAAGAACAAATGAATTGCATGCTTTGGTTCAAATAGAGCTGAGTCTCCTTTACCTACCCCTGAACTGGATTTACACAAAAAGTAATTCTTTCTTATGCCAAACTCATAATTCAGTTAAATTACTTGCTGTATTAAGTTGCTGAATACAGTGATTTATCGATTCAGTCTTAATTGTGACCTTATTTTCATCCTTTCTTGTTCTTCTTTAATTAGTTTCATGAAACTGCAGTTAATTAGCCTAATAACGTGCTTGATAAGCATATACTTGCTCACTTCTTTTTGGCAAAATCCATAAAGAGTACCTGGGGCTGGTCTATCCCTTCAAGTCATATGAACATCCAATTCTGCCTAATATCTAAAGCCCAAATTCACAAAGCAATTATAGGACCCTAAGCCCCATGTTAACAGAACTCACTCTCATTCATTTATTTCATTATTTATCTGAATGAATCCAAGTCTATTGCAGCCTTCCCTGCAAAAGTGCAAAACCTTCCCTCACTGTAGGGCCAGTGAGCCCAGCATGAAAAAATTAGTGCTGTCTCATTCCACACAGGACCCCTGCTTGTCTGTTAGTTGTGTTGGCATTGGCTGGCTCCCAGCCATCACACACAAAGTAGTGCCAAGGGCTACTGCACCATCTCCACGGACACAGGCTGCTCTAGGAGAGGTGCAAGTTCTGTAGAGAAACGGTCCCAGCACTCGTGCCAGAACTAAATCTGAATTTTACAGATGGGCTCATTATCAGAACAAACCAAAATGCTCGGTCTGCAAGGTCTCTAATTCCCAATATGTAAGAGCCCACCTCTTTTTTGTCTATGCTGGACTTTCTGCACCAAATCAGAGCGAATTCTGCTAAGCAGGGTCCATGACCAGCTTGCCTTCTTTCCACTTCCACTTCAAAAGTTCCACTACCTCTTTCCAGATATCTGGAAAGAATTTATTTGGTTTCACCACCTCTTTCCAGATATCTTACTGCACTGCACAAGCACTACGCACCATGCACCTGAATTCCAAAGACTGGGGACCTTCAAAGGGAGCCTGGAACACCAACACCCTGAAAACATCCTGTGGCCCCCTTCCACTTCCACCTGAAAAACACACTTCCTACTCTGCAGGAAGGGGAGAGTGCAAACATATCTGTGCAGACATGCAACCCATCTCCAAGTGAACAGCACCAGAAAGGAATGTTCGGTGAAGAGTGGTGTTCATAACCATCCTTTTATTCTTTGACTTCTATAGCCGCTGATATAGGTTATTTTCTGTGTCCAGAACAACCAACCTAAATACATTAAAAAAACATATGAGGGGAGAACAAGGTTCCTAAGGAGCTTCTTTAATGAAAATCTATCAAACACTGCCAGAAGAGCTAAGCCATGTGGTTTAAGTTGTATTTTAAGAAAGGAGGGTGTTTATTAGCTTTTGTTCCTATTTTTTGTTGTCTAGTGCTTGAAAGAACCTTATGTCAGATGCCCATACCAGAGATAAAAATAGAGGGCCAATGTTCCCTGCTTTTGCTATTAGTTTAACTCCACTGGCATGTGCTCTAGGTAAATCCCTGTAAGATGGGTCTCTTCGCCTATCCAAAATGGGTCCTTAGACTCAAGCTGAAGAATAGCTGAAGACTCAAGCTGTCTGACTGCCAAGCTGAAGAATAATTATTAGCAGAATGATCCCCAGATGAGCACTGAACAGGAAACAGGGCTGATTAACTAAGGCAGGAAACTCTCCAAACCTTGTTTGAAAGTTTTTTTTCTCACTTAGGGCTCTGCCTGGCACCACTGGGACCACCCCCAACACAGTCACACCACACAGGTGTAGAGAGGATCTGTTTAGCAGAAGTGGGTCAGACAAGAGGAAGCTGAGGCACAAAATGAGAGATGCATTTTAATAGTCTGAAATCCCCAGTGGATCTGAACACCCCAGGAACCAGCATTTGGAGTTTTTGAATCCAGACTGAGCAGCACACATCCTTAGGGAAATCTCATGATCCAGACCACTGCAGTCCTCTCAGACCTTCGGAGCTCTTTCTTCATAGTCCTCACAAAGCACTGTGCCCATTTTTCCTCTTTCAAAAACTGCATTTCTCATCTACATCATATTGCCTTGTGATGAGAGAAACCCTGAGGTCCCTGGGCAGTGAACACAACCAGCCTGGGGAACTGGGCACAAAGGCTCAGCCAGTCAGGAGTTTTGCCTTCCAGGCAAAATTATGCAATGACAATTTAGTCATTTATTGCCATAAGCAAATGGTCATCTCTAGCAACAGAATGATTGTGCCAAACAGCATTTCCAATTTGTGAGCCTTCCCCACAAATGAATCAATTATCACTTCTAGCTGGGATCATTACACAGCCTTGTTCCCTTCTGCATTGTTTGCTCAATGGTAATATTGCTGTGTGTCTTCATTAACTAGAAGTGATTAGAAAAGAAACAACCATAATTCATATTCCAAAAGTCATCCTCCCATGTACCCATTCACTCACCATTCCTAATTAAGTTCATGAAAGATTAATTCCTTAATGGTTATGATTTGTAATGTTAATTAATTAGCTGCTTTTCCATTAAACATTCAAAGGTTTCCAGCATTACATAGATTCCTTAATTAGCCCATGGCAAGTATAAAAAAAAGAAAAAAAAAATTTACGAACTCCTCTTTGTCCCTTAGGCAATTTATCAGCTGCCTGGTCTTCCAGTCCATCTCTTTTCCCACTCTGGGCAGAACCCCTTTCCTTCACTGCTGCAAACATACCTGCTTGGCTCATTCATCTTTCTCAGAGGATAACATAACCAAGGAACAGGCACAGCTGGCTGACCTCACTCTTACCCTGGGGAGAAAGTACTTTTATATGAACTTTGCTGTTGTTAGTGGACATGAAATGGAAGAGTGGATTCAAATCACAACAGTGAGGTTTGATCTCAGTAAGGCAGAAGCCTTTATTAGGAATTTGCAACCCTTTTTAGAAGGTGTTCCGATACAGGTTAATATGATTGGCCAAAGGAACCAACTCACTGGTCCCACTGGTGGAACAGGAGAAAAACACATTCAGATCATGTGTGTGACATTGTTTTGAGAACCAAAACCTATTTACAAAAAACAGTCCTTGAAAGAGAAAGTTTCTCAAAAGATTTTCTCTTGGGAACAGATCCTGACAGGCCGAAACCCTCTCAGGCTCAGAAAATCACGTCCACACTTTGCCTCTTTTCAAGTTCTCTAAGGTGTGCAGACCTGAAACTAAAAAGCTGCCTAGGATGAAGCTTGGGATGAGAATCCCCAGGATTGTTGAGCTCTGTGTGATGCCTGCAGTGGGACCATTATTTACATTGCAATTCCAGTTAGCCTGGCAGGAGCTCCCTGCAAATTCTTCTTCCTCACAGTTTCCAAGGCAACTTCTTTGGCTCCTGGTTGTGATAGGTTTTGAGGGATGCCCACAGGGTTTTGCAAGCTCAGCCTGTCCTCTCTGCCCTGATGGCAGTGACTGGAATCTCCCACAAAAATTACTCTCAGAGGCCTTTCTTCCCTAAACACATCTGAAAATATAGCAGAATGGGGGAGTTCTCTCTAGCCCTTCTTGACTTGTTCCATGTGGCTTTGCAGCCACTGGGAGTAACTAAAAAAAGTCAGAGTTGTGTTCTTAGGATATATCCATGGCCCCTTTCCAAAGCCACTTTTAAAGGTATCCCTAAACCATGTTCTGCTAACACCACAGTTCCCAAAATTTCTCTAGCACAGGGCTCTGGGAGAATGTCTGCAACCCTGACCACACCAACATGGCAGGCCTGACCCATGGTAAAATGGCTTTTTAAGTGGTCAGAGAATTATAGCTGAGGAATGGTGTAATCTAGCCTTGGCTTCAGCTCTGTACTTTCCATACACCTACTCACAGAAAGAAGGATTCCCACAAGCTGGATGCACCCAGGTGGGCTGCTCCACAAGCCAGGTCACTCCCTGCCTCTCTGCAGGTGCTGTAACCACAGTCCTCAGGGGCAACCTCAGCACCAATCACCAATTTGCTTCCAGAGTCTGGTAGATAAACCTGGTAATGTGCAAGGAACTAAAGAGAATTACAGTTAAAAGAGGAAGCATCCCGTCCTGGACCAACACCACAGGGTGAGGAGCTTGCTCAGTTGCTACTTGCCAACAGGAAAAGCTCCATGCTAAAGTAATAGCAAATACATGAGCAGGAGAGCCACAGCTACTTTGTCCTTTGCACCTGAAAATTTTGCCATTAGCAATTGTAGTTCTTTCTCAAGCTCCCCAGAGGTGTTTTCCTTTCTTTAGTTACTGCACTACACTTGATTCTCAAAACAAACTCATCCCATAGCTCCAAGCCCTCCACTTGAAGGCCAAAGCAAATTTTGATCTGCTGCAAAGGGTCCCCTCTGTGTGATAAACCATAAAGGAAACTCACCAGTAGATCTTCCTACTGTGGTCATTAACATGGGGTCAGCACCTGCAAGCAAAAGGGTCTGTAAATGTAGGAAAATTGAGATTGGCAGGATCCCACAGTGATGACAATGTGCCCACAGGGTACCAGGCCTCACTATAGCACACATATCAGAACCATAGCAAACGTGGAGGGAGCAGACCTCCCTCATTCCATGGCCTGGCCACCATATATTGCAGAGGGAAAAACACAGCAGCAGTCTTGTATTCCTCAGGACACAGCCCAGGAAATTTTTTCTAGCCAATTACTATCCCATACATTCATACCTGATCAGAAAAGGCAGTGAAAGCCAGAACAAATGGTAAAAATCCAATGTTGCAATTTGCACACCTCCTTTCTGCAGGAGCTCAGTGAGGTGTAAACCAGTTCCAGCAAGCTGTCATCTCCATGCAGGTGCTTCTATTACAGCAGTACATGCTGTTCAAACATGAGGGGTTTGGATCATTTCTAGTACAGCCAGTGAAGCAAATGTCCCTTAGGACAGCCACATCATGATTCGTGGTAGCTAGAGAAGCTGACAGGTAGGAAGTTCTCCTGTAAACATCATATGCATCTGCCAGGAAGTCTCCACATCATCTGGTGACAGGGACACAGGAGGATTTGAGACAGAGACCACAGCTGAGCCATGTCCCCAGGTTACCTCAGCTGACCTTTCAGTTTAGATGTTTTCTGCCACTCCAAGTAAACCTTGCCCCTGTGTTTGGCTCCCAGCAGGAAAAGCTGAACAACTCCTGAAGCATTTCTCTTCTCTGCTTCCTACTGTCATTATTACTTGGTGACTCACTCCTGAGTATGCCCACAACCTGCTCAGCCTTTGCTGCTGGAAAGCCCTGCCAAACACAGCCCTGCAGCTCATTCAAGATAAATACCACCTGTCCCCTTCCTCCCCTCGAGCACCAGCATAGGCACACTTGGGAGCAGAAGAGATCCCAGCCCTCCCAAATGGGGCTCAGAGTGAGACACAGTACAGACAGAAAAATCCTATGTGAATTAGCAGAGGAAAGAGAAAGAGAGCTAGGAATGGCCCTTTCTACCTGCTAGCAGTCCTTGGTCACAGCTTGTGGAAAGCTCTAGGATTGCCAGGCAGGGATCTGAATGGCTGGGTGAGACCTCACATTCCCCAGACATCCTCATGCCCTCATTCCTGCACAGCCCTGTCACTCCTGCAGTGCTCACAATGGATGTTGAAGCACCGAGCCTGACGGAACGGGCAGTTTTACTCTGAATTACAGGTGTCTCCAGCACAGCAAGGAAAGGAAGCACTTCTGCACTGCTGATGCTGTGAGCATGAGACCACTACGTTACACTACTATATTATCCAGCCGGCAGCGTAAATGGACGATTGAGCTCTTTACCCTAAAAAAATTCTGCAAACAAAACCAGTCTTGCAAGCAGGCAAGACGGAGCACTTGCCATGTGCAAGGCTGCCACCACATGGTACAAGCCTGTACACTCCTTGAGCCAGAGCAGGAGAGGGAAAAATTATTCTCACACCTCCAACCAGTCCTTGCCTCACTAACTAGCTATGGCCAAATCCTGATGTGTCAGCTGGATCAATTGCTTTGATCAGGTTCCTCTTGCACCCTTCCATCCACTCTAAGTCACTCAAATCTCTTGTGAAGAAACCACCTGAATCTTGTAAAATAAAGATTCCTAAGACATGGATGACATCTGGCCATTCTCACTACAGAAAATTTGAATTGAGCAAAATCAGTTTAACAATGCCTCACAGACATGAAAAGTCTGGGCTCAGCAGAGCATGAGAGCATTGATAGACAAAAATCGACCAAGCTTTTGCAGTTCCTAAACTCATATAGCTTGTGGCATGGAACTAAGGCAAAAGCACCTCCAATAATGGCTGGGCAGCCTTGGCCTCTCGTGTTGAACTACAGAGCAGTTCAGGGAACCATGGTTCTGCTGTGCAGTAACAGAACCAGAACACAAATGTAGAAGTGAGAGGAGCAGGAGAAATCACAGCTTTGTGTTGGAGGAGTACAGGCCAAGTCAGGCCATGGAGGGAGGATAGGGAAACAAAGCTGAGATCCAACAAAGCTGCCTCCATCATCCTGAAGCCCAGGCAGTGTTTCGGGGATTCTTGACTTTTGAAGGTCTTTCCACCCAGGAGAACCACACAGAAATGGTGCCTCCAACATGTCCCAGGCTTGTCACCTCCTCCTCCTTTTTGCTGTTGTCCTCTCCTGACTGATGGCAGGTTTCTAATGAAAATATAGACCCCAAAGTGGTGGCTGGCAGTAGTTCAGACAGTGAGGCACAACCAGACATGGCAAAGTGGATTCTTTGTCATTGGCCTTCACAGAGAAGAGACGGTCTTCTGCAGCACTGAGCCTTCATGGGGATGGTGCCTACCATCTTTACAGAAAACTCATCTCCATTTCCAAGCCATCATCATCTTTCCCGGTGAATAAAGGTCTTTTTATCCTCCATTTTACCAGGCAATCCATCAGGCAGACAGGCATCAAAGCCTGACTGAGATAAACCAGCTAACAGTGAAATCCTTATCTGCAGTTCATCCTCACTCTTGAAGACCATAAAACACATTGAGTGTTTTCAAGATAAGAATACCTCTCTTTATAGGGTCACAGAGAGCACATAGTGCCATGAAACATGCTTAGGGCACAGCACAGCATAAACAGTGCACTGGGAAAACAGAGATGTTGAACACACTCCCCCTCCTCCCTTCCACCTGCTCTCCCTCTGCCCTGTTCATAGCTACTGCCTATTGCTTTCCCCCAACATGGACCAGGTAAAACGTCTTCATCCTACAAACCCAGCCCAAGAGCACTAGAAGTTGGACAGAATCTTTGCTGGAATAGAGATAGGGACCACATTTCTTAAGTGATCACACCATTCACAGAGCTTTTTCCTGGAGGGTGAAGAAGGTGTGAGGCTGTCCCTGAAAGTAGATCTGCATAGGAACTGTCCTGGCTGAAACCACTCTATGATAAATAGGTGGGCATTGAAGAAGTTGCCCTTGATTTTTTACAAGTCTTCTCATTTGGAAGTAAGACAAGTGTTGCTGGATTGATTCACTTCCAAGCACTGTGCTGATGCAGTAGCAGCTTTGATCTCAGGAACACCCTCTGCCCTTTTACAGCTGAAAAAGGTTTGTGCTGACCCTCCAGCTGGGTTGTTCCTCTATAGCTGCAGGTCATCTATGGGGTCTGAGTTTAGCTTTAGCACCTAGAAAAAGGTGAGCAGCCTTCTGAGTAGGTTCCTTTAAACTTGTCTCCTTTAACAGCTTAAGCAGTTAGAAGAAGCTTTTACAGCCTGTCTTGAAAGTTCCTGCTCTTTGAGAAAACTTTTGACATAAGTAAGGCCACTGGGACTAACCACCTCCCTCCACAGGGGTTATAATCCCAGGCAAATCACTAAGACAAAGTGTGTGTCCCCTTCAGCAGGACGGTGGCCCAGCTCTGCCATGAGTCATTTGAGCTAGCACACAGACAGAAATCAAAGCTGGCACTTGTAAACCTGTCCATGACAGATCAAGTAGACAGATGTGCTTAGCTGAGCTGAAAACAACAGCAGGAAAGAACTTCTGGAGGAGAGAGAAAAAAGAAAACTATGTTGATTTCTGCCCATCAAAACACCCTTCAGGAGCTTTCTGGAGGCTCCAGTGACTACTAAAGCCCTTGTTCAAGCCTGAGCGCCGCAGCAATACACACACATCTCTCTGCCAGGCAGGAGGCTGCTGTGCTTTGTGCTGTGACAGTGACTGACAGCATGAGCAGAGCCAGGAATGCATGGCCACCTCCAGGCAGTCCTTTCCCCATTGTCCCACAGCACATGTAGCAGTCCTGTCCCAAATCACTGCAGTCCTGTCCCAAAGCAATGCTCCTCAGGGCACAGAACACTGCAGCACCTGCAGCCACCTCCCTTCAGTGAGCACCCCCATATTACACATGGATGGGAAGCAGCCATGGACACAAAGAAGGCAGCTGGCCAGCCAGTAAATTAATTTCAAAGACAGGCAAGTGATAGATGGGATTCATGAGGGAAACAGGAGAGGATAAATTGCCCATCTGTGACTGATACAGCGGAGAACAGCACATGATGGAGCAAAATGAACGGGCACAGAGGGATCAAGGATGGAAATAGTGAGTGGAGTGTAAATAATTGAATCCCTGAGGCCTGGATCCTGTCTTTGGGACTACGTGGGATTGCAGACGTAGGAGCACAACTGAAGGGAATGATTCATAGGCTATGTGTGACAGATAGGACCCCCAGAGCAATCTCTTAGTGGTGTGGAGGTGGGAATGCCACTGGCAGGATGGTGAGGGAGTGTATGAGATGAGGCGCTTCCTCCGCATCTATGAACCTTCAAACCCAGCCTCTATGGAAACAGTCTGGAGGAGTCTACCAAAATTAGAGGCGATGCCACAGCTCAGCACTCAGGACCTGGTCAGGGAGGCAGCTTATCAGCTGGAACCAATTCCCAACACACAACAAACCCAGACTTACACCAAAAGTCTGTTGGTCTCCTCAGTGCTGCGGATTCCTTCCCTGCAGGAATCTTTGTCAGGGAGACTAAAACATTAGAAAAATCAGCTCTCCCCCCTCTGTCCATCTCTGCCCTGCTGCAGTGCAGATTCAAGTTGGCAGAATCAGCCAGCAAGCAAGTGCTAAACCATTTCTAGGGCATTCCAGTCTCACAGGAGACAGGAGCCACCCAGTACCTCAGGAAAGAGGCAGTGCCACCCCAGACCAGTGTGCCAAAAAGCACCTCAGAAGCATTTTTGATTGTCCAGTGCTGTGTCACTTGGTTTCACCCCTGCAGTTACTCAGATGGAAAGACAAGGTCCTGTACTTATGGCAGGAGACTCACAAGGACATGGCACAAGTGCAGCTGGGACGTGCCCAAGCACTGTGCCCCAGCACTTGAGCCCTTTTAGACTGCCTGCAGCAGTGCAGGCCCATCAGCTGCACTGTCCTGCTGCTACAGTGGATTTAGCATCCTCTCCCAAATGACTAGGGGCTGCAAGAGGACATTCACTGCAGCCTGTGTGTGACCACAGCATCCCTCTCACCAGCCTCTGCTCTCCAAGGGGCCATCAACAATGGCCAACAGAAAACTGGAGCAAATGCATACCCAAACTTCCCATGTTGTCACCTTCCTGCCTGTAGCAGCCTGCAGGAACCTGTTCAAGTGGGAATTTTCACGCTCTTAAGGCCACCTATGGTTTCTTACTTGCAACTCTATTTTTTTCTTCCAATTCTAAACCTTTAGCATTCACCACAACCTGTGGCAAAGAGGATATTTCATGCCACACTGCTGAATCCTAGAAGTAGCAGGCAATCCAGTTCCTTAGTCCCAATCCTCCTGGTACCTGTGATGACTTGGGAAGGCTGATCTAGAGCAGAGGCTAGACAGAGTTCAGAATAAAGTAGGTGTTTATTAAAAGGCCTTAAAGGATATGCCTTGGGCAGTACAAGAGCCTGGCCAGGGCTACACCCAAGATGGACCCAAAATAGTCACAAAAATGGACAACTAGTCACGACGTCTCACATTTTTATAAGTTTTGGGCCATCTGCATATTGGAGTTAATTGTCCAATTACAGCTTCAGATTATGAAGTCACATCCTTCTTGTTTTCTCTCTTCAGTCCACCATTATTTATGCTTTTGGGCCTGAAACTTGTAACGATTGTCCTTGGTATCAAGTTGGAAAAGGAATTGTTTTGTTTATCGACTCTGTGAAGAAAGTTTTCTAACACTTAATATGAAGCTCAGAACTACACACCTAGGCAGTGCAGAATCTAAAAACCATGAAAGCTAAAACTTAAGGCATCACCTGAGCTTCTTCCTGTACCTATTTTAAGAAGGTGAGGTGACAGGTAGATTTTTGTTGTTTTGGTTTTTTTTGAGATTGCGAACTAATTTTATGCTGAGGTCTGCTGTCTTATTGCTCATTTCAAACCTGCCCTGCCACCTAAACCCTGGGAAGGGTGGCTGAAATGGATCTTTGGGTCTTTACTCCCTCCCACTTGGAACAGGACTACTGGAAACAGTAGATAAACAAAATTATAACCTTATCTAGCTGAGTCCTGAAAAATCCCCAAAGATGAAGATGTCAAAGGCCGCAAGTCTTCAACACATTTTCTTTAGTGAAAGGTTCCACAAATTCTGGAGGTGGTCACAATCAGTGCCAATCTTGGCAGCAGGTACATCTCAGAAAGACCTGGCCAGCACTCACTGGAGCAGCAGCAAGGCTGTGGAGCACCAGAAGAATTTGACTGAAGTTCAAATAAATTCTAGCTTCCATGCACAGAGGGTTATTCCACTAACCATAAGGCAGAAATAGACCTTCTCTGTAGGGATGTAACTTCTAATTATGTATTGTTCCCTGCAGCCTATATGCTAGGTTCATTATTATCTTCCATGTTTGTTAATCAGCTACCTGATTTTAACAAGAAGATAACTTCTAGGAGATATGCAAACAATTCTGCAATTTTCCTTTCCAATGACTCAGCATTTGTATCAGAAATGCGTTAACAGAATACAAAAGCTATTAAGAAGCTCTCTGCATCATTATACTCTTCCTTGCCTTCAGTTCTTAATAACTTAAGAAAGAAAATTAGTATTTTGTAATAGACACTCAATCTTGCCAGAAGAAAATTTTTAAGTTATCTTTTCTTCTGTTTAAAATCTCATTTCTACAATTTTCCCATCTCCAAAATTTTACTGAAATAAGGCAAAATTAAATACTCTCAGCACAAAAATGTAAGTGAAACAAAATGCTTTCAGAATTGAGGAGACTGGCACCAGTTTCAAATATGATTGTCACATTGAGAGTCAATAAAACACCTTCATTTTACTTTTTCCTATTCTCTCCAGGACAGAACACATGGCTGTGACTGAGTTCATATTACTGTCACAGAAAGGCAACTGAAGTGATGTTTACCCAAATGATCCCATTCATGCCATTTATTTGTGATCAAGCGCAACACATTGATGGTCATGGAATTAACATTAAATATGCTGGAAAATACATCAGTGTAGAGAACATTTTTAGGGGGCAGTTATTCCCTTAGGTGACATGATGACAGTACACACACATTTAGTACTTGTTATGCAGGAGTTGTTCAGGAGAAAGCTGGTCTGGGATACCAAGAGGTGGAACACTGAGATCTTACTTGGTTCACATTGTTCAGGCTTTTTTTCTGAGCAAGAGCTTTGCATTTAACTGTTTAGAGGAACTTACAAGATTCACAGCCTAGGAGATAACTTCTACCCTTGGTTTTGCTTTCTTTACCTTTCCTATGGTTGTGCTTTTTTCACCTTCAGCTGGCACCTTTCCCTTTAGAAAATCACACCTTCAAGAAACGTGGAAATCCACTCCAGCACAATTCTCCAGTATTTAATCCCCTTATGATCCTTCCCCCAGGATTATAAAGGGATTATGGCAAATCCAGCAACCATCTCATAACAAGGTAACAGAAAGACATCTTCATCTCAAATGGCTTAGTATGCAAAGCTGGGGCAGAAAGTTGGGACAGCCAGGGAAGGAGATCAAGCAGAGAGAAATAATCCTCTACATGCTTCTCCAGCCGCAAAACATTCTGATTAGGGGTCTTGTTTAAGACAGCCAAGCCTTTGCATGAAACATGCCTTGTGCTGGGTAGTAACCACAAAGGTGTGCACAGAATGAAAATCTGAAACTGCAGTCAACTTGCAGAGGTCACCTGGAGGAATAAGAACATATTAAGCAGATAACAAAATAACCTCCCTATGATGCCATGTAGGCAGGGCACACTGTCAGAAAAAAAAACCCCATACTTGAAAGGATTCAGAGTCTGACACACAGACAAGAAAGGTGTGTGTGATGCCTGTGTATGTACCTATGTGGGACACATCGAAACATTTGACAGGTCTAACCCCAGCTCTTACACAGAAGCACAGGCCACTTTACAAGCAGTTCACACCTCATATTTTAGGAATCTGCATAAAGACATTTGCAGAGCCAGACCCTGTGCAAAGCCAACCTCTGGGCTCTGCAAAGCTAACCACTCTTATCGGTACTGCTTGCCTATTTCCAACTCCCTGCACTGCCCAAGACACTCTGCAATCAAAGCACAACCCCAGTGAGCTGAAGACAAGCGGGGAAGCCTGAAATCACACCTGGCGCCCCTCCCGCCCTTATTAACTGTGCTGCCCACCTGCACAGCTCTGGGAAAGTTTCCCATTCCCGCGAGCGCGCTCCTGCGGCGGCTCCTGCAGCGCCCAACGGGGCGTCCCCAGCAGTGGCATCCCAGCCGTGAGTGTCCCCGCGGCCGCTCCCTCCCTGCCCCGCCCGGCCCCGGTCCCGCCCCGCGCCCCGCGTTGGCTCCCGCGTGCGCGGCCGTTGCGCCCCGAGCCGCGGCCGCTGTCGCCGCTGTCGCCGCTCAGTTGGCGACATGGCGCGGCCGCTGGCGGTCCTGCTGCTGCTGCTTCCCGTCCTCCTCGCCGGTACCGCGCCGCCGGGGCACTGCCGGTCGGGGGAGGAGAGGGGAGCCGGTGCCGGGGAAGTGGGAGACGGGCGGGTACCGTGCCCCGGCCGGTGCCGTTCCAGGGAACGGGAAACGTGAAGCGGTGCCGTGCCCCGGCTGGCTACGCGGGGCGGCGGTGAATCTAAGCCGGGGGAGGGCACCGGCCATACGGAGGCAGGGCGGGGAGCCGCACAGGATGGTCCAGGTCGGGACCGGGATGGGACAGCGGCCGGTCAGGGTGTCCCAGGAGCGGACAGAGACTGGTCAGGGGGTACCGGGACGGGGCAGCCTCCGGTCGGTAACAGCCAGGGCTGGTCCCGCGGAGGTCGGGGGGATCCGTGCGGGACCTGACGCCGTTAACGCCGCTCGCTCTCCATCCGCAGGGCTCCTCTCGTGTCCCGGCGCCATGGCCAGCTACCCGGTGAGTGCCGCCTGCCCCGCCGCCCTCACTGCTCACGGGCCCTTGCCCAGAGTCGCGGGGGTCTGCGCCTGCCCTGGCTTCGGAGCCCCGCGGCTGAGGGGCCCGGGAGGCTGCTAGTTCTGCAGCATGCAAGCCCTGGCGATGCCCAGCTCTTACCATCTCCGTGTGCATTGCCCTTCGGGAGGACTCGCTGTCCATGTGTCCCGCTGATGCTCAGAGGTCGGAAGGGCTGCACTGTGGGGCACACGGATGTCCTAACACCACACCTAAGCCGTGCCAGGCAGAAGGAGCCAAGCCTCAAGTGATAGATTCTAAAAGCATGAAAGATAATGTGGCGCTTTAAAATGCTGTGCCAGCTCCCGTTGGACACCTTTTTTCTGTGCATGCCAGCATTCTTCAGAAGCTGAGCAGAAACCTGTTTGAAATGGTGTAACTTCTTTTGTACTTGTCTTCCCTAGCCTGACTGCTCCAAGTATGCGAAGTATGCGTGTCCGAGGGACTACCATCCAGTGTGTGGCACCGATGGAGAGACCTACGGAAATGAGTGTGTGCTCTGTCTTGCTAACAGGTAGTCAGTTCTCTCCTTCCCTTCCCAATATGCAGGCAGAACATCCACCCTGACATGACAGATAATTTTGGATCATTTGCACATTCCAGACAGCTTTGGATCATTTGCAATGTTGCGTTTCAGTTTCAACGGTGTCCCCTCAGCTGTGAATCCCTTGCAAAAGATTTTATTGTGGTACCTGTAAATGGGTATGATTGGATTCAGTCAGCTGGATCTACTGAATATTTGTATTAGTACATCCTGAGAAGGAGCATCTTAGAGGAGGTTGCCTGTCATATTGCTACAATGTCATAGGAACATTAACTATAATACCAGACCCTTCCACACTTTCTGTCAGAAAACATGAAAGATCCCACCCCAAATGCAGCTTTACATGTAAGATATTTATGTTCAAGATCTTCTTTTGCAAAGAAGAGTAAGAATGCAAAAAAAACTGTTTTGCCTTCAGATTGTCTAAAAATCAAGAAAAAGACTGCCTGGTATTTGAGAGAGGGTATTTTATTCTTTTATAATTTATTAATTTTTAAAAACAAATTGAAAACACAGAGAGTCGCTATCTAATGAGCATTATTACTTCCCATTACATTTGACTGGAAAACTTTTTAGAGCTGTCTGTCAGTACAAACTGGGAAGAACTGTTGTGAATAGAATTTTTATGGCAAAAGGCTATATTAATGAAATGAAAGGTCTTCTGTTTCTAGCAGAAGGTATGAGTGAGAGTAGCAGAACAGCAGTGAGGGGAACTTACAAACTTGTGAACCGGTAGATCTCAAGGAAGAGAAGGCTGAAATACATTTTGGGGCAGAGGAAAGATTAATTCTGACCAGATGATCTACAAAATTCAAATGACCAAGACAAAAGGAACATAGGCAAAAATAAGGAAACTGACAAAGGTATCAAGGGACGCTCAAGATAATATTGTAAATAAAGTGTTGAAGTGTGTCAGGCAGATCTGTAGAATTTGGTAACACTTTCACCAGATCACAGCACAAACAACTCAAGCAAGTGACAAATTGCAAAGAGAGTTGGTGAACCTACAGTTGGTAAAAAAAAAGAAAAGTAATCAAAATTCACACACAGTAGAATCTGTTAAAAGGGAAGAAAAGAGGTTCTGGCATGTTGTGTATTAGGAGCCTACCCATCTTTCCTGCCTCAAGTGATGTTGGAGTAAGTTATTAAGTGATTGGCTTTGTACATAGCCAGAGGTAAAGAGGAATGTAAGCAAAGTAGATACAGATTTGTCAGAAATAATCCAATCAAATCCATGAGATTTAGTTTTTTGGCACAATAACTGGCCAAACAGAGGAGAAAATAGAAGTATTGGTGCATGACATTAATAAGGAAGTTTACATTATCTCCACTTGATTTTCACATAAGCAGACAAATAGTTATTCAGCTGAAATTGTTAAAGGATGAAGTCACAGAAGTTTGTAATGTTGTGGTTCAAAAACCGTGGCCAGCATTTTACATTTGAAAGAGCTATTATATTTTATATAGTAAAAATTTCAAAATGGCATGGATATGGTAATCGGTGCAGGATATTATAAAAATTCCCAGGGATATGGAGAAATGGAGTGAAATCCACACAGGGAAAGACAAGGAGAAGTGCTGAATATTGCCCACAGAGAGTGCAAATCTGTATTTTGGAGATATAGACAGGAGAGCATCTCCCCACCTAAATAGTATTTTTGATCCTTTCAGAGGAGAAGGATGGACTTTGAGATCTAGTCTAACATTTCTAGGATGCTTCAATTTTTTAGGCATGATCTTTCAGTTCTGGATGGATACATGGTAGATTCCTGAATACAGCATTGCAGACAGAACAAAGGGTTCTCCAGTCAAATCTGCTGCTTATTTCAGCTCCTTAAGTAATTAGTGATGGGGCTTATGTCTTTTTAGTATAATATGTAAAAGTACATGTATTGTGTGATACATGGGATTAAATCCAATTATACACACAAGATAGAATTTTGTCTTAACCATCTTTTTTTTGCTGTCTTCTTACATGCTCAGAAACATGTATTTTGGTCTGAAGGGACACAGGGTGGTCAGTTACTTTCCTAATGGTGTTTATTTTATAGTTCAGCAACTGGCATATTTGGGGCCCTTCTAGTTCAGTCTGGAGTTGTTGTTCTAAAGTGTTTGACCTGGCATGAACACAACACAGATAAAACATTTTGCTTTATTGGAGGAATTTCAGCTTCAAAAAACAGTCCATAGTCGTAAGCAATGGTTATTCCACTCCAAGTAATCTAAGGCACAGTCTGTCAAACTTCTTAGGAGGACAAAACAAAGAGATTTTTCTGCCTTATTTAGCAAGCTGCATGACTAGTTGCTGAAATGGTGTCATGTGGTGGTACAGAAACAGATATAGGGACCCATCCAGTACTAAATTACAAAACAGTCACTTCTCAATTAACTTGGAGTGATTCTCAATTGCCATCTTACAGGTTTGCTCTAGCCCATACTTAACCCCATGAAGGGACTTCTTGGAGGGAGTTGTACTTCCTGATGGTCAAGACAGTACTGTCCATGAACTCTTTTTAGCCATGAGGAATGTGTGGGCATCTGGGGAGCCCTGCGTGAAGGGAGTGCTGCAGAAGAGGTTGCTGCAGTTAATCCATGATAACATGAGACACCTGGAGCAAAGGTGCAGCGCAAACACTCCCCATCCTGGCTCTGCAGTGAAGCCCCTTAACTGTAGACCAAAGTTGGTTTTCCTCCCTATTTTTTTTCTTTTAAAGCTTAGATTTAATCTATTCTTAAGTGGGTGCTCAAATGCAGATTCCAGGTCTCTTCCACACCCAGTAGCAATGACAACATCTGATCTTAGTTTATGCCTAGTCAGACAGCAGCATGTGCTCTTTGGAAATAGATGCAGCAGCCTGAGCTGTCTCTGCAGGATTTAGTGTAAGGGCTGTCCTTCAGCCAGAACTTCTCCTTACATCCGTACTGGTATTTTACATCTCCTGGACTTGATATTGCCTTCCATATTCCTAATCTGCTCCACTAACTTCTGCTTAAAAGATCCCTGATAAAACTATTCGTACAGATTAACCCTGCCTTTGGGTAAACATAAGTCTCTTGAATTTCATGAGATGTAAACCCGCTTGATTCTATTAAGATAAGGAAACAAACTGATGATCTGGGACAATTTGCATTCTATTATTTTCTTTTTCTGTCTGCACTTGCCCGGTGAATTAGATTTGTAAATGGAGCACCCCAGAATAACTATAGGACTTGCAAAGAAAACCAATCCAGTGCTCTCAAACTAAGGGGTACTTGGCTAAAACTTCCTTAAAGAAGATTTCACCATTCAGAGAACCACACATTCAAAATTTAGTGAAGCCTTAGATGCAGAGGTGCATCAGGATGCACACCCTTCCCACTGAATTCCCGTGTGAAAGGGGGAATTACTGTAAGCATTAGAAGTGGTTCGCACCTCAGAGGCTGTGAAGTTTAACTTGTGTTAGTGCTTTGTAATGGACGTGCTAGTCCTCATGGTGAGATTTGTCATGTGGTTTGACAGTTCTCAGATTTGCAGGTGGCTTTATCAGGTTTTTAAAGGTAACAAAGCCTGCGGTAGGTTGCTCTCTCTGTGTATGTGATTCCTAAACTTTTGCATCATGGTTACTTTGTGGTAATGCTTTTACAGTTAGTGATGCAATTAATGCATCACTGCATTTAATTGAACACATAGAAAGACATGAGAGTCCACTTTATAAAATGTGTCTGGAAAATTCAAGTAGTGTTGCTCTTCTAATGTATTTTTCTTCTGTTTACAGAGAAGATCACACAAATATAGAAATTCTCCGAAGAGGGCAATGCTGACATGAGAGATGGCCACTTTTCAAGAAAATGAGGGTCACAGACAATCCAAATGGAAGCAATGCCTTAAGTCTACTTTCTATGTAGTCTGTCTTAATAAACAATCTTGCATATTTAAAAGTATGTTTACTGTATTAAAACCAGTGGTTGTAAACATATCCATAGTACAGTTATAACCTGAACCCTGGTTTATTTTCTCACTAAAGATGGAAAGAGATGTCCTGACTCTATAGCAGTAGGTCAGTTGTCCAGAGAAGGGATTGAATGCACCAAGGAAGGAAGTGAATGGGTGCCAAGTGTCATTCCCACGGAGCCCTGCCTGGGATCAAGGAGGCCCCAGCACCTCTGTCAAAGGCAGTGCTTTTTGGTTCTGGGATATTCTGAGTCCACAGATGCCAGTGACCCTTGGAGAGCCACTGGAGGGGTTTCCTGTGGAGGCTGTCAAACTGGTGATGGTGACCTAAGCACCCAGCCTCTGCCCCTGGCTCCCTACCTGTGGGTCCTGCTGGTGGGGGCAGTGACCTGGGCACCCTCTGCTCTTGCTGCAAGTTAGGGCTGTTTTGGAATGCTGGAGGCATGGGCAGGAGTCATGTACTGCTCTCCCCGTCCCTCTGGGCACTGCTCCCTGGGGCTGTGATGTGCCCAGCTTGGCTGGCACCCACGAGCCGCTTCCTGTGGCAAACAAAGCGAAATTAAGACTCCTGTGAAGGGATGTACTCCAGTGTGGCTCTGGTGGGCCTTCCTATAGGGAGGGTGTGCAAGAACTGGGGTTTGGTCCTCTCCTTGTGGGCACATATCTTAGGTTTGTTCCTTTCTGTTCCACTCAACACATGGTTTTCATGTGTTGATTGAAAGTAACTGTCCTGCAATGCTTGGAAACACACAGGTGGCTTCTACCTTTGATGTCAACCAAGCAGCACCTGCTCTGCCCCTGGCTCCAGACAATGGCTTTGTCAGGCTTTGCTGGGCAGCAGCAGTGCAGGCAGAGATGTACAGCACATTGCATGCCTGAGGAGCATTCTCAGGTCAGTGACTTCAGGTTTGAAAAACAATAATGGTTTTTGGCTTAGAGGTCCTGTAAAGGGTCAAAACTATCGTTACCTTCCAGCACATGCCTGCTTTCATTTTCTTTGAGCAAAGACTAATCACAAATGGAGGAATGTCACGTGTGGCACAACTGGAGGGCTGTAAGCAAAAAAATAATCCCTGAAACAGTAGTGTACACCAGTTGGGTGTTTATGAAGCTTTATAGCTGAAAAAGATGGTGAATTGCAGTACGATGGATTTATTTTTTAAATTAAAACTACATTACATTTTGGAACATGTTGAGAGCATTATCCAAACACATCTTGAATTCAGTCTTGGTGCTTCCTGGGGAGCCTATTTCAGTGCCCAACTGCCCTCTGTGTGGAGAACCTTTTCCCAACATCTGACCTAAACCTCCTCTGACACAGCTTCACAACATAACATAATATTAACATAGTAATAACAGACTCACAGCATAATTCATAATACAGTGTCATAGAAGGATGTTACTGTAATCTTTAGACATCAACAACCTTATGGCAAGCATTCCCATTAGCTTATTACACGTGTGTGAGCCTAACAAGTTGTTATGCTAGCTGAATGGCATGATTGTGAATCAAGAAAGCATATTTTTTCTGTCTGAGCTCAGGTGGTTGAACACTTATTTTGATTTATCAGGATTTTATGATATTTTCTAGCTTCACAGAATCAGCACAGTCCTGATCTCACCGGGAGGAGAATGTGCAGCCATCCATATAGATCAAAGGAAGTTCAGAAGATGACATACTGGCTTTTGCTAATGAAGTGTGGAGATGAATGGTCTTTTTTCCCTGTCTGAATTACAAGAAGAGCTTTTCTTGGCTGATTAAATTCCCAATCCTCCCTCCTGTGGAATTTTCATTGTTTTTAAATTTGCACAGGAAACATGTTTTTAAAAGTACCCTGAACTCCACATACTGTTGCTCAGCAGGCACAGTGTGTGTGTGTTTTCTGGACAGCTGGGTTCCAGCTCCCAGCTTTGCTGTGGGTAGTTTGGAAGTACTCAGCCCCTTGCTTCAGGAATCTCTTGAAGGGTATGCAGGCTTTCACCGCCCCCGGAGGTGTAACTGGTTAGTAACACTGGTATCTAGAGGAAAAGAGAAATCTCTCCTGGGTGACACAAGACCATGGGCAAGAGCAGAAGGAGAGCTTGGATTTGTGGATTTCCAGCTTGCTCTCTAGGCGGCAGCATTTGTCTTCTTTTAAAGCTCATTTTGTGTTTTCAGTGGGGGGTGTAGGAAAGACTTTTTATTCATCATTACCGTTTGAATGCATAAATGTGCTGTTAGGAGCTGTTTGTTTTCAGCTGTATTATTATTAGTGTCATTGATACACGGTCAATCTCATTTACTTGGCAAAGCTGACTTGCTTTTTCCTGATCATTGAATGCAAGTATGTTTTTTTGGAGGAGACTCAGTGTTACACTGTTTGGTAGAATTGTTATTCTGTGGGCAGATGACTCACAGATGAAGCTGTGGCATTCATTGCCATGTGTAGGATTGCACTGGCTTCTATCTCAGCTTTGTGATTTTTGAGCTGGTCACGTAGCAACTGCTTCATTTTCTAAACTCTTAAGCATCTATAGAAGTAGCATAGGTTTCTCAACAGGGAATTCTTAGCTAGATAACCTCAGAAAAAAAGCCCCAACTTTTCTCTGTGAAAGTGCCTCATCTTTACATTGAGGAAAAATTAACACTTTTAAGTGCTTATTCAGTCAACTGGTAAGAAATTATGCAAGAATCTGGTACATGTGTTTAATTTTACCTCTTAAGCAGTTCAGAATATTTCTTTCTGACATTACGTGCAAAAGTGTTTAGAGCTGACCTAAAGCTCTTCCTACACAAGCTAGTCTGTTCCAGTTTCCCCAGTGAAAAATCCTACTGTGAAGCACTCTGGAGCAGAGAACAGGGTTGGGATTGAGGTCTTTAACTTGTTTAGTAATGTCTGGTGTGACTGTAGATTCTGTGTTATAGTGCAGGAAGCCCCAAACTGCAGCACTGGAAGGGCCTGGATTTTCTGGAAGTCCTTTCTTATCTGCCAGTCCCCTTGAAATATTTTGGATATCCAGCAATTTGCAGATGTCTGCAAATGGACACTTGAAGTGAATCTTCTCTCTTCATTTGAAGAGCATCTGTCAAAGAGAGCGGCTTCTGTGGGAGGCTTTGGGGCCGTTGTACTGTAGCTATCTGCATGCACACTCTTACCTTCTGGTAGGCTTTGGGAAACTCCAGGTAGCTTTCCTCTCTCTGAATTTCTAAATATTAGCTTTGCATTTACATGGGATTCATAGCTTTTCTTGCCCCACAATGTTTCTGCCTTCCCTAAGCCTATGGTAGGAGACATAAATACAATGGGATGCACAAAGCTGTAGTGAAATGTGAGTTTGTAAATGGGAGGTCACATCAATGATTAAGTTTATCTGCTGAGAATTGTAGAATCATGTAGGTTGGAAAAGACCTTTAAGATCATCAGCTGTAAACCTAACACTGCCAAGTCCCACTGAGCTGTGTTACTAAACGTAAATCCTGACAATCAAGCAAAATACAAATTGTGTCCCTGGTGCTTCCTCTGACTATCAGCTTGCCCTCTGCACAGAGGCTGCACTCAATCCCCTTGGCCAGATCACTGGTAAAGACATTAAACAGGGCTGGCCCCAGCACTGATCCCTGGGGAACCCCACTCGTGACCACCCACCAGCTGGATCTAACTCCATTCACCAACACTCTCTGGGTCCTGCCACCCAGACAAGTTTTGTACATGGCAAACAGTGCACCCATCCATGCCATGAACAGCCAGTTTCTCCAGAAGAATTTGGGGATCTGCAACCACAATCAAAGTTTAAAACCCGACCATCTATTGAGAGCTAGATAGCATTCATGTCAGAATCAAGTAGGACAAGGCAATAAACAAGTGATCTCCATGGATCAGCCAAAGTATAGATTTCCTAAACTCTGGGCATAAGGGTCTGTAAACTCCTAGTACCACCTGTCACTATGTGACTGAGTCCAAAAAGAGGGAAAACCTGCATATTTTGGGGACTTCATCCTCTCCTAGACAGAGAAAGAAGGATATCCTTTTAAAAAGTCATCAGAAGAGGAAAAGGAGATTTTTAACTCTGAAAAGAAAATTGTTTGGGCTTGTGAGGAAGGAAAAAACCATTTGTTGTCCCCTGACAAACATTGTCTTTAGACTCTGCCATGCACCAGTAAGGCAAAAAATCACACATAAGTAAAAATGGGCTAGAATAGGGATCTCGTACACATGAAAAAAAAAAAGTAATAATGGGCTAGAATAGGGATCTCGTACACATGAAAAAAAAATTTGTTAAATACCAGCAAAAATTTATTTTCTGTGAAGAAAAGGAACTACTAGAAAAGGAACACTTACAGGTTTCAGGAACAACATTATTCAAGATGTTCACAATTCTGCTGCTTACCTAAGATACCTGATCTAGAGGGCCCTGCTTGGAACAGGAGTTTGGACTAGAGACCTGGAGAAGTCATTTCCACATCACTTATTCTGCAGTTTGCAATAGCAACAGGCTGGTGCATTTGCAACCAGCACCTGTGCTGCCCAAAGTCGAGTGTTATCAGAACCACCAGAACCACCCTGACAGGTCTGGCTACTTATAAGAAAGCACCTCAGTTTTCTGGAGTGCTGTGTGTAGGTGCACAGCAAAAAAATGCCTCCGAACCTTCTGCCTAACTTCCTATCTCTTGCATTCAGTTTCCTTGGGTGAAAATATCATGAAATGAGTGTTTAGGGTCAATAGTCTGCCATTAGGGAGTAATAAGAGTAATTTATTCAGAACAGATGAAACACTTTCAGAGATTCAAGAAAGCCTCCACGTCTTCAGAATAGGACTGAAAAAACATCTGGCAGAGACCAGCAGGCTGTGAGAAGTTATACACCAGGTGTCTCCTGTGTGTCCCTGCTTCCAGGTCACCAATATTTTCAATGCAACAGCAGGCTGAGCACAGAGAGCAGAGCTGGCCCCTTGTGTATTTTATTTTCCCCATGGCTCATATTTGCCGTGGCAGGGCACACAAGTCATCAAATCCATTTCTATGCGCAGAACAGGTGAATGGGCAGCTGAGGTTGGAATTAGTATCTTACTGAAAGAGTATCTGCTAAGTGAAGTATATTTCAAGGGAAGCAGGCTCTGGAAACCCCTGACAGTCTGTTCCAGTGTTCCCTTGCCATGCATACAGGACAGCAGGAGTACCAGAGGGGACAGAGCTCTCCAGTGGGCTCCCTGAGCTCAGCCCTGCTGTGCCCGCCCCACTGAGAAGGGCTTTCTGCAGCCAGGCCAGAGACCTAAGAAACAGGAGACATTGCACTACATAAAGCCCTCTCTGGAGAAGATCTTACTAGCCAGGACTAGGCCTAGGACAAGAAACATCCTTTGAAGAAGGAAGAAAAACCCGCCCAGAGAAGCCAGCCAGACTGGCTGTATGTAGCACCAGCCAGCCAAGAGACAGGCACAAAGACGCTTGGAGCAACATGAGAGCAATTCCACACCAGTGCCAGAAGCCTTCCTTCTGCTTCAAACAGCCTCACATTGGCAGTGAGCCTCCAGAACCTGCCCTCACCACTGATGGGAACCAGCCCCCCAGCCTTGGGTGCCCCCCAAACCACTTCCCTCCAGCAGGACAAGGTGCTAAAAGACATGCTGCGACAAGAGTGTGACTTCCCTAAGCAGTGGCGCAGGTATGGCTTCGTTAGCTCAGGTTTCTCAGGCTGTTTGTGCTTGTTTGAGCCTGCTGGGCTCTCCCATGGGTTGAGCACTCTCCAGCTGCTTGCCTATGCAGCTCTGCACCCTGTTCCCATACTCCTTCCCTGGAAAGCACCCCCATCCACTAGCCCAGTCACCATATCCTGACCATACCCTTGCCATGGGTATGGTCACTATACCATACCCATGGCAAGGGCACCCTCCTCCATCCTGGAACCTCTCTGCTAGGCACACTAGACACAACTAACCCTGTGACAGGGGAGTGCCTGAGCCCCCAGAGCTGGAGCAGTGGGGAGATCCCAGGAGCAGGGCATATCCCACTAAGAGTGAACTGCTCCCTGGGGTGATGAGGCTGTCAGAACAACAAGGAAGGCATCTGTGAGTGCTTCTATTGTGCTCACCCAGCTGTCCCCATGGCCAGCTATGTAGAGAAGACTGTGGGTAGCTAGCATCCTTTGTCAGTGCCAGCTTCCCAGGAGCCCTCTTTAGCAACCAGGTTTCTAAAGGGAACAAAATTTTTTAAAGTTAATTGCTTAGGGCCCTTGAAGCCACTCCTTGACACCCAGCAGGTGGAGCAGAGTCTCCATTACATTCCTTCTCTGTTCATTTTCACTCTGTAAGTCATTCTAGTTGTCTGCCAGTGTTACAGAGCACCACAGGTGCCACAGGGCTTGGTGGTGTGTGTCACACAGAGATGACCCATCCTGCTCACTGCCTGTGGCAATGTCCCAGCAGCTGGTGGCACCAGAGCCACCTCTCCACAGGTGCCTGCCCAAGCTGGTCCAACAGAAACCACAGGCTGCTGGCTGCATGGCACAGCTGCCAGGAGGTGGGCACTGGGACCAGGCACCTGTGGGCTCCCTGGTGTGCAACAGCCCAGGGAAAATGTGGTTCTTGTCCCTCATGGTGAAGGCTGAGGAAAGTCACGGGGTGGTCAGCACCTGTGCTCACCCTGCTGAGACCATTGAAGCAGGTCTTCAGGATAGCATTCCTGCTGCAGCTGAGAGGGCCACATTGGTGGCAGGCAAGTGTCTGGACAGAGCTCATCCCTGCTCTGGGGAGGCATAAAGTCCCTTCATTGACCTTGAAGGATTTGACTTGAAGTATTTGATTACTGAAGTAATTGAGCCAGAACCTCCAAAACCAGGCAGGTTCAGCCTAGAGATTCACAACACAACAGATTTCAGTAGACATTTTCCAGCCTCCCATCTCCCTGACTTGCTCCCTAGAAAATGCACAGCCACTGGCTCCGCTGCCCATACCCATGGCACTCCCAGGGCAGAGAGCAGATCTGCATGTCTACTCTGTCCTCCCTCCCTGCCTCTCACCAGCGCCGGAGCCCGTGTTTTCCTGGGCATGGCAGTAGCTCCCACGTGTGATGATGCCCTGCCGGCTGTCTCTGCGTGCTGCAGCACGTTCTGCCTACGAGCTATGGCAGCGCTGCTGAAAATCCTCCCGGCAAGGAACTGCACGTATCAGCTCCCGGTTTAGTCACTTCTAAACAATCTGGTTAGTGAGAGTAGGGAGGAAGACTGTACCCCAGGCAGAGATTGCACATGGAAATACCAATGAGATGACACTGTTCTCTGAGAAGTACTGGAACAACGGGAGGAATAATAAAACACTGCCGTTTCCATCCACACAGCCGTATCCCACGGACAAAGTAAAGGCAGGGATCTTATTGGAAGTTACGTCTGATTAGTATCTGTCTGGCTTGGATCCCTTCTGTTGCTCAGGACAGACAGGCTGAACCCTGCCCACTAAGACCAAAGGAAAATGCATGAAGGAGAGAGAAGAAGAGGCAGCTGCTGAGCCCAGGCCAGCCGCCCTGCCACCTGTGCCCACCTCCTCTTCCCCCTGCCCAGGGCGTGGTCTGGGTAAGCACAGTGTGCTTCTGGCTCTTGGGGTGCAACCAGTGTTGCTGCTCTCCTAGGGAAAAGACTGATTGAAGGAACAACGACTCAGTCAAATTCTTGTGTGTTGGGATGTCCATCAAAGGCAACTGCCAGCTGCACCCTGAAGAACAACCAATCTCTTATGCTGTTTTGGGGCAAGTGGGGTAGGGAGGCAGAAGTCTCATCTGGTTTGCTGCAAAAGTTGTCCTGTGATTCAGTACTGGCTAGTTAGAAAACTCTTCTAACTGAATTTAAGCCAAAATATTCTGTAAAGTCTTGTTTCCAACCACATTTTTTTGGATTAGTGGCCAGAAAACCCCAGCACATCAGGAAAAAAAACCAAAACACTGCAAAACAAAACAGAAGATGGCTTTTGAGGTTTTCCTTTGCATTGGGGTGTTCAGAAGGAGAAAGGAAGATCTTGTGCTCTCTCTGACACTTGGGCTGGAGTCTGGAAAACACATATTTTTTAATTCACATACTCAGAAAAAGGAAAAAAAAATCTCTGCTTAATCCCCAGACAAGGGGTGATGGTGCTAAGCCTCATTTCCAGGAAAGAAAACATGGCAAAATTCAAGAGAGACACATGCACGAAAAGAAGGAAATATGAACAAGTCAGAAAAGCTACATTATATCCCATTCTATCCTGATGGCTTGACAAGTTGCTTCCTCCCTCTCTTTTCCATATTTTTTTCCATTTTGTGTCATTGCAGTATTGAAGGGACAACAACTGGGCCAGGATGGGTGTGAGCTGTGTGTCAAATGCCCACCTTACCTCCTCCCTAAAAGTGACTTCAGCCAATATCTTGCCATGGAGCAATATGGATGATATCCAAGCCTCTGCAAGAGGAGTCCAGAGGAGTGGGGTGCTGAATGCCAGCTGCAGCTGCAAACCACTCCCTGCAATGCCACAGTATTATGCAAAACTGTCAAATGCACATCGCAACAGCTGTACTGCTCAACAGGAAAAAAGTCTCTGTGATGGGCCTGGATGCACCCTTCATTTTGTTTCTATTTAAGCTAATTCTTATGACAAAGGACATCCTCTGGGAACAGGATCTCTTCATATCAGGTGAGGCACAAATTCCAGCAGTACTTAGACCCTCTCCCAGAAGGAGAAATGGGGCCTAAAAGACTTAAGAAAAGGCCAGAAAAGCATTACCATGTACCAGCCAGATGTGAACAGATTTCTGATATGACTTTCACACTGTCACTGCAGGACTCCCAGCACCTCTGAAACCATTTCAGTGGGGTGTCTCAGCCTGAAACACGTCACTGTCAGTGCTCCCAGTGGAAGTCTGGGCTGGGTTCACAGGCTAAGAGAAAAGGGTTTTTCCACATTAAAGGCTTTCTCTCCATTGACAGTAATAAGCACGGGAAGAGAGGAGCTTATCCTGTTCCTGTGGGCCAGGTTGCTCACATTTTGCAAACACTTAGGGCACATGCATGGAAGGAAAAACAAAGACAGCATATAAACATAGAAAAATCTTTCTGGACCAGAATATTTTCCCATCTGTCCTATCACCAAAGCTGGCCAAGAGCAGATGCCAGAGCAGAGACAGACATGGGGCAGAGAAGTAGCAATACCCCTGTGAACTCTCCTGAGGACATGTCAGTATGCAGTCCAGGACCTCTGTCTGGACTTTCCCACACTGGGGTTGAAATCCAAAGTGAGTCATTGCTGCAGGGGTCTGCTCCAGCCTCTTTGAATGCACTCTGATGCCCCCAGCCATGGCTACTGGAACCATCCCCCCGGACACATCATCCAATCTGCTTGTGTGCACCCATTGCTACCCGCGCTCCTGTTGCTTAGCACCAGTGATAAACAGGACATATTCCTTTGGCCAGGTGCCTGCCCAAGGCATGCAGGATCAAGTCTTTCCCCCAGAACCTCTCTGGCAGCTACTGAACAGCACCATTTGGTTTATCAGGCAGTGAAACTATCCCCTGATCATGCGTTGTCAATGTCATCCTGCTAGGAAAACTGGCACAGGTCTGCCTGTCCTTTGGCATGGATCTCTTAGCAATCCCCTTGCCTTGGCCCATGTTTCTCCCAGCATTACAAAACCTCTTCAGGACAGTCTTGGCTCACTGCTAAACATATGGCAGGTTTCTTGCCTGGGTTTGTCCAGCCACTTCTCCCCAGAGTCAGAGCTCCCTGCCTCTGGCTCCAGCCAGATCCACAGCTTTTGCATTCTGTGCCAGTTTGAATTTTGCTCTGGCAGATAATCTCAGCCACTGCAAGCCGTATTCAATTTTTCATGAGCCCTTTCTCCAGACTCTGATTTTCCAGCATCCTCTTCCAGCTGTCTACAAACTGAGAGAGAAATCAGCCCCTCCCCACTGCGGAACCACCTAAAGGTGCCTTGTTTTAAGCTGCTGTCTAATGCTTCCAAACCACCCCACTGGGAACTGCAGGCTCCTGGGCACTTTAATCGAGGAGAGGTCTTTGGTAGAGGAGGATGCCCTGCTTTCCTCCTCATCCCCACCAGACACTTGGGCTGCAGCAGCACTACAGATCCAGGACCAAGTCCTGCCCTTATACCCAGCCTGCCGGGATACCAGGGCTGACTAAAGTGACAGCAGACTCAGCAATGTTAAACCTGGACACATCATTTGCAAGACACTAAAGCGAGATGAGAATCCAGCCCCGCACAGCAGCGAGCGCTGTCGGGTTCCATCAACAAAGGCGGGAGCGGGGCTCCTTACAGCGGCGCAGCGGGATGCGGCCCGGCCGGGAGGGACGGGCGGGCTCGGCTGGAGCTCCGCTGCACAGAGCGCAGTTTCCGCCGCACCCCGCCTGCACCTTTCCTGTACCCCAGCAGGAAGTAGCCCCGGCAGGGGCCGCGTCCCGGGCCCCGAGCGTGGCGGGACGCGCCCCGACGGCTGCCGGGCCACCGAGAGCCCGCGGCGCGCACAACCACGCGCGGAGCCCTGCCAAAGGGAGCGGGTGCCAAACCTGAATTACCAGCCCAGAGAGTGGCTGTGGATCCCGGGAGCTCCTGTGATTTGCGGCAGGTTTTTCAGGTCCCCGCCTGTCAAACACACACGCAGATACTTAAGCAGTCACCCGAGGACCTGCGGGGTTCTTGTTTTACACACTTCTGGTCCCTGCCAGCTCCAGGTAAGCACAGGCTTTGAGCTGGGGGTGCTGGAGTGGGTTTCCAGTTAGGAATGGGGGGGATGGAGGGAGGGGCTGCCCTGTGGGTCCTGATGCTGAGGAGGTCGTAGCTGCGCCCAGCAGGGCAGGAATGCTCATGCCCAGGGCAGGCAGGAGGGCACCCAGGCAGGAGAGACCCCAGGCAGGAGCCACCACAGGGTCCTGCCTCTGCTGCAGCAGCTGCCGTGCTCCTATTTGTTTTGTTCCCTTCCGATGTTATCTTCTAAAAGACTGGACGGGTAGTTTACAGGATGCATGACAGGTGTTTTTTCCTTATTTATAGCAGAGCCCGGTTTATTTTTAAAGCCTCTGTCCCACCTTATCCTGTGCGCCATGCTGGCTGATGTTATCCACAGCCACCCCACAGCACGAGGCCGAGCAGAGCTGAGGACAGGACATGGCTGTGCAGCAGAGCAGGGGAGGGTAAGAGGGCTCGTTTGCATTGAGAACTGCTATTTTGATCCCTGCAGCGGCAGGAAGCAGCTGCAAGCTAAAACCAGATGCAGATGCTTCCAGTCGCATCCCCGCCCTGACAGTGGGAGCATTGGGAAAGGGGTCAAGAAGCCCAGGCGAGGCTATGGAGCCCTATCAGCTTGGCAGGAGCTGCTCAGAGAAATTTCTAGGGGCTCTGGGTGCAGTAAATCGTTAGAGAGCTGCACAGCCAGCCAGCTATTGTGACTACTGTTCAAAAGAGCAAAGCTGAGTAAACAGAGATCATGTCTTTTCTGGAAGAGTAGCAGATTTCTGCCAGGATAGTAAATGCTGACTGCACTAGCAGTGCTGGGCAAGCATGCTGGGAGACAGAAAGTGTCCTCACCCATTTCAGGCCAGAGCTAGGAGTCCTGCTAGTAACCCCAGGGTGTTTCTGGGGAGCTGGGTGCAACCACAGGACATGGGCAGAGTACTATATATTTATAATAAGACTTTCTCTTGCTGCAACTTGTGTCTATCGGCCACTGCCTTTTGTCTGCTCACTCCAAAATGGCCCTGGAGGTGCATTTTAATGCCTTATCAGCCACACTAAGAGCACTGGGTGCTGTCATGTACATAGCAGTGCTAGCTAGAGCTGCCCACAGTGCAGGCAAACACTGAACCATTTGCAAGCTTCTGCTGTCACAATGCTCCACCTAAAACCAAGACAGTCAGAGCCAAGTGTGAATTCCCCAGGGGTCTTTAGCTTGACACTTAGGACAGAGCAGGTGTGGTGGTTTCCCTGTGACAGTGCATCTGGCATTGTAATTTCTGCCTGGGTGAGTAAACCCCAGCTGCATGACAAATTCAGCCCCACAGCCCTTCTGAATGGCTGAAATTCCTTGCACTGAAAAAGTGGGTTTTTTTCCAATGTTGTCAAAAATTTAAGATGAAAAAAGCAGTGAGAAGTGGTGCTTTTCAGCAGCTAAGCCAAACAGCTGTGAGTCTCCGTATTTCTACCAGGCTTAAAGAAATGTGAGATGATCACCTTTCCTGTACAGGAGAGAGATGCTGGACAGCCTGAAGGCCAGGCTGCACGACTGGGCTGAAATGAGGCTCCACTTAAGTAGTGGGCAGGTGATTATGGGTCTCTATGGGGCCAGTCAGGGCATTTAGGCACTCCTGGTGCCCTCAAGTCACATCATATACTCCCAATTTGTAGCACCTAGGAGGTGCCAAGTGGTAGAGGCCATATGCTGCACAGGGGTCACATGGTTCCTGAAAGCCTCCAGGATGTAGTGGAGTGATGTGGGGAGACCTGCAAAGCCCTCCAGAAGCTCCAGAGTTTTTGCCTTTTCCTGAAACCCATCTCGCAACCTTGAGAGGTAAAAACTGTTCCACTTCTGGAGTTGGAGTGGAGGGGATATAAAGAAAAGCCATCAGGCATCACATCCCACATGCTGGGGCACCCTGAGCTGCCAGCAGGTAGAAGATACTGTGTCCTGTGGGGAAATGCCTCAGGAACCTGGAGGTAATCAGAAGCAGAAATAGCTGTGCAGGTGGAACATGGAAGGTGAAGCGTGTGTTCCTATGCAAATCCATGCACACACATCAATGCACATTAATGCGGCAGGCTGCAAACAATGATTTATGAACTGCCAAGGCATGTTGCTGCTCGTGGCCCAGGCTAGATGCATGATCTGGAGGTGATGAGGATCCCTTTGTGGCTGGGCATTCTATGAGAAGGGCAGGTGGCTCAGTGGTGTGCTGCAAAAAGGAGAAGCAGGACTCATGGCCTGAGCTTGGCCTCATCTGCACTTTGACCTCATGGAAAGCCTGGCAGCCACAGTGCTGGAGAGAAGCACCTTGAGTCCAGGGGACCTCCTTCTACCCCTGCATCTTTTTCAGAGGTCTACAAACATCTAAGGTAGGTAAGCAGCATTCAGCAAACTCCTACTACCTCACATGAATGAGGAACTGGATTATGACTGCCCTCGTCCTACATGGATGCTTCTGAACTGAGCTGACCCCAGGAAAACCCAGGCAGTTGCAGCACTCTGCAGACAAGTCCAGCTTGGCTTGCAGTACCTGGGGTTAAAGATGGTCTTTCCTCAGTCCACGCCAGGTGGGTGACACTGTCTACCAGCACTCCATTGGGCTTAGAGGTACTCCAATGTTACACAATCATGATGTTACAATCAGTATTTACCAAGTGACTCAAGCAGAGTGGGCTGTTTCACAACCAGCCCTGGTCTATTTATAAGCCCCTACTCAAATGCCAGAGGATTCTTTTATTAGTCAAAGCATTTTCTGCAGAGGAGGCTCAGGGGGATCTTTGCTTTATGAGGTAAAGTTCAAAGAAGAGGATCTCTCCAGCCTCTCACTGCGCCTGGATCTTCGCAAGCTGCAAGACAGTTTTGAAGCTGAGCTCCATCCTAGCAGTTCTGTCAGCAAGTGAAAGCCCTGGGGCATTCAATACCCCAGGGTACCTTAAGTTATCAGTCAAGCAAGAAAGTGGCTGGGTTTAAACCTGTGCAGTAGGAGTGCAGCATGATGGATGTTCCAGGATTATACGTGAGCGAAAAGGAAAGGAAAAGCTGGCCTGCAATGTGGAGGCAGGGCAGGTCTGCATCAGGTGGCCCACGAGGAGTCCCAAGAAGGGCCAAGGGCTCCTGGCAGCGCTGGAGAGCCATCAACACCAACCCGTCAACCTGACAGAGATGGGCCAGGCAACTGAGACAGCAGGAGAGCAGATCAAGAAAGGTCACATTTTTGCAACCAGCTCCTCCCCTGCCAATACCCCACAGCCTGGTTTCAAAAACACCACAGTGATTCAGCATCAAGGGACTTGTGCATGCTGTGTGGGGGCAGTGCCTCATGTTTTAGTTGAGTGAATTAGCAAGCTTGACCCTCTATCATATGAAAGCAAACTTGGAGCCCAGCAGACAAGAGGTGTGGGACTTAGCCAAGATGCACTCGTTTTGTGTGTTATTTTGGGCCAAACCTTCCAGAGATTATGCAAAGCACAAGTGGGACAAATGTTACTCTGGAGGAAAACATGGGCTTCCTGGTGCTGCCATTGCTGAGAGCATCTCGGACTGACCACAGCCAGAGGCAGCAAGTGCTTGAGCAACAGACATACACTGGGTACAATCCTCAAGGATTTGAATACTTATACACCAAAACCCCACCAACCAACCAGTTCAGTGATGCTCAGGAACAATAGGATTAAATGTTTATGGCCATGTGTGGTAATATTAAATATTAAATGTTACTTAAAACAATGCAGCTCACCTTCTCATCCAGCCACATTGCCAAGAGAAGGACCAGGACACTGATCCTGAGGAGGGGAAATAGAGTGGTTGCTGGGTCAAAGCTCATGCTTCCAGAAGATCTTGTATGCTGTTTTATCATTCCATTGCACAAACTTGCCTGATCACTAGGAAGTAGGAAAAAAAAACAAACCAAACAACCCACTAGGTTAGATGTCAGAAATTGTCCATTCACCCAGAGGATAAAAAATGGTTTTTAGCTAATATCTTTAAATTAACCCCCTGAACATGCCTGTTGCTGTGACATCACTCCTAAGTGACGCCCAGGCCTAAATACGGCTGTAAACAGGAATCGTTCCCATGGGAGTCACACTGGCTATAAATACAGCACCAGGGGAGTGCTGAGCATTCTGCAGCTTCCTGCCAGCTGAGGATGGTGAGACAGCTCAGTGCTGGGCACTGCTGGCGTGTGCTCGCTGCAGTGAGGAAACTGAGACAGGAGTTGCTGGGGGGCTGGTGCTCCCAGCTGAGTTCGCTGGCATGTCTTTGGGAAGGGACTTGAACCCTGCTGCAGCCGGAGGCCACAGCTGGGCTGGGGAAGGGGAGGTTGGTGGGGAAACAGATGGCAAATCTGGGGCTCAGCAAGTGTGGCCCCGCTGGCCACTCACAGCTTGAGCAATGACACCAGCCCCTCTCTGCAGTGCCTGGCCCCATAGCCCTGCCCCAGGAGGACATTGCCATGGAAAAGCCAGTGATTCCCACTGAGGAGCAGCTGGAGATCCTGGAGTACCACTTCTGCAAGGTGAATAAGCACCCTGACCCCACCACACTGTGCCTCATCGCTGCTGAGACTGGACTCTCTGAGGAGCAGACTCTGGTGAGTGTATGCCCCTCATCCCACCCCTGGCACCAGCCCGCTCCCCCTGCATGCCTCTGTGCCCCACATCTCCTGCCTGTCCTGTCCTGGTCTCTCTGTCATACACCTGCACCCATCTGTCCCCTGCACAGGCTTCCTACAGCAGCCCCTGCCCTTCTCATGCTCCTCCCACACCGCCTGCACTCCTCTGTGCCTCATCTGCTCCCCGGTTGCACTCTCTGCACCACCGTGAACCCTGCACACTCCTCACTGCATCCACAAGTCTCCTCTGCACCTCTGCAAGCCCCAGCACCCACCCCTAACTGCACCGACAGAGCTCTAACGCAACACTGCACCTCCCTCTACCCCACATCCTTCCTGCACTCTGCGTGTTTCTGCTCCTGAATGTACAACCCGTGCATGCTGTTCTTCCAAACCGCTTCTGATAGTATTGGATGCACAAACTACTGCTGGTTTTAAGGTCTGAAGAAACTACTGCCATTTTAAAACAGATAAGAGGATAGATGCAATTCCTGCAGGATATGCTGTGGGACATGCTCAGGCTGTGCACCCTCCACCTCAGCGTCCCTAAGCCCAGATGTCAGGCAAGTCTGTCAGCCTCTCCAGGAGACATAGGGGCCTCCAAATACCCCTCCACAGGGACAGGCTGCTACTATCTGGGAATTCCACCAAAGCACTGTGCTCCAGCTGGCTACCTGCAGGCTACCGTGGGCTTCAGAAGCAAACGGCTTCTTCCCGGTTCCTTCAGGTGGCAGTGCAGCTCATTGTGAGGCAGGTGTTCACTAGATCCACAGCAGCATTTATTGATATAGAAGAGAAATCCAACCCACTGGAAAGTTAGCAGCAGTTTACAGAGAGCTGCCAAGCCTGCCTCTCCCTCAGCAAAGCCGAAGGGGTATAAAGGCCGAGATGGCAATGTTAGCATTTGGCCTGTCCCAAGGAAAGATGCTGGAACAGCATCCATTTCACTGGTAGTCCTCGGCTGGAGTAGACTGTGCTTTGGTGATAGGCAGGTATCACTCACCACTTGTCTGAGGCAGCAAGAAGGCTGTACCCCTAAAACACCTTTTTCTCCATAGAAATGGCACTGTTCCTTTTTTTTTCTTTTTTCCTACAGCAACTTGTAAACACAGGTGATATATGCTCGGGGGACCTCTGTAGATGTCTTAAAAATCTTCCCTGATAGCTATATTTTTCCACTAATCTAGAGTGCTCCTAGAGATCTGGAGATGAAGGTCATGTTAGGGACAGGATCAAGGCTGAGATGGTGAGCTGCAAAGTACCTGCACTGCGTAGAACACAGGGAATCATCGCCCCTGACATCTGGAGTGCTTCATCGTCTAGAAATAGAAGACATTTTAATAAAAAATTCAGTAACAATCAGATGCAAAGAGGACATGATGGTTTAGGACAGAAAGTTAAATTTCTGAGAAGAGGCTAGGCTGTCAATTATATGACTAGATGTGGTTGAAGGCAGAGTGTTAGAGACACTTGTAGAGAGCACCGTGGTTGTATCATTACAGACCATAATAACTTCAAAAATAACCATGGACAAATATAGCAACAAAATGAACTGCAACAAAATGAACTGCAACAAAAGGAATCACAGGCACATTGCCAAACAAAAGGCTGAGCTGTGCTTCTGGCACATGAGTTGTATTTCTTTTCTTACTTTTCTTCTTAGGTAGTGTAGCTTCAGCCAGATACATTTTATCTAATATTTTAAATTGTGGCTGCCTTGAAGTGGCATCAGCAGCTCTTGGAAAGGGCTTCCAGATGCTAAGTTACAACAGACATACTGCTAAGTTACTTCAAACATAGACATGCATATTGCTGAACACTAAGACAGTTTCTTAAACAATTTTAAAAATAGATTTGTTCTTACATTTGCCGAGAGCCAGTGTGCTGTACCTCTCACTCTTTCTGAAACAGGTGCGTTTTTGATTCCTGTCAGTTTTGGACCTGCAAGTGATTGCTTCACTTCTCCAGTCATTTAAACAGATACCATCCAGCTCCTTAGCCAATCTCCTGATCTGTTTGCAAGAAAAACCTGGACTCATAGCAATAAAAAAGGACTCACCCAAGGTCTGGAGTGAGCTGAGAAACGAGTTTGAAAGAGGTGCACATGTAGGTTACCAGTCAGGAGCAACCATCCTGGCTGCCTGTACTGCCTGGGAACAGCTCCTTGATACAAGGCAGCAACGTCACCAGTTCCCCTCACCTTGCCCCGCTTGCTGACACCTGCACCTTTAGCAAGGTTATTCGGAGGCTTAGCTCAGCCCAGTGCACTCAGTCTCTGCTTTGTTCTTTCTCTCCAGAAATGGTTCAAGCAGCGCCTGGCAGAGTGGAGGAAGTCTGAAGGGCTGCCCTCAGAAAGTGGGTCTGTCAGGGACTAGAGGATGCTGCTCCAATCCCCTTGCCTCTGCTGAAGCTCTTCAGAGTGGGTTTCCTCGGGGTTCTTCTGTTGCAATAGGTTTTGTGATACAAAGTAGTAGTCTGCTATTTAACATGAATTTTATTTAACATGTACATAACCAGAAAAAAACATTATATATATATATATAGATATACATGTATGTGCATACAACTTTTGATGGCTGATAACCTCTCTAGTTCTCTAGTGATTCCAACCCATTAACAGCAGCTACACAAGAAAAGGCAATTTCATGCCCTTGTCCCAGGCTTGCAGAAAATTTGCCATGATATATGTTCAAATATAGAAGGAAGAAATAAAGATTTGTTTTCATTACAATTCCTAGAGGCAAAGTATGTGTGCTAGCTTTAAGGTACAAATCATCCAGAGAGTAGGGCATCTGGAAAACCAGGTGTGTTGTTCAGGTGACCTGGTTTGGCTCAACATGCCTGAATCAGCTCTGGATACTGGCAAACCAAGTGCCTAAACCACAATCAGACCAAGTCAAACACCCCTTGAATGCCTTTTTTATCTTTCTGTTAAAGATCACCAAAGAGAAAGAACTTGTGGCTTGTTCTGGGCTTTTTCCCAGCGCAATTATAAAAGCCTGTTTTTTGATGAGAGGAGCTGTATTATGTCCCTGCTTGTGCTCCCTGCCCCCAAGACAGGGGGCAGATTCCTTCCCTCTGGAAGGGCAACATTGCTCCCAGGCAGCCTCAGTGGGCACAGTGGATTTTCCCTTTGCCACAGGGACAGCAATGGGCAGCCTTGTCTCCCAGGGCACCTGTGGGTCCATGCATGGCAGCTCACACAGCCCCACACACCTCCTAATACCCAGGCTGGCAGAGGCTGGTGGTGCTGGGGTTCCCCCACAGCAAAGGAGCTTTAGGGGGAAACCCCAGGCTCCTCCTGGCCATTCTCAAACCTGAGGAATGCAGTTGCACTAGGGTTCTTGCACAAAGTCTAAACTCCCATCCATCCAGGCACAGGACAATGCCTGTTCTAAAAATAACCAGCACTATTGCCCAGTGACCTTACCTTGTTCAAAAGGCTTCAAAAGCACTCTACTTAGTGGATTACTGAATCAATTAATGGATCCTCTGATTAATCCCCTTCTGGTTTGTGGTCACCTGCCTCTACTCCTTTGGAAGGAGAATCAGCTTAACACAGGGAAGATTAAAATACATTGTCTCTGAAACTGCCATATGCTTTCATTTGTGGCTTTTGTCCCTTACTGGTGAGCATCTCTTGTGCCTCAGTATCTCCAGCCTGTCGCCAGTGGTTGGGCAGACAGTGCCAAACACACTGACCTTGCAGGAAGCAGATAAAAGCCTTCTCCTTATGCCATGCCCTGCAAAGGCTGTGTTGTTCCCCTGCAATCCAGCTGCCAAATTGACTCACCCACCGACCCGAGTGGAGCTCAGAATTTGTTCTGCAGACTCTGGCATCAATTTTCTTTCTTGGCCTTTGCAACTTGCCTTCTTTCTTACTCTGAGGGGAACTCTGCTTTTTTGATTTAGCCTCCAAAAATCGCAGTGCAGAACTCTCTTATGTTACCCAGTCATACAAACAAGTAGCTGAACCACACAGATTTTAACCCACCTATGTAACTGGATCTGCCTGTTCTCCAGGCATTTGAGAAAACAGGCCCCAAATCCAAGCCAAATCAACATAAGTTGTAGCCTTTTGTATTTCCACTTCTGCCACAGGCACGAGACTTTTGAGTGTCAGTAAGATGTTTAAACATTAACAAAAAATTTTAAACCCTAATTCAGGAGTTGTGTTGCATCAAGTTACTGTGTGCTCTTGGGTTTGGTTTGCCACACTTCCCTGTGTGAAAGGACAGTTCCTGTGCTGCCTCCCCCCAGCAGTTGTTTCATTACTTCTATTACTATTACAGCAAAACAATCAAGAGAGAAACTCCAGACATAACCCATGCTAGGGAGAGAGTCTTCCCACATTAGGTCAAATTCTGTTAATTTTCCCCGATGATAATTCTTAAGGAATGATGATTTTATTTGAACTCCCAGAAAGTGTTCCTGCTGAGTGCTACCTCTGCACTGCATTCGAGGAGATTTTCCAGCCACAGCACAGCCCAGAGAGAGTGATGTTCCAAGGGATGATGTGGGCAGATGACAGGAACATTTCTGAGGGAGCTTAGTGGTGAATTGGTCGAGCTAGTTCTTCGAGCCGTGGAGAACAAACTGCCTTTATAGCAGCCTCCTTCACTTTGAATGCATCTGGGTTGAGTGTAGTCAAGCCCATACGAGGTCTGGAGGAGAGAGGGTAGGGATGGTTAATCCTGACTGGAGCAAGGCCAGCTGTCAGCTGCCTGCCAGCTCCCACACCTCTACTTAAGCCTGCCCTTCCCTGTCAAGGAAGGACAAAAGGCATCACACCTTCACTACTGTTGTCAGGGGAGGGATACTTCTCACAGCCACTACAGCCAGGCATTCCCTCACCCTCTGTGAAACATCCTCCCCAGTACTTCCTGCAGACTGGGCTGAGGTCAGCATGACATGCTGGGCAACATGAATGTATTACAGTCTGCCCTTTGCCAGTTGGTTGCTTTTTATAATTGTAATTCATAAGAAGTCCCAACCAGTAATTCCTGCTGGAATTAGAAAGTTGCTGCTTCTTTTCTTTTGACTCTCCTTCTACCTCAAAAGAGCCTTTTAAAACCACAATCCATGTAGCATTAACACATCCAGACCTATAAAATCCACGCATTTTGAAAGTGAAAGAGCACCTCCTAATCTTGGCCTAATCTCTCTGGCCAAACACAAATGAACAAGGTGCCACGAGCCACACAGCATGGGCTGGCAGCTGATCATTTCCCTGTGACAGGGAAGCCATACTCACCTTGCGGTAGGCTGGGCCAGCTCCACAAGCCTTGGCGTAGCCACTGCCTTCTTGGCAGCCTGTGTCACGGGCCACTCGGGATCCCGCGGGGGCAAGTACTTAGTGTGGAGTTGTTTTGGCTTTGACAGCTCAATGGTCCGAGGACTCGCAATTGCCTTCTGAGATGACCTGGAAACCTGTGGAAGAATGGGGACGAAGGTCCTTAGAGGTGCTCCTGGCATTCAAGGGTGCTCAGCCTGCAACCAACTCGGTGTTCCCAGGTTCACTGACCACATACAGGTGGGACATGATCTTGCCTCAGCTGTTTGGCACCAGGCAAACTGTAGAAGGAGAAATCACTGCCTGGACAGTCCCACAAACTTCCCTCCAGCCTCCTATTATTCACAGCCCTCCTATTAACCCATCACTGGAGATCCCAGTTAGGCACTTGTTCACCTTTCCCTATCCCCCCACAAGTGCAGGCTAGGCACAGCTCAGTTGTTATCTAGGAACATGTGCTGGGAGCCATTTCATTCTCTGAATGGAGCACAATTCCTGCTTTCCAGCTCAGAAGCAACTACACCAGCCTCATGGAGAGCAGCACATCCGGGGCTGGATGAAGACAGCCATAAGCAACTGAGCACCTGTGGCCTCTCCTCTGCCAAGAATCCTGTCCATGTAGGGTCCCAGGTGATGGTGCCTTACCATAGAGATAAGAGAAGCAGGCTCGGTGTGCCTAGTGCAGCAGGTCATGTCCCTGATCAAGGGCTCTGCGAGCTTCTGGACCCGCTCTGATGCTTTGGCCGAGGTTGCAAGACTGGAAATCTGTATTGGCACCTGGATGGGTCCAGAATGGAGGAGGGATGTGCAGACAGAGAGTTTGTACAGCAGCCCACAGGGACATGCTCCCTCTCCACAAGGATGAGCATCCCAGCACCATTCCTCTGTAGATACGGTCACTTAATTTTCCAGAATCCATTATTTTTCTTTCACCTAAACTATTAAGTAATTTTGGTGCTATATTCCCCAGCTGTTGCCCACTCAGAGCCAGGAGGGAAGCATCTGTAATGAGAGCCTATGTAGCCAGGGAAAAGTGCAGAGAAATTTCTTCCATGTTTTTTATATTCATCTTCCTGGGTGAATCAAGTAACTTCCCTGCTAAGGAGATACACTCAGATTTCAGGGTAAATTTGCTGGTACAGTTCACTGAATTCCTACAGAAAATGTGATTACTTCTCCAGCAAGGGACTTCCAAAATTTTTCACAGAGTTACCATTGCCCAGTCCTGCTCCAGCCCAGCCTCCCATTTCCCAGCCCCAGGGGCTGCATCCTGAAAACCTAGCCTTTGCCACAGAAATGAGTGTCATCTGAGATTGTTCCAAGCCCTTGAACCCCTGCCAAAGCAATGACCCACCTAAAAGGAACAAGCTCAGAAATAAAAATTTGGCTTCTGGTAAAATGTACTTAAAATACAGATAATATTTCCAATCTCATGCCCCCTGTGTACTCAGATAAGTGCACAGCTGCCCAAATACAAACATGACTACTCTCTAAGAGCTAAACATGCCATTTCCATCAGGTTTCCCCACTTTCCCAGGCTGCTTTATTATAGGATGTAGCCCAGATGCCTCCCTTGGCTCTCCTGCTATATTGGGCTGCTCCAACCTGGCTGTTTTTTGTCTCTCAGCAGGCAGTTTGCAAAGCCAACACCTTTCTCTGAAAAGGCAGTTTCTCCCAGTGTCATAAACCCCAGCAGAACCAGACAGCTTCTCCCCTCAACCAGGCACATCCAGAGGTGGGATACGGGGTCTAAAAACTCAGGACAGTTTGCTGCATCCCTGTACCCTCCAAATCTCACTCAACCTCCTCCTCACCTCTCTGGGTGGTATAAAGTCTGGGTGCAGCTTCTTTGGCTGAGCAAGCTCCAGTATCCGCTTGGAGGCATTATAGTTCTGTGCAGCTAAGGACACGGGCCACTCGGGGGTCTCACGGGATCTGGAAACAGAGAATCATGGCACTGCTACTCACAGATGTTCCTCACTCTGGCTGCAGCTGGGATGTCTAAGCCTCACATTTGCTGCAGCAGAAGGCAGCTTTGTCTTGTGGCCATTTCCAGTGTAGAATTCATCCCATGAGAGAATCCAGAGGTTCTAATCCCAGCAGAGACCCTGCTCTGTATTTTGCCCTCTGTTTACCCATCCTCTGTTCCTGCATTTATTACTTTGAAGATGTACTGATACCACAAGGCCCAAGGCTCTACTTACAGCGCCCTGTAGGCTTCCTAGCTTCTCACCTTTTCTCCAGGAAAGCAGGAAGGTATTTTTTAGGTTCTGCCAATCTCAGTAGCCGTTCAGAAGGGTAGCCAAACTTCGTTAGCGTGAGACGCCCACCGATTACTGGTCTGCACATGTACAGAAAGGATTTTGAGGAACAGCACAGAGGAGCTAGCAAAAGGCAACTGACAGAGAACATGATCCTGGCACTTGGTAACCTAAGTCTTGTTAAACATCCACGCCTGCTGCAAGTACAAAAGCTGACACTGGTGCACATGGAAAAGCCATGAACAAATAGGCATTTACAACTGAGATTTCCTCACTTTAAATGCTGTTTGTATCCGAAGATTTCTCTTTTAAGCAAACTCAGTGCATTGCTTTCAAAATCTAGGCTTTTTCCATTTAAAGACCTGCCCTGAACCATTTAAAGAAGCTGACCCTACAACACCTGGCAGCATTTATGTTGGTCAGCTTTGCCAATTTAGAAACCTGTTTTTTACAATGGCTTGATAGCACCTTGTGCCCTTGTAGCTCCTTTCACCTTGGTACCTCCCTTAGTGCCTTGTTCATCCGGCTTTCAATGAAGTGTAACTGTTGGAATATGCCCGTCATTGCCAAGGAAGAAGCAAGCAGAGGTAAGCAGAAAGGCAGGAAAGGCTGTCATATGGATATCTTTAACAAGAGCCAGAAGGTCTCAGGAGGATGAGAGCACATAATTGGTGATAGTGGCAGAGTGGAGAAAACTACAGACATGCATGTCTTGACATCCCTCCAGGCAGAGGAAAACCAAGAGTGCAGGACAGTTTCATCTTCATTCTCATTGCTAGGACTTCTAACAGACTAGCAACCACCATCCTGACTCCAAAAGAGCTTCATCTCCTCCAATAGAGCTAAAGATGACTTGCATCAAGTAATGCAGCACTACTGTCATTTATACTTTTTACATAATTTTTCATTCCAGTTCCAAAACATAGTCTAGTTTTTCACCATGAAGTGACAGCAGATGTTTAACTCAAGGCAAGAGACCTGTATTCCTTACAGAAGCAGAACACTGCAAGATTTCTCTGCTGCTAACCTTATCTTAAAGATTTAGGTCAGACTCCAAGAGGATGCAGGGGATCATTAACAGTGTCCAGGTGCCTGGCTGGGCTGCATCAGCCTCAATGGGACATGGAACACTCTAGAGACAGTTCCTCCCTACTCACAAGTGCAACACACACATTTCATCAAGGAATGCATGCCTGCACATGATGTCTGCTTTAAACAAAAGCAGAGCTGTTGGATGGGTGTTTTTGTTACAGCAGAGGAACATGCTCCCTTGTGCTTGGAGACTGATATCAAGACTAGCTCCTAGGGCAGCTGATGGGAACCCAAACTCTAATCAGACCAGCAACAATGTGTTGCAGAAGTCCTTCTCACAGCCAGGAAGTGGGTATGAGGAAATAAAAGGGCACCAAAATTTAGCACTCCCCAGTTCCTCCCTATTTTGGAAGTCAAGTACTCAGGGTGGCTATGCTCCCATAGCACTTTTTCCCCTGCTTCAGATAGCCCCTGTTCCAAGCAAAAAGCAGCCTGGTGAGTTTCAGTGCCATGGAGCTACTTGCAGAGCAGCCTTTTCCAGAGAGGAGATGGCATCTCCCTTTTCCCTGGGAGCCAGTGTGGCCCCCTAGAGAACATGCTCTGAGCTGCCTCCTTCCCCAGGATGTGCTACCACATCACTGACCTGTACTGGCTGAAATCTTTCTTGGGTTTGGCCAGAGACAATATTCTTGCAGATGGTCGAGCTGTCATAGCACCCCCTGAGAGGGTCCATATTGTCTCTTGGTTTCCCCATACAAGCCTACAAGAACAGCAAGGTTGTGAAATTTTAGTAACATGCATAAGTGTGAAATGTGTTTGGTGGGGCTATCCTTCCCTGCCTAGGATGGAACACACACACACACATACCCTCTATGGCTCCCCAAACCTGCAAAGTGCCATTATCACCCCCTGAGCTGTGACCTTCTCTAGCATCAAATTTCCCAACAATCTCCTGCTGGTGACTGTCAACTAAAAAAGAAAAGAGTCTTAAAGTGATAGGTCTTAAAGTGGTTTTAGTTACCAGTGGATGTGCAGAAAGGCTCATTTCATTACATCTCTGAAACCCTAGGTCTGGTTTTAGTTACCAGTGCATGTGCAGAAAGGGTCATTTAATTACATCTCTGGAACCCCTCAGGGAGTTTCATCATTGCATTTCTTTTGCCTCACCATTACCACCTAACTATACCACAGGTATGACAGTAAAAATAGTAATAATGTTACAGTCAGGGTGTGCCATGGAAAGTGGGTGAGGTTTTACAGCAGGTGAGTGGTTACTCTCCTGTGCCCTGGGCAAATTTGGAGTTGCTCATACCTCACTGAGAGGCCATGGTGGGAGAGGGTGCCGGGGTAGTCAGGACAGGGAACAGCAGTGGAGGCTTTTTGAGACCCATACAGACAACGGAGATGTTACCATCTGGCAGACAAGCCCTGGCTTGTCAAGCTGTAGTTTGATCACATCACACAGAGAGCAACTCTGTTCCTAAAGCTGGGCTGTATCCTCCTGGAGAGAGCAGCCTGGCTCCCATGGTCCAGTCATCTTACACCATACACCATCCTACCCCACAGCATTGCAGTGGGCAGCTCAGATCAGATGGGGCAACAGAGGCAAGGCTCAAGTCAAGCCCAGGTTTTTGATTGAGAACTTGAAAGAGCAAATTGAAGGGAGCCCTTCAAGTATGGAACACCTCAGTCTGCTTTTCTATGGACAGAGGGGAAAGAAGTACCAAGACAATAGCCAAGGGTCTGCTCCAGCTGAGCCCGGTCAGTCCCCAGCCTTTGAGCAAGCGCTGTTTGAGCACCTACTTACATGGGACTGCTATCACAAAGTACTTGCTTGGGTTCTGCAAGTTCATGTATCCTGCCAAAATTGCAGAAAAGGAGAAGAAACATGTCATTAACCATACAGTTAAACCACAAAGAATCAAGAAGCTACTGCTGTACTCAAGGCCACATAAACACTCTCAAACCCCTCTGCTTTTGCCTCCATTCCCTCAAGAGAATGTGTTTAAGGATCTCTCTCTTCAAGTACTTCCCATCCATTTAATCTGGCAAACTCACTAGCCCATGAATTTTTGTGTTTTCTCTTTTACTGTAGAGACACAAATTTGCAGTTCTGCCTCCACTGATGGCTAGGACAGTGGTAAGGAACTTTTCTGGTCAATAGCATACCCTGAAACAGGTATGAGAAGGATGATCTCCCAGCCTATGGGAGCCCAGATAACAAACACCTGTTATCACCACTGTTGTGTGTGTTGTGTGTGAAAAAGGCACCATGGGGACAGCACTGTATTCCCACATAGCTTTAGGACCACATTTTATTTCAGCCCATTTAGCACAGAGGTCCTAGATGCTATAGAGACACAGGAATATGCATGGTCTCTGCCCTAGGAGCGGCTCTGGAAATGTTTTTACTGAATATACAACAGACCAAATGTTTCATGAAGACCAAGTATCACTGCTAAGGCCTGAAATCCCAGTGACTAGGAAGTGCCTGAACCTTATGAGTACAGAGAGAAGAACAAGATGATCCAGTGCCACAAGTGTGTTACACAACTTGTCACAGACCAAGCCCATACCCACCCACTGGGGCTATGGGTGCCTACCCACAGCCAGCTGGTGAGCAACCACACTGTGCAGGCAGCTGTGGAAGTGCCCCACCATGGAAAAAGCACAGAAGGTGGAAGCCTGAGGCATTGCTTCCCTGTTCCGTAACACCTGCATGTGTGGCAGCATGGTGCTAGAGAAGAGCAAGGACACCACTAGAGATACTTGCCAAAAGAAAACAATCTGTGCTTTGGGGACACACCTGTGGTTTCTCTGATGGGGCTAATACTGCTAGTAAGATGCCAAGCCCTGGAAAATGCTTGTTAGAGAGCTCAGCACCACAGAAATCCCTGAAATGGCAGGCTGCTATTATGGCATCATCACTGCACAAGATTCCTGTCACGCCTAACTTGGGCCACAGCACTGCAAACACGGCTCCTGCTGAGATCCCACAGAGGCAACTGCCTGTAGGACTTTGGCCCCCTGCCACCAGTTCAAGACAGGACTCGGTCAGGAAGGCAGGCATCATTTCAGGAGCCAAAACCCAGTTCTTTATTCCCAAGCAGGTCCCTAGAGCGTTTTCCTTGCAAAGTTGCAGTGGGGTGAAGGATTAGCCCACAGAGGTCCCCCCAAGCCTAACTCTGTTGCAGAGCTGGCACTATCTCTGCAAGCAGGCTCGCTGCTCTTCCTCAGCTGCTGGCACAGACCCAGCATACAGCCACAGTCAAATCTAGCATGATGAGCACATGGCCCTAGTGCCCCACACTGCTGTGCAAAGCTTGCAGCATGACCCAGTCAAGGAACGAGGCACACGGACATTCAGATCAGGTCTCTCAACTCACTTAACTCATCTTTTTTTGTTCTTTTTCCAATTACAAAAAGCAAGATTACATTTATCATGGCAAAATCTCTAGACAGACAGGCATCCTCACTCAGGATGTACCTACAGCAGCTCTGCAGCTTGAAGGGGTTAAACCTCCTCACTAACAAGACAGCTCTGGTGGAGTTTTCGTTGTTTGGGTCTGCTCATGCTTCCCAGGAAGGAAAATGAGGCCTTGCTTCAGCCACAGAAACACCTCCTCTCCACTGTCTGAGCATTCACAGACTCATTGCTTACGGGATATCAACACCTTTTGAGATCAATTCCTTGTAAAGCAGAATAACAGTTTCTGTTTTGAAGGGGCGGGATGATCGCATGTTTTTCAGAAGCTGAGGTTAAGGGCAAAACCGGGCATATTTTCCTCTCAAGTGTTTATCACAGTGTCATCTGATATATTGACTCACTGCTTGGTCTAAGCCCCCGACAGAGCCCTCACAAGAGACATGGGGCACTGGCCTGAACACCCAGCCAGGAGGGGAGGGCTTCTTACCTGCTGCGTGGGCGTACACATGCATAAGGCATATAAGATGACACTGCAAAGACAAGAATAGGTGAGTTTAAAAGCTTGATAACACCTGGAGCCTCGGCTGCCTGCTCTTTAGCGTGCAGTAATCATATGGTGAATGAAGTATGTGCATCTCCTCAGGATAGCTGCTCAGCAGATGTTTGTATTGTTTTTTCCTGGTACCTTCCTCTCCAGTGGTTGCTCCTCATGGAGGGATGCTGGCAGGCCCCAAGGCTGCTGGATAGAGCACTCCCAGCACCATATCCTCCTCCTGGAACAAGCACCAGTGCTCACCAGCCTGCGGGCTCCCACCTGACTCAGTGTAGCCACCCCTTATGACTGCCTTCAGCAGCTTCCAGGGGAGGTTTTCAGAGCCTCGGGGAAATAACAGTTGTGTTAAACTGGGACTCGGTGCCAGTATAAAACAACCAGACGTGGAGAGTACGGAATTACAGGAAAGCCAGCGGCGAGGCAACACGTGCAGCCACGTCCCCTGACGGCAGCCGGCAGCGACGGCCTCGAAAAGCGGCCGGCATCTCGCAGTCCCCGCCGCCGTGTCCGGGGCCTGCCGGCGCCAGCGGCCCAAAGTGCCCGGGAGCCCTCCCTGC
>VWYI01005057.1:146763-196173 GCA_013399455.1 Anthoscopus minutus
TCACCCAACACACACCCCGCGCACACACACACACACACACACACTGCACACACCACATACACACCGGGTGCTAGTGGCCGCCCCTGCCCACAGCCTCTGCCCACGGGCGACAAGGACCCCGTCATGCCAGCCGTCCCAGAGAGGCCTTGGGAGCCCTCCTGCACCCAAACATCTTGTTCCCCATCTGGAAGAGAAGAGAGGAGCCCGGGCAGGTGGTTTAGGGTGGATTTTTCTGCTTTATGCGTCTGTTACAAAGGACAAAACTATAAAAGCCTCATACAATAGATGTGGGCGCAAAACAGGTCCTTTATAGGACTGCTCCTGGGTCATGTCCTTTGAGAATAAGTAGGAGGACATGCAGTGACACTTCTCAGCAGCTTGTCACCTTCCTCACCTGCTATGCTAACAGAAACCACTGTCAAGAAACAACAGGGTTTTCACAAGTAAGACTGCTTGCTTGAGGACATCTCGGACTAAGCTTAAATAAGCTGCTCAACCTGATGGATGAGTCTCCCACCTTTGCTGCCAATTTAACTTAAAAGCATCCAGTCACTACCTTAAATTACACCATTTTGGTTTTTTGCCTGTAGGCAAAGAAACAATAAACTACTGCTTTACTTTTCTTGTTCTTACCCACTAAAGAAGCCATAATCAACCCAATTTCCAGAGATTACCAATTTTCCACTCCCATAACAACTGGATCCAACACAGCAACAAGAATTGTAACTGTTAAAAATACTAGTTGCAGCACTTTAAATTTCTGATGCTGCCCAGAAGTGAGGTCTCATTTTTAACAGAACACCACTGTTAAAAGTAAAATCTGTGAGGTAAACATACTTCACTTTAACCTGAGACATCAAGCCATCTTAAATTCACTGGATGAGACTTTCTTCCACAGAAGTCAGTGCCTGATTCCCACCTGACATGACACTAACCTATCTAAGCTATATTTTCCCTTAAATCTGCTCCCTGAAAGACAGACTATTTTTCTCCTACTAATATGCTAAAAACAGACTACTTCTCAAATGTATTTTCAAACCACTATAAATTAAGATTTTCTTACCAACTATATATCACTTTCAGAGGAATTGCACATCCACCAGGAAAGCATATCTGTACATTTCAGCTGCCACACAGCAGACTGACCACATACTAACACCTGCTCTCCCTCAGCTGCAAACACCACGTTGTAAGAAAACAGCTGTCACTGTGCTTCCAAAACCAGCTGCCCTATCAGCTCCTTGGCATCCTTCATGCTGGAAGAGATCTCAGAGCCATCTTCTGCCACATGGGTACCAATCAAGAACATCTTCCTCTCGTCCCCAATATCAGACAGAGCCAGAGCATCGTGAATATCAGTGATGCAATATGCACCTTCGAGGTCCTGTGACACAAAATAAAACAACCCTGTTAGTTGCAAGAGGTGGTGACACCATTCCTACTTTGAGCCACTGCTTTTGTCCATGGGGGGAGGCTCAAAAGCTCTGGGGCACCATTCTTGTGTACCTTGTCTGAAGTCACTTCCCACATCTTAAAATGCCTTGGGGAAAGGAGTTAATCTCTGACCTTATTTCTTCTCGAAGAAATACAGGTACAGTTGTTTCTATTTCTGAACCAATTCCACTGTTTCTGGTAACTATGTAAGACCACCTGCACAAGGCAGATAAAAGCACTGCTTGCCCAAGACCCCAGGTACCCAGCAAAGAGTTACAAGAGTAAGGCAAATATACAAAAGTCATGCCCTGCCTACCTTCTCAGCCACAGTGTTTCTGATGCATTTGAGTCTGATGAAGCCCAGGCCTGCACTTGTGCTCAAGAATAACATAAATGACCACTAGTAATGGGCCTTGGTTATTAGAAATTTAGGAGGTAATGATGTAGAGCAAATTGAGCACACAACGTTGATAAAAGAGAATCTGTGATTAAAACCCTTGGGCTCTTCCATCATCTGATTGTACCAGAGGCCAAATTATTTTCCAGGTACAGCACCACTCATTGAGACTTTCACAAAGATCTTAGGAGGAAGCACTGCCTTGTGAGTAAAGCTGCTCTTTCTCTCAGGTTTCAGAAGAAGCCTTAGGAGAAACCAACCGGACAGTCTGAAGGCAAACAACAGTGCTTCACTTTTTAGCTGCTGCTAGGTGAAGTGGTCCTTCCAGGCAGATACTCAGCACAGAAAGCTGACTTCACATCTAACTGTGGTCTCCCTTGAAGCTCCCAAACCTTGCAACTGTACAGCAGTTCCCACCCACAGCTCTGATCGCATCTTCACCAAGCATAGGACCTGGCAGATCCAAAACAACCTCAGATTATTTTGCTTTGTGGTCAACAGGGGGTGTGTCAGAAAGACTCCCAGCCGTGTGTCCTCCTTATAGGCATGAAGCCTCCTTTGGAAGGCTTTGTTGCTGTTTCCAAAGCTGCTGCCAGCCCAAGCTGTGCCAGCAGCAGGGAACTCTTACCTGCTTGTTGGCCAGAACTACCACAGGTAGGGTGGAGTTGTTCTGGATTAGCTGATGAAGCAGCTGTTTCGCCATAGGCAGTCGGGCATGATCAGCCGAGTCCACGACATAGACCAGCAACAGCACTTTGGGCAAGTACATCTTCCAGTATGAACGCAGAGATTCACTGCCCCCGACTGGAAAAGAAGACAGCAGCACAGGATTCACCAAGTAATTCAAGCAGCACTGCTCCCAGAGGTGCAGACAGAAGGCCCTGGGCCGAAACCCCAAGGTATTTGGATTACCAAAACCTCAAAGTATTTGAGCTACTGCACATGAGACTAAAACCAGCTTTGTTTTCCCGAGTCAGGTCCCATGAAGGCATATGTCTACGCTCTGGGAGAAAAAAATTCTTTCCATTTGAAACTCTTATTTTGAGAGGATTCTGGGTTCAGTTTCTTTACAGCTGCTTTCTGTCTTGTTGGACCTTGCTCTCTAGCAAGTAAGGAGAGTAGAAAATGGTTCAGTGTACATAAACACCAAATGTCCCCATATAACCCATCTCCAAATGCTCATCTCATTGTAAGACAAAGCAGGTCTACAATTTCCCAAGGAGAAATTTAGCTCTGAGGTGTGGAGGGCTCTCATTGTATTTAGTGTATGACACTAAGAACTAGTTCAAGACTCCCACAGTTTTGTCAATAACCAGAAGTGCTTAAGGAAGAGAGAAAAATCAAGTCCCAGCAGACTCTTCAGGCAACCCTTTGGAGTAATCTTTGCACAGGATACATTTCTCTGTGAGCTCTTCTCTGCTGTATACAGAGGAAAGCTGTTCACCTTCAAAACTAGGTCCTGAAATAATTCTCTGGTAAAACCATAGACAGCAAGTTGTTTGAGACTGTTGTTCCCATCTGGGGACAAAGAATTCAGTAGTGTGCTGAGTTTAATATCAGAATGAGTAAGTATCAGTATATCAAGTATTTCAGATTTGTTTTCAGGTCTCTAGGTCTTCTACAGGCACACTGCAGGACCAGCCATGCCAAGAGTAGTGAGGTGCTCAAAAGGCATATGTGAGTCTCTCAAAAGCAGCAAGTTTTCAAAGCAATATATCTGGTGTTCCCTACCACTGTCTCCTGCCTCACACAGGAGCTCTTTTTAAAACTGTCTGACTATACAGCCATCTTTTATTGCCCTCTTTGACTGTTCTGTGTCAAAGCATTTTGCTTTCACGTAAGTCAAAGGGGTTCAGTAGTTTCAAGAATACAGAAAGGGAAGTAACATTTCCCACTACAGCATGCCTTGCCTCTTCAAGTGGCCCAGGGTACCTTGAGGCAGAACAGCAATTCTGCCACCATGGAAAGGAGCCAAAGGGCTGTGACTGACATGTAATGTTAGGGACAGAAGCCTCATTCTGTACTGTGATACTGCAGGGGCTCAGCACTGCTCCCTTTGTTAAGTGTATTCATGCATAGCATAACCCAGGGGTCAGCAACCTCACAAATAAAATTTTTTCCCCCCAAACTTGTAGGAACTCAGCAGAAGCCAGGAGCTCCTACCTCCTGCAGAGAACAAGATACCACCCAGTTATCTGTATGCTGGTACAAATAAAAATCACAGTTTTCCACCTGTCTAAGCCAGAAAAATAAAACCCCTGCTGTTTGCTGATCACCTTGTGCCATGTGATCGCAGCACAGGCTGCTAACCCCTGGACTAGGCGATGGTACAGACTGGATAAGTAACCAGATTAGAGAGCCATGCACGGATTTACCTGGCTGAAACTGGCCTGAGACATTGCATTTCCCATGGGTCAGATCGCAGCCATCACACCTCAGTCACTACCAACCTGGACCAGAGAGGGAAGGACAACTCAGAAACAACAGGTTCTGCTGTGGTGTGCGCAGTGCTGGGCCCAGACCATCCCCAGGCAGGAGACACTGTGGGTTTCTCTGGGCTCAGACAGGCAAAGCACATCTCAGTAGGAGACATCCTCTTACCTACCAGTCAAGGGGCACAGACTACAAATATCTCTCTAAAGATGATTTCCCCAAGCCACTGCAGAAACTCCTATGGTAGTAAGACTGGGAATGAAACTCTCACTAAGCGGCTTCATCCCCACACCTCAAAAACTTACCTGGGAACAGCACAACTCCTTTAGGTACAGAGGCATCTATGGGCTCTGTACCTAAAGGTACAGAGGCATCTATGGGCTAGCTGCCAACTGAGCCAGTCGAGCACTGGTACAGCACAGTGCGGAAACAGCAGGAAGCAACAAGCAGCTCCTGCCTCCACAGAAGGCAGGCATTGATGAGGCTGGGATGTCAGCCTCTCTGTACCAGGGAGTGACCTGACCCCGGGGCCTCCACCTTTCCCATCAGCTAGCTGCACCTCAAATAGCTGTGACACACCAAAGGCATCACAGGAGATGCCCTCTGCAGGCTTGGACAATACCCAAAAATCAGAGCTAAGGACAGTATAGAAATGTTAACAAAATGCTACAGACATTCAAAAGACTTTTAAAGACTAGAAAACACCACTTATGAGGCTTTTGAACAGAAAGGGTACAAAGTTTTTCTCTTCCCCCTCTCTTCTTTCACTTACTATTTATTCCTCTGTAGCTCTCACCCTTTGCCAAGCACAAGCACCAAAGAAAAGCAGTACAACAGCTATGGACCACAACACAGGGCTTATTGGGGAAACCTCTGTTGGTTTCACCCAATAAGGCTTATTACACATCTCTCTCTGGGAGTAGAATTCCCAGGATGTCAGGGCTGAATAAAAACTGGTCTCTAACACCATCGTGTCTTCCTGTTCAAAGAGGCTGGATAGGAAAGCAGAATCCCCAAGGGGAAAACAATCACAACTTCACATATCGAAGCAGGCACTGAGCTTCTAAAATATGTGCCTGATCTCTACGGCACAAGACAGAAACTTATTTTATGCTCAATACTAAAACCGGTTCACTCACTCTCCAGAAACTCCATCTGGGACTCTTCAGTGTTGATGCAGACAGCATTGAAGCCCTCGGTGGGAGCCACGCTGCGCTTGACACGGTTAGTTGCCAGGGAGTGGAGAACGCTAGTCTTCCCAGACCCATCCAGGCCCAGCACCAGGATCTGCTTACCGTGTCCTTTACTCTGCAAAGCGAGGAGCAGCACACTTACCCGGGCAGCTGGGGCAAGAGCGAAGCTTAGCAGGGCCGGGGGAAAGAAGGAGGCTGAACAAGGGGCCTGGAGGGTATAGCAAAAGCCCTCTCTCGGTGAAGAAGCTGAAGATGCCTGCGAGGCTCCTGCCTGACAAGCGCAGGGCCGCAGCGATGGGGGTCCCTGGGACACCAGCGGGCCCCGGGCACCGCGGGGCAGGAAAGCGGGGAGAGCGGTCCCGGACCGGCCACCGCTCCGCCGGGCCCCAGGCCGCCGTCGGCGTGGCCGAGGAGCGCCGGGGCTGAGGTCGCGGCGGCCCGAGGCAGGCGNGGCCGCGGGCACCGCTCCGGCCGCGGCCACCGGACACCGCGCACCCGCACCGCGCACGGAGAGCGCCCCCCGCAGCCCCGAACGCGGCTCCCGTCGCCAGCCGGGCTCCCAGTGCCCGCCTGGGAAATACGCGAGTGGCAAGGAAACAGAGCGAGCCCTGCCACGGGCGGCTGCTCGCTGGTACGGGGAGACCACGATTTCCGCACACCTGCTGCTGCCCACCCCCCGCTTCCACCCTCATGGGATTTGTTCCCAGCTTGCCTCAGCCTCTGCGCCCAGCTCCGGCACAGCAGACAGGACACTGTCCAGATACCCGGGACAGGGCTTTAGCAGTGTCCCGAGTCAGCCTTTCCATCAGGCCAGAGCTTGTGCTAGGTTTGAGCAGAGAAGACGCCTGAAAAACAGAGCTGCGTTCTCCTCCAGTATCTCCCCTCCAAACACGGGATTGCTGCAGGACAGTGCTCTCTCTCCTGTAGTCACCAGCTGCTGCCTATGCAGAGGCACATTGCCCAGGGAAGTAATTTAAAACAACACTCTGTTCAACACTCAACTGGCAGCAAGTGCCTACCAGCCATTCATACAACTCTTCTTTATGCTCTGTTCCTTTGTCTCTCTCAGACAACAGACTTTCAGCCCCCTTCTCAGATATTCCCACTGTACAGGCAAGGTAATAAAAATGGATTCTGCACAGTAGATTTTTACTCCCTGGAGACTCAGGAGCTTTTTTTTCTTAAGCCACAGTAACATGTCCCTTGGTCTCTGCCTTTTAAAACCTTTAAACTCTGTCAGAGACAGAAGCCTGTGCCTTTGGTGTTGACTGCTGAGAACACTCTCCAAGGTGCTATTTCTACCCACTGATAACCCTTGTCCAGAAAAATGCTTTGGCTACATTCAGGTGGAGCCGTAAATTTCAAGATGTGTTCAAAGTAGTTAAGCATGAATAAGTTTTCTGCAGAATGAGATACATACTTATAATTTTGTATGATTTAGTATCCTGTTTGCTTAGCTTTACTTGCTCAGGATGAGTAGCTGGATTTGCTGAAGCCTCAGGCTGCAAACCATGAACTTACACCTCCATAGGTGAAATTAGTTTTCTAAGTAATTTTCCCAGTAGCTGGTATATTGCTGTGTTTTCCCTTTAGTACAGGAAGAATATTGATAACACACCGTTGTTTTCATTGGTGATAAATGTGTTTATCCTGACTCTTGGGCTTTTTTAGTTTCCCATGCTCTGCCAGTGAGCAAGGGCACCAGATGATAAGGAGACAATCATCAACAAAGCTGTTGTAAGAACCATCAATAGCCTTCCTGCACAAAGAGAAACACAGCAGTAAAGCCTTAAAGATTCAGATCAAAAATAACCATTGGGCCAAGAGGCACATTGATGCAAGGTGCAGACAGGGTGGGCACTTACAGTCTCAAAGGTATATAATTTCTTGGGGATTTCTTTTGTCCTGGGTCCCTCTCCAGAGTCACTGAGCTTAAGCTTACCTGCTGCTGTACAACTCCTTATTTTCATAAATCCAGCGCCTAAGACTTGTAGAAACGTAGGATCAAGGCCAAAGGAGGAGGAAGGAAACTTGAGACAATCACACACATTCTGCTCACCGTTGTTTTGCCAAACCCTTTAGAATAAGGCAGCTGGCTTGCAGAAAATGGGACACTGAATCTGCCACCATACACTTCACCATACATTTCTCCTAACAGTCTTGTTATCCCCCTTCAGCTTATCTTATCCTGTATTATAAAGCCCAGATGTTGTTTTCTAAGATGCTTTGTGCCTTCACTCTTAGGTGGTCAATGACTGACTGACATAAAAGACAGTGTTTGCATCATGCATAGATAAATCTGCTAATGGCCTAAATTGACATATGCAAGAGGAGCACAAAACTACTATTCAAGAAATTCTGAATTATCCCAAATCTCTTAAATGACTGGCAACATGAACCAGAGTTCTTCTTAGGGGCTATGTTTGACTTTGATCGCAACAACCCAAGTCACAATGGGAGCAAATGTAAGCAAGGGAACTTGGTGAGCAGACACATCATGGCATCTATACCAGCCCATCTCCCCTCAGACCACTGACAGGCAGGACAGACAGGAGATCCAGATGCCAAAAGTCTTTCACCAGCACTTGCTTTTGACCTTTATTCTACAACCAGTATCACATATTGAAGAAGGGAGGTTACACATTCTGATTTTTACCACCCTCCTTTAGCCCCTTTCTTCTTTTTCTGCTGCTGTTTCTTCTTGGTGGCTGGAGCACCTGCAGGTTTTTGGTGCCTGGGAGGGATGACGTTACTTGTAGCCGATACAGCTGCCCCGCTGCCTGGCCGAGGGGAGGTAGGTGGGCTGCTGGCAGTTCTACTGGCATCCCTGCAGGAAGACAAGAGAAAAAGACACCGTGTAGGTTCACAACCACCTGCAAGATGTGTTACTAATGCAGGGAGCTGATAGTGAAAAACAGCAGCTGCCCCATTAGGTAGCATTATGTATGAGAGGACACTCATGCAAGATTTTAAATAAGCTTCAACATACAGAAGGAGCTGGCGGAGGATGAGAACATGTCTCAAAGGGTAGTGATCACCTTCTAACTGATGTTCACTAGATGATGTAAGTCCCTGGCAATGAAAGCAAGGCTAACTTTTGAACAGACATGTGACAGCTCATGCAACACACAAGAAGCCTTTCAGGTCCCACTCCTAGGCAGTGAAAACCAGCATCCTTCTCAGATGCTAGTAAGACACCTTGCTGTTAGGCTTTATACGTAATGGTAATTCTTGTTTCCAGCTCAAATAATCAGTGTCAGCTTAGAAGGAAGTACAGTGTTTTCTCAAATCGTGGCTAATGGTTCTGCAGCTGCCAAAAGACTTGAAAGAGAAAGCATGAGAAAGCATGCTCAAGAGAAAGCATGCAAAATTAATCTCATTGCTAAAGGAAAAGCGCATTAAAAGACTATGAGAATTTCATTTGCACCGTGGCACCTTCAAGCATGCCAATCCTATCACACTGATTTGCAGGAACCTACAGGGATCTCCAGCGAGAGCAGCTGGTAGCAGGTTCAGGCAGCAAGTACACTTGTGCTACCTGCAGTTGGTGTGGTGACAGAGCTGCAGCAGAGCAGCACAAACACAGCCCTCCCAGCTGCCCAGGAGTGAATCCCCACATCACTTGCAAAATGGGTACTTACAGTTCAGAGGAGCCAGTTGTGGTTGAACCCTGAGTCCCCTTGCCAACCTGATCCTTCTTCTTGCCCTTCTTCCGTCCACGGTAATAGGACCGCTCTCGCATTGGAAGCCACCGCTCAGGGTCAGGAGTCACCTTGGGGTCGTAGTTCTTCGGAAGCTTTCCTGCAAAACATCCAGAGCCAGGAAATGAGACTGGGGTCAGCACATTAGAGGTATCACCGAGACATGAATAGAATGTCAGTAGCCGGGCAGTGCAGAGAGACCAGCAACTACATCAACCTATCAGAGTGTTGCTCTCACTTCTGAGGAAAAATGCCCCAACCAAACAAGCTATCATGAAGATCCAAGTTCCCAGAAACCCAGTCCTAGCAAATGGCTCTAGCTCCTAGGGACCTCAAAGCTGGCTATTTGAAGAAAGAATCTGGAGAGCTCTCTGGAGCTGTGCTATGTCAACAGCTAGTAAATACAACTTACCCTTCTTTTTTTTCTTCTTTTTCTTCACTTCCCCTTGTCTGAAAGGAAAACAAGACACTGTGACATAGCAGAGACAGAGCAGACAAGTCAACTAAAAACTAGCTCTGGAAGAAGCTAAACCATTCCCATCTCTCTAAGAACTTGGTCTGCTGCTAAGTAAAGCTCCTTGCAGTTAAACAACAGGCTCCTTTTAATCAGCCTGCCTTCTACAGCAATGCCTTCATCACCAGGTGTGGTTCTTGAACCACTCCAAAATATGCACCAGAGCTATAGCAATAAAATGAAATAAAAATTATAGCAGCCTGCTTTACCCTTGCTCCTTCTGCTGGTTGTCTCCAGTGAGCTTCCCAGCTTTCTTCCGAACATAGGTTGCTCCATGGGAGTTCTCTAGCGCATCAACATCTACTTTCAGTGACATGGTGTCTGAGGAAGGCAAGTGTTTACTAAGACTGCAAAGGAAGAGTTCAGGGATGCAAACCAGCCAGCATGAACATATATGTTCTTCTGGACAGCAAGAGGCAACTTCAGCTTGAATAAACTCTGTCTGTTAGCCATGCAGACACCAGACAGGCCTATGGGGCTATTTCCCTCCCTCTCACTAGCTTCTTAGACAAGTTGGGATGAGCTGCATAATCACTATCTGCGTCACTTTCCCGTATTTTATAGAGGGACACAGCAGCAACTTCCTGTAAAAGCAGCTCATGTGACAAAAGGAGTATGTGAACCAGATTTTGGCTAAGCAAGAGCTTAGCTGTATTTTATCAGCTCTGCATTACTACCACAGGTTTAAGATTCCGACAGAAAAGAAGGAGGTGCTCTTATGTTTGGTTCCACCTTGTCTTATTAATTCCCAAAGAGAAGGAGGCCAAAGATAAAAGGGTTCTGAGATATCACAGTGATGAAGCCAATTAGAGAAATAACGTAGCTCCAGACAACTTGACCTGGATATGTAGCTGTTCCAGAGAGGTTCCTTGCCTTTCTTTGGGTAGGAGTGGGCCTGAAGTCCCCACACAGCTGAAAATCCAAGGAAGCAACACCCAAACACCTCTTTCACCACCATTAAAAGGATACACTTTAGCTTTTTCAGGGTCAACCAGGGAATAGGCAGAAATCAGCTGAGCCAGAGTATGCACATCTTTTGGGTTTTGCCTTTGTAGAGGAAAAAAACCAACAAAATAAAACAGAAAAGGACCAATGTTACTCATCCCAAAGACTGCTAAAACCCAGTAGAAAAGGCAAGTTAACACTCCCTCCAATAAAAGATCCTATTAAGTGCACAACAGAAACTAAAACCTAGACATCCATGTTTATGAAACACTAGAAAAAAACTGCATTGAAGTCCCCAAACCAAAATTTACTGCACACAAGAGGCTTCTGGGATAAGTCTACCAGGTTTTCAAGTGAATATCAAGTGAATAAATCAAATTAATTATAACTGCCTCTTCCAAACTACAGCTTTGCATTGAAGCCCTGTGCAAAAGCAACTCTAAAGGAGAGCTACTAGTCAATCAAAATTGTCAGAAGTTGCTTGCTACCAGTTTGCAAAGGACTCTGAGTGGAGACCTGCTGCTCAGCCACCACCCAACTCACTTCCAGAGCTCCTCCAAGTCGCTGATTGCTTCCTTCTTCCTGCCATGCTTTAGTTTGAAGTTGGCAGCTTCCCTTATCAGTGACAAATGGACAGGAGACTTTGGCTGAAAGACACAGCAGCCATGATTAGTTCCTTATTATCACAGCATGTAGCCCAGCTCTAGCTGGCTTTAATGCCCCTGAGGCTTGGCCAAGGAGAACTGAGTTAACATTTCTATCATGCAGAAAGCAGACCACCTTTGCACTCTGGGAAGTGAGGCAGAACTGCACAGGATAAGGCAGTTTGCTGCTCCACCATGTTTTCCCACCAGGGAGAAGTCCTGATCGCTACATTTAGGCATCCATTGATGCAATTCCTAATCTGACAGGAGCTGCTGCTGCTCCCTATTTGTAGCACATCCAAAATAATACATTACTGATAAATGTTCACTAAACAGAAGCTCATGGGTCTCCAAACCCCCAGCTGGATAACTGCTGGAGCTATGCATCAACAAGAAAAGCTGAATTGGACTAGCCAGAAAATCCAGGCCAGATTCTTGCTCATCAGCCCCTCTGGTCTGACTTGCCTGGTATTGCTGATACCACTGGATAGCCTGTGTGAAGACTTCAATTGCACTGTCGATATCCTCTTCATGACTGTACATTGTCACCAATGCTGATACCTGCAAACATTCAAGAGCAGTATATAGCAGATCTTCATGCAAACTGTCTATAGGCAGAGTCTCAGCAGTTAAATGATGGGATTTCCCAAAAGCAGAGTCTTGTGAGCTTTCTGCTCTGTCCCTAAAAACCAGCTGTAGTAAAAGGCAGGATACCCAGGCCAGATCTTCCTACCAAGTCACTCCCAAAGGAACCTTCCCATCATCTTTGTCCTATGGTACAAGCCTAAGATTGCATTCACAGAAAGAACCTTCCTGTCTTGGCACTTTACTTGCTTATCACAGGACTCAGTTTCATTAGAAAACCTTTTTTAATCCCCCATTCTCCATCCCAAGAGCTATGAAAAAAGAAATCAGCACTGAAGAGATGGTAATTTGCTGACATCCTAGTCACAAGCAGAGGTGACAGAGGACAAGGAGCTGTTAGTGTTAAATGCTCCTATAAATTATTTTTATCATTCACACAATTGGAACAGATCCACAACTAACAGCCCCTGTTCAAGACACTTATATGACCATTTACAAGGCTGTCAAGTTTTTCTGAATACCAGGTGTGGATAAACATGCAGACCAGGGTGATGCTGCAGGGATGGAATGCAGCACTTTCCCTCTAAGGCCTGCTGTCCTAAAGCTGCTTCTAAAATGTCCCAACAGTACATCCCAGCAACCAGCAGCTGCTCCAGTCATGTGATACAAGTCAATCCAGGCAACATGCAGGACTGAGAGGTTACCAGGGAGTGGGAACATAGGCAGAGAGCATCCCTCTGACAGGCAGAGTACTTCTGTGGCTACATTCAGGCTACCTTACACAAGTTGTAATACCACCTTTGTCCAAGACAAGGAAGATGGGCTCAGAATCCCTGCAGACACTCAAGTCAAGTGGAAACCACGGGGAAGAGGCAAAAAGGAGAAGGCAGTACAAAGGGAAAAACCTTACACAGTTCAGATGGAGTTTTGCTTACCATACCAGGCTTGTGCTGCAGTTCTTCTATGCTCCTCAGGATCATGCACGCTTTGGTGATACTGCCTAGAAGAAAGACAAGGAATAACACACTCTGAATGGCATCACAACATCTGATCCCACCAGTGAACTCTGAGCCAAAGGTAAACAATGGGGACAGAACAATTCCCCTTCTCACAACATCTCCCCAGTTCCAGGAATTAGGGACAGGCCTCCACAAAATGGACCTTTCTGCTACCTGGCACATCCTGCAAGAGTTCAGTAGCAAGCCCTGGCTACCAGGGAGTTCTCTTTAGGCTCAGCTGCCTGACTACATACAGGAATGGTATCATTATGGAGCCTCACTCTGCTCCCAAAATTATCCTGCCCCAGAAGAGATTCAGCCCTATTATTCAGAGACTGTGGGCATTTCTGCCAGCAATCTGTGTAGCCTGTGCATCCAGACATTAAACTATCGGTAATATCCTGCCATAGCTTGTCTTACATATGTCTATTCATAAGTCTACATACGTCTATACATGTTATATATGTCTTACATGACTGAAAGTATCTCTGCTCTGCAGCAAAGATTGCCCTGAAGTCTGGTTTTCTCACCCCTTGTACCACTGTCATGTGCAGACACTTCCCAACAAAGGAGGACACTAGATACCTTGAGCAATTTTTAGCTGGGCCATCGTCAGCTTGATCTCAGCTGCATTGGCAGGGTGCTGGTCTGCAAAGTCCTGAGAGTCAGAAGAAACAACAATTCAACTTGTGTGTGGGCACCAGGCTGCTGCTTTGGTGAATCATGTCACACTCAGTCACATCAAGCTGGCAAGAGCCAAAGGAAGCTTTCCAGTACAGGCAGGCTTCATTACACAGCAGAGAAGGACCCCAAGTGTGCCCTTTCAGATTTCTGTCCCAGGCCACTCACTCTCTCCAAAGAAGGGTGTTGTAAACTGCTTCTAAGTAGAGCAGCAAAGCCTACTGCTTGCCCTAGAAGTCTACTACAGCTTCCTAAGCACAAAAATCAGAGGTGTAAGGAAACTATTTCCCTTTAAAAGCAGAATTGTTCAGTTGGGTGTGAAGGCTTTCCAGCAGCATTAAACCAAACCAAAATAAGGGGTCAGATACACCTGGAAATTTAAACAAAATAAACTAAGGAAAAACAGCACAAGAGAATGCAAAGTACAAGTTTAAATGGCACTTGGCCAACTTTCTCTTAACCTACCTGCAGAAGCCCTACGGCCTTGGCATGCTGCTTCTCACGACACAGCTGGGCTGCCTGGATAAGCACAGGGAGCAGGTGCTCAGGGCTCTGGGACTGCAGGCTTGCTGACAGCTTGCGGCACTGATCTGCCTGGAGTGGAAAGAGAGAACGCATTTTTCTCAAACTCTGCAAGCACCATACAAAGGGCTAAGAAACCAGCAGTATCTAAAAAGAGATAGTAGTGATGACTCCTCTGAATTGGCAACAGAGGAGTACACAGAACCAAGACCTCTTAGTGAAACTTCAAATATATCTAAGAAACCCCACATCTCTTTTGTCTTCTAGCTATCTCCACACCATCCTCCTCTCCACAGCAATACCCAAGTCACTAAACATAAAAACTAAACATAAAAATAGTTGTGCTTTTAGGGACGTCTTTATTTTTCTGCTCACTTATGTGCCTAAACTAAATGGTCTTATCTTCAGATACAAAACAGCTGCATCTCCATTTCTGCCCAGTCCAACTCCTGTGGATTTAATCTGTTGCTATTTACTGCAGATCAGTTTCCCCTACCTGGTTAGTGTACATTGCAAGCAAAGCTTTGTTGAATTCAATCGCTTGGAGCTGTTTCTTGGAGAGTTTATGCTCAACACCTTCTGCATTGGTCAGCTTCACCTTTTTCTTTGAATCAAAGACGTTTTGGTCCTGGGGAAATTGCATATCATGAGAAGATTTCACTACATTCCTTGAAGAAGAAAAGGTCCCTGGGTCTGCAATTTAACTACTGATTAAGAAAACATCTTTACTGATTATATCCCTTCTCTCCACAGAAGCAGAGAAGCAAACTGAGTAACCAAAATAAATGCAGCAAGGTAATTCTATACCTTGTTAATTGTGATGATATTATTTGCAATGACAGCAAGGAGTCCTACATCTGTTGGCCTGCAAATAAAAAAAGCAGAAAGCATACTGTTACCAAACAGTAGTCTCTCACAGATGGAAGGCCGATCATTTGTTTTAAAAAAACCTCTTACTTCAACTTGATTATTTGATTGTAGAGCTGTAGAGCATCCTCTGTACGGCCCTGCAGTTGCATGATATAAGCCATCTGACCATGAATAATAGCCAGCTCAGCCTCAATGTCTTCCTCTGTTACATCCTGAAGGAAAATCAAAAAGTAAAAAGCTGCTATCTCACCTATCTTCCCCTGGCTTCAGCATTCTGCTAGCAAACATCTGTGAGCATTCCCAGGCAGTATTAGGGAAAAAGTACCCCAGATACCACAGGTGAAGGTTGTAGCCACAGCACAAACAGAAGCACATCCGAGTTAAACCAGAAGAAAAGAAAGCTTCACCTACCCTAGTGAGAATCTGAAGATTACCTTAACTTGTACATTCAATCTGCCCCTCTGCAATGACTGGTTACAAATTCCCTGTTTGTCACCACTCTCTCAGCATGTTCATGCCTAGCAAGGGTAGGTCACAGTGAGGTTTGAGACAACCTGTACTCTTCTACCTGCACCAGAACAGGCAACTATGCAAGGAGCACAGCAGCAAACAGTCTGCAGTGTCAGCTGCCCTCCTGCAGCATCCATGATGGCTGTCCCAACCTCATAAGCTGGTACCAGGGGAGCAGGCCTGGCTCTCCTCTGGCTCTCTGCACTTTGTGACTGCACCCTTGCTCCCGCTGATGCAAAGCAAACACTCTCCAGTACAACATCAGGAACTTACAGAGTCTTCCGACAGCGACTGGCGGCACAGCTCTACAAGGAAAAACAAATTAACAGTTTAGTAGGCTTTGGGGGGCGGGTGAAACAGGCAAGAAGCATGGGGGAAGAAAGAAATTTTCCATGTATCCCTGAAATTTCTGCAGCACTACAAGGGCACAGCAGACTACCAGTCTGATGACGGCTGAGACTAAGCATGAGAAAGCAGACTATGATGCAGAAGAACTATCAAAGGCACAGAAGATACTGTCCCTCCCAGACACTCATTTTCTCTCTCAAGCTAATCTCCTTAGACCTAGCTCCTGATATTTCCCATTGGGATCACTCAGCTGCAACTGCTCACTGGTCTTGTGAGTTAAGCACTGCAAGCCTGCAATACTCAGCTCACATCACCCTTTATGGGGCAGCAATTCTATTAATTTTCAGTGCACATACTAGTCACTTCTTCACCTTCTCATCCTTCCATAGAACATCACTTGTTTGCTCTCCAAAGGACTACAATCAAAGGACACAGGCTCAAATTACACATGCTTATCAGTTGTATGGGACAGTTGTTACTCTTCATCAAAACTGGGACAGAACTGACCTATTTATCTGCAAGAGCAATTAGATCAGAAAGAAACTAGTCTTTTCTAGTTCTCTCCCCAGATTTTTTTTAAACACACAAAATCACCCTTTCACTCCATTGGAAAAAAAATCCTCTTTGCCAAAAAGCTCATTTATTGGCTTATACTAATTCATACCATGAAGTATTTTGAACTTCTACAGCATGTATTTAAATACATACTGATACTAACAAAATCAGAAGTTAGAATAGATGAGACATCTCATGCTCATGAGATTACACTCACATCTGCTTCAAAAAATGCACAAAGTTATTTAATTCAATTCAGGGGTCTGCAGGAGAGCCAGTAGATGGCACATGCTGCACAACTCTGGAAGAGTTGAAGAGGAACACTTCTCCATAAACACCAGCTTTGCAACAAATCCTGCTGCTGGTCAGTTTTTAAATTCTCAAAACTCCTTTTTCCTTTGATTTGTGTCTACAGAGAGCAAATAACTACTTCTGCCACATAAAGCTTCCCTCTCACTTCATCAGGCTTTTACCTTCTGCTTTTTGTAGTTTTTTCATTGCTTCATTCAGCTTTCCTTGCCCAATCAATGCACATGCACTGTTATAACACAGCTCGTAGGTAGCTTCTCGAAGGCCTAAATCCTCCTAGCATGAAAAACAAATATAACATTGCATGAACACCAACTGATCCATACAGATTTAACAGGCAACAGACATAAACCAGAGTTTTCCTGTACATTCAAACTAATGCTTGAAAAATAAATATAAGAAGCAAATTTAACAGGGCACACACCTAGCAATTAAGTAAGTTGCAGCACAAAGGATCTTGCCTTCCACTGCACAAAGTCAGAGGCAACTGACAAGGCAGCAAGGAAACTCCAGCCTGAAACTGGGGACTATTTAGGCTGGTCCAAGAGGGCAAGTAAGAGCTGCTGCTCTAGAGAATTAGAAAGTGGATCCACAGCACTGAACAGAAAACTGAGCATGCTGTGTACACCACCAAGGACAAGGATTTCTAAACAAAAGTGAACATTACAATCTTCACTGTTCATTAACAAAAATATTCCCAAGCATGGCTGAGTGATAAAAGCAACTAGCTTTAACCCTGGGTAATGAGAGAGAAAAGTGCTAGTCACCACAGGTGTTCTGCTAATGCAGGTTCAGAAAGATCTACTTCCTGCTCTGCTGTGACATCTAATAGTACAAACTTTCTAGAGATCAAAGGTGAACAATAACAGCATTTATTCTTCCATACAGGGAAAACCACTTGGTGATCTTCAACACACTCAGAAATCTTTAGGAGATAGGAACATATTTCTGTCCTGTTCAGTATCTACAATTCCAATAGAATTTGTATCCTTTATTCCTTGGCTCTCACTCTTACACCCACAGACACACATACTCACTTACTGGCACCACCTTCTCCCATGTGCTTTGTGCTGCCACAACAGCAGAGAGGTTGGTTTTTCTCTCCTCCTCATACTCATCCTGGGAGTTGCGGATGAGATCCCTGTATGCAGCCAGACAGTCGTCATAACGCTCCAGTCTGTACAACTGAGAAAGGAAAGGGATTAGCCCTCAAAACAGTGTCTTTCTGTGCATGCTGGTAACTACAGCCTCCTTCCTCCCTCCCCATGGACTGGGGGCAGCAGAGCATCGTATGTTTTAAGCTGAACATTACTAACATTTGCATCTACCTTTAAGGGTAAACTATATAGACTACACTTGCACGGACTCAAGCAATGACACCAGATACCTGCACAAAAATGACACAGCTCTTACTCCTAAAACAGCTTCTTTAAAAGCAGCAGTTTACTCAGTTTTGTCCTCAAACAGCCTTCTTCCAAATTAGATCGCCTCTCTAAGAAAGAAATTAAATGAATGGTCTTTCATGCAGCTAGGAGAAGACAGCCAACTCTTCACAAAACTGTTCTGATGAACAGGAAAAAATAAGAGGAAAAACTTCTTCTCTGGATTGCTTTTAATGCCTGAGATGTTGGGTCCCACAAACCATTCCTGAACAGGTATCTAATGCAAACAGATGGCTGAACCACAAATCCCACCAGACCTCTTCCTTCCTCAACCAGATGGCTAATACCATGCCAGACCCAGGAAGGGAGCAGAAATCACAAATATATTGCTTTGGTTCTGTGGGAATAAGATGATGACTTTTTGCCAGAAACAGGCAACTGAAGCTCCACCGAAGTTTGAGCAGTTGGAACCATACCTGTCCTTACCTTCAAGCCAGAGAAGGAAATTCTGTCCCCATACTTGCCTCCCATTAGAGGAGGGACAAGGCATCCACCATATGAAATTCCCACCAGGAAGAAAAGCTTGTAATTACCACTTGTCCATAAAGCTCCTTAAGTTTGTCTGTCTGCTCACTGGCACTCTGAATGGTCTTGAGAGCACTTTCAATGCGGTTCAACCTGTATTCACAGTAGGCCTTCTCAAAGGCGATAACGTCACTGCAAGGACAAGAGAAAGGCTAACAGCATGCACTAGAGTTTCCACTCAACAGCATTCACTCACATATAACCAGTCCTAATTAGTCACAGACTGCTACATAATCAAAATCCAAACACATGATCCCAGATTACTGAATTATGTATCTGCTGAGCACTGAAAGTATCTTCTACATACTTGGTGGTCAACAGAGAAAGCATTTCAAAACCTCATCCAAAAAAAAAAAGGTTCCTTTTTAATGGCATTTCCAGGATTTGTATATCATGTGTGCTCCAGGCAGCCTACTAATTATGCTAATAAAATGCTTAAAAGGTAAAACAATAGCAAACTTCATTTCCTGACACTTTCTTTAGAAGGCATTACATTGAAATGAAATATTGTTTCAGCAAACTTTTAAAGACAATAGACTCATAGAAAGAGAGAAAGGTATAAAACACAGTCCCACTTACAGGCCTATACCAAGACAAAGGTAACATTAACCTGTTTTGAAATATCATCACAGCAGAACTGCAGCAAAAGGGTTTGCTTTTGCCAAAAGCATAAAATAGGCTTCAAAGCAAGCTCACACCAGCTGGGAAGCTTTCTCAGAGAAGCAGAGCCTTGAATGCTATGTTCCCTGAGCTACCACTTAAGCCAAAGGAAAATTAATCAGCAATTCCTTTAGTTCATGCCCTAGGCCACTTATTATCAGCTTTGCTTTGCCTATTTAAAATAATCTCGATTCAACTGAGTATTAAGGAAGTTTGAAAATTGATGGCATTTAAAATTAAAGCAAAGCAGCCTCAGTGCAGGATAGGAAAACTTCAAGACAGACTAAGAACCATCACTTTCCTTGCTCTGCAGGACATAGACACACAGCAGAATAAGCCAAAAGAAGTTCTAGGAAGAACTCTGAGACCAGCTGAATAATAAAAAAAATATTCCTCCTCTTTACCATATAATAAAATAATAAGCTAAAAAACTTGAATTAAACCCCTTTTGTCCCAGGAAAGACAGAACTGGTGAACAAGGTAATTATGCGTTATTTAGATGCAAACAAAAACAAAGGTGTTTCATCACACTGATAACTTCAACACACCTTCCTGGGAAATTCCTTAATAAGAAACACAAAAATCTGAAACAAAAATTTTGCTGCCAGCCAGTTCTTGGGTAGCACTTTTCATCCTTGTCACTGCACAAAGAACATACTTTTGAGGAACAAAATTAGAATCTTAAGGACACAAGTGGGAAACTTGATTAATTGTCAAACACAATTTGTCTCCAAGGTCCTGGTTTTGAGAGGATACACAGAGGGCTTGCATCACTCCAAATGCTGAGGCAGTTCCTTCAGGCTGGCAAAAGACCCCAGGGAGCTGTATGGTGACACAGACAAGCAAAGCCTTGCCATCACCAACAAAGGCTTTTCCCCCTCCCTTGTACCAGCCATGCTACTCAGCCACAACTATGAGCAAAATCAGCACGTGAAGGCAGCTGAAAACTCAGTTAGGGAAAATCCCTTCAACAGTAACAGCAAGTTGTTAGACTGCCTCAAACGCAACCAGATCCTGCCTCACCCCCTCCCATAAATAAGTGTATCACTGAGAAGACCAACACCAATGTCTCTGAGCATATCATGGTATTTATTTTGCTGCCTTATCAGCTCCTTCCACTGAAGCTGCAGCAGTTTCTCAAGGACTCAGGAGTACCATATTTTGTAGAGCACAGCAAGACACAACTCACCTGGTTAACACTTTAGTGTGGGTATTGATTACACCAAGGGCTTCCTTGAAGTTCCCATTCTGTATAAGACACACTACTTTACACTGAAGTGCAGTCACGTCATCTTTGTTGATCTGCAGTACTGGAGGAGAAACCAGTTTCAACACAATGATCCAACTCAAAAACACTCAGGTTTTGTGAGACTCACATTATTAAAGCTGCAAAAACCCATCCTAGAGAGTGGTCATGTCAAGTTAAAGCATCCTGACATGACTTGCTTTGGCTCAGATCATGAAACAAACCCCAGCAAGATAAAAGAATCCAGCATAAATCCTGAGCTTACCAGAAGCATGCACTGTGCTAACACATCTGGAAAACAGCTACACCAAAGGGGATGTACACATCTGGGCAAACCTTTCTTTGGCATTTCACTTCCAGGCACAGAACACTGTGCCAAGGTCCCAGTGCCATGTAAAGGATACTCAGGAAGGAAAACAGCTGGTACAGAAGAACAGTGTGGCTCTTGTCAGGGAGTCACTTTACAAGCCAAAACTTTATGTTAGGGGATGACAGTGAGGGAGAACTAGAAGAGAGGCATGGGCTTTGCTATTTGATTTTTTTCATAGATGCCAGCTTTTCCAGGACAGGAGATGAACCTGTACTGCCTACCACCAACAAAACCAGAACTTTTACCACAACTTGCTTTTTACTGCAATCCCGTTTTGGATGCCAAAACAACGCATCTCAACGTGAACTCTCCAAGTTATTGGAGAAGTTACTGCTCCTGAATCAGTCAGTCCACATGCACAACACCAGTCCTCCAGTCTCCGAGGGAAAAGCCCTTTTTCCGCTCATGATCAAAACGGAAGGAAAACCCACAAGCAACTTCGAAGGCTTGACCCACAGCAAGGGACGTGTGATACAACGCAAGCGCCCGACGGTCGTGGTACAGCAGCGGAGCCTGGGCCCCGCCTGTCTCTCTTCCCTCTATCTCAACACAGTAGGATCCCCGGAATCTTTGGCCGCAGCCCTGCTCCCGGCGCGAAACCTACGGACGGACACCAGCCGCTCCCCGCCACACCGCAGCGCCCCTCCACAAGGCCAACGCGCCCGGGCGGAGACCGCAGACCCGCTGCGCGGGGGCCGGCACTGTCGCCGCACTCACTCTTATTGACGGACTTGAGTGCGCGGGCGAAGTCGCCATTCTGGCCACAGCGGTTCACCTCGCTCCACAGCCCCGCCACCGCCGCCCCCGCGGCCGCCGCCATCTTGGCACCGGGAGCAGACACACGTAGCGGGGGCGGCGCTGCGGCGGAAGCGGAAGTGCCGAGCGGGGCCCGCCCCCGGGAGGTGCTCGCGCCCTTCCGGCAGCCCCGCCGTGCCCGGAGGCGCGGCCGGGCCGGTACGCTGCTATTGGCTCGGTGCCTGCAGTTCCCTGCTCCTGCAGGCAACGCTGCGGCGTCAGGTGCAACAGTGCGGATCCTGCACCTGGGCGGCCCTGGTGCTGTGTATAGACAGAGGGGAGCGAAAGGCTGGAGAGCAGCGCTGCAGAAAGGCACCTGGGGGCCCTGGTCCATGGCAGTTGAATGTGAGTCACTGGCAGCCAGGAGGGCCAGCCCTGCCCTGGGGGCATCAGGCACAGCCGTGCAAGGGAGGGGATTGTCCCGTTCTGCTCTGCTCTGCTCTGCACTGGGGTGGCCTCACCTCCAGTGCTGGGGTCAGTTCTGGGTGCCACAATGTAAAAAAGATTTTACGCTGTTAGCATCCAAAGAACGGTGAAGGGCCTTGAGAGGAAGCCGTGTGAGCATTGGAGGCCCCGCGGTTTGTTCAGCCTGGAGGTGAGAGGGAGACCACACTGTGGTCTTCAACATCCTCACGAGAGGGACAGGAGGGACAAGTACCGACAAGTACTCTAATGACAAGACTCAAGGGAATGGAGCTCAGTCAGGGAAGGTCTAGGTTACATATCAGGAAAAGCTTCTTCACCCAAAGGGTGGTCAGGTGCTGGGAAAGGTTCCCCAGGGAAGGTATCACAGCACCAAGCCTGACAGAATTCAAGCTTTTGGACAATGCTCTCAGGCACACAGTGTGATTCTAGGGATGGTCCTGCACAGGAACTGGAGCTGGACTCAGTCATCCTGATGGGTCTCCTCCAGCAAGCTCTGCAGATATAGCACCTTAAGTTATTGCCAAGTAACTTCACTCCCCTTCCAATGTTTTGACCAAAGTGAGTGTATGTGTGGAGTGGGAAGGAGTGATTGATCACCCTAAAAGGATTTTCCACCAACTCCCATTACTTTCTTCTGCTAAAAGACTGGCATCAGTCATCAGTTTTCAAATTTCAGAAATGTCATGATTACAAATATCACAAAGCTGTGTGTTTTTTTAAATAAAAATTGTAGTTATAAATACATTAAGAATCTTAAAGTGGATGTTGCTTTGTGTGGCACCACCAACATATAAGGATTTGGCTTTCAAACAGAAACTGGAAAAAAAACTGCAATTTGAGATGTGACCAACAAAGTCAACTCAGTGCAACTTGGACACTGGAACCTCTCTTTATAAAGCAGTCCCAGGTGAAAAGCAGAAATACTCGCTCTGACAGATTAATGAGCAGTCTGGTTCATCTCTTCTCAGGAGTAAAAACCACATTAAAGAAAGGAAAAATAACAATTAATACTTTAAACAAAATACTCTTTTTATTAGAGTATTTTTGATTAAACATACAGAACTCAAGATTGCTATTTAAAATTTGTATCGGTCAAAGTTTTTCCCTCTAGAAGGATGGTAACACAATCTCAGTGCATATTATATGGCAGGATCATACCTCTCAAGTGTCCTGCTCATAAATCAGAGCAATACTGCATGTACTTGGTGTGCAAGCAAAGAGGGAGTGAGTGCTGTAATGCAGTTAAAAACAAAAAATGCACCACCAATACATACACAGTCAGCTCCATGACCAGTGATCCAGAAAGTAGCATCACGTGGCTTCAGGAATGAAGGCGATAACGGCTTCTGACCATGAAAAGGTAATAGGTAACAGATGCATACTAGTACAAGTCCTAGGCATTCCTCCTTCATGAGGACTGCAACTTTAGCCACTGGTTTGGAAGATATTCTGAAGCCTCCATTGTACAGGGGGCGTGGGAACAGAAATCTTGGCAAAAAAGAGAAAGAAACACATGGTCCTATGTGCCCTTGTGCAGCTCCAAACACCACCATCACAGGCAGCACTTGCTTATGTGTGAAATATTTCTCCTTTGGACTGGCTTCTGCACTGGAGCGTTGGCACCTGCTTGTTCCTCTGTTCCACACACAAGACATTAACAAAGCAGAGTGTGGAGGTACCTAGACCCCAGCTGCCTCCACCTGCCAGTACCGGTTCCTGGAGCACTCCCCACTACTATCAGACTTTGTATATATTCATATACATTTATGAACATATATATATGCAAACTTTGTACTTTGCATCCGTGCACAAATACTACAGCCAAGACCTGCAGTTCTGTGCCTTTTCATACGGTTGAGCAAAGCTTATGCAATTGTCAGCTTTCAATGACGCATGATAAAGTTTCACAGACTTACTTTGAAAAATTGAAAAATGCAGTTCAGAAGTAAGTTTAGTCAAGGTCATCACTGCATGTGATACAGGCAAATCTGGTTAAGTGGTACTCATCAACTGTATTGTGATGCAATGTCCAATGGCAGATTTCTTCAAATGAAAAATCTGGACAATTGAGAGGTATGCAGAAAACTTGTCTTAAATACTTGAAGCTACATGTGCAATCTTACAGAACACAAGCTACAGTTACAGACATAACAGTAAATCTTGTTAACCAATAGTGCATAAGAACTTAAAAACAGTCAGTGAAATCAGTTCAGTCAGTGACTTCCAAAAAAGTCATGCCTCAGCTGCATTGAGGGAGGAAAAAAAAGGGGTGGCAAGAAACTCATTCTTAGGTAAGTTTAACATAAAGTTTTAATCTACATTTTAAATGCTGTTTTTTCATATATTTATATATATATATATGCTATGTATAAAATAAATTAAAAAGGGGGAGGAGGAAATAGCTTTGTATATGCTTCAAATTAACACAGACCAGTAGTTCCACAAGTGAACATTTTACCATCTTTGTGGTAAAAAGTTGACATAAAAGTCCAAAACCATACAATACTTATAAATAGAAAGTGTTCAAAAGATACTTTTTTTAAAAATGGAATTTAAACAGCATTTTCTCTTTCCCTACAATACACTTCAGTTTTGTATGTCAGCATCAATACACTTACAGAGTATTTGAATGTCACATCCACAGAATCTGTAACAAAGCAGGTAAAAGAGCTAATGGTGTTAAAATTTAGGACTTTTCTCCCAAATAACTCTACCTGCTCCTCAGCCTTCTTCTGAAATGAAGGCTATCAACATTCATCATCCAGTCTGAGGTATGGGCAGAAGAAAATCTGCAGCTGGTAATCTCCAACCCACCTTGCCTCTGCTAAAATATAGCAACTATCTATTGATCTGGTAATTGGCAATGGTGGTGGACAATCTCTTACCTCCATTCAGCTTGTATGTAATTTAATCCTGGTATTAAAAGAAAAAAATTGAAACGTATTAATGCTTAACTTAAAAAACAAAACAAAACAAGAACCCCAACAAAGAAAAACCCACCAAAACCCCTCAAGTTTAAATCTTTGAAACTGTGTTTAAATGCTGTTCCTGATTTAAAGCTTCACATAAAACATTAGACAGAAAGATGACTATTTTTAAACCAAGAGAGCACCTAAAAACATACCATAGGTAAAAATGAAATCAATCATTTCTCCACTTCATAAAAACGTAGAAACCCTGTCAGCAACAGTACACTCAGAACGAACAACGTCAAAAGGAGCATCTAGAATACTCAAGAGGCTTGCTACGCTACTTCTCTTTATTGCCCATTCTCTCATTTGTATGGATGGCCACTGCATGACAAGATGCCTGTGGATAGTTCTCTTATCTTCCTTTCACCACTGCTGCCAGCTGAAGTCGTCGTTGCTGCCAAAGACCAAGAAAAATCCTAGGATCGTGGCAAAGATTACTGTATTCCCAGTAAGAACGAGTGCACATGCGCCCCAGTAGATCTGTGAACAGGGAATTCAGACATGTTTGAAGCTGAACTCTAATAAGACAAAAGGTAACATCTTATTGTCCCATTCTCAACAAAGCTCAGTAACATGTCCATGATGCAAGAGATAGTATCTCATTATCTGTGGCTATACCAAGTAGGCTGGGTTTACCCAAAATTACTTGACAAATTCACAGCCAGCCAAGCAACACTGCAAGTTTCTTCTAGCTGTACTCAAAGCACTGGCTAGCAGGCACAACTGGTTTGGTATGTAAAGTAAGGCTAGACAACAGCATCAAACACATCTGCAGCCCAGCGATGCTGCAAGACTTTTAAAACAGATATTTAAGGTCTTCAAAACACCTGCAGATATCCCATTAACAAAAAAGGATGTGGATGTTTTCAGAGGAGAGTAAGAGGATTACTCAAAGGGCCTGAGGCATTCAAACTGCCCATCTGAGCTGTCCTTCCCTAAAGAACATTTATGAAAGACATTCATGAAAGTGCACTCCATATCTTTTGACTTGGTAGTGCTTTCTGACATTCACACAAACAAAGTGAACTTTTAAAGTCTTTTACTGAAAAGCTGTATACTGGAAAATACGTAATGAGAACTTGGAAGTTTAAGAAAATGATGCCAGTATCATTCACAATATAATTTCCACTGAGTACAAAAATGCTTTTTTTGTTGTTTATTTGTTTGTTCATGCTGCTTTAGCCCAACTATTCCACAAATTGTCTTTGAAGTATTCCTTACACTTTAATATTTGGTTGCTTCCCTGTTAAGTTTTCACAGTATTTTCTGTCTCATTTTCTCTGCATTGCATTGTTAGGCTTTATTCCACGACCATGTGAAGCAATTGGCTTCACAATATTCTGCCATGCTCCCAGTTCTGTATTGATTTTTCTTGCCAAAACCAAAATCTTATTCTGGTTCCAAAAGCAATTTGAAGAGTTATTGAGTGCATTAAAGCTTTACCTTCAATAAACAAACAAACAAACACAAAGAATAAAGTTTTCTAGAGAAGAAAAGGCAATCACAGGTTGCCATTACTAACCAGTTCTGCTCTTGCAAACACTATGGGCAGCCCAAATGCCGAGACTACAATGCCTGTTGTAAGGAATATTGCCAGCTCCTTGCAGGCATTACTTGTAGCATCCGTGTCATCTACCAATCTTCTTGCTATGCAGTATGGAATAGGAGAAAGGATGTAAAAAAACAGAACAAACAGTGGCCAGTACTGGCTGAAAAAGAAAAGAGAAGAAAAATTTTAGTTAACTGGATTTACTTCCTTCTCCTCCTAAAATCAACGCAAGGCATTTTCCCCATCCAGCATCCCCATTTAGGAAAGACAGACAAGCCCAGAGAAGGCAAATCCTTTGCCTTGGAATGAGTTGACATTAATCCAACAGACCACGTGTGTGAGTGGCTTTGTCTGACCTCAACGGCAGCAGAGCTCATTAATAGGATATTCAGGAAGCAAGATTTCACTAAGCAATTTCACAAGCCTAAATCTAATGCCACCTCACAAGGTGAGCTTAACTCCAAGTTTATCCTGTCAGCTGTACTTAAGAGATACCCTTGCAGCGCCCCAGACTAGACTTCTCAAGCACAGAAGTGCAGGTGCACATTGTTTCAATAGAACTTTACTGCATTGTCTGAAGAGTAACTGGATACGGGTCTCCTTTCCCAAGGGTTTGTGTCACTAGCACTGGTTTTATAACAAAAGAAAGCTGGCCTAGGAATTCTAGTAATATACATAGAAACTGCAATTCACAACCAGTAACAGGTCTACCAACAGGATATTTGGTATTTATTCAACAGTGAAAAAATAAAAATATTTTCTGTAAAGTCAGCATTCATCTGAAAAGAGTCAAAGCCATACGCTTTACTATATGAACATTTGGTCTGCTACTTTGTATCTCCTGAAAACCAAGAAATGGGAACTGACGTCGGGAAAGTACAAATAGCAGCTGCGATTACTCGTGATGCTAGATTACCAGTGTGGGACACAGCCAAGGATCCACCTGATAGTCACCGACAGCTCAGCTACCCCTAGGCAGCCACAGAAAATGCAAATGCTGCCCCGGATAATACACACTTGCTGCCCAACTCGTGAGATGCTCCTCTCTGATGGCCAGCCACAGAGGGACACCAGTCGAGATAGGGCAATTCATCCTTTCACAGTCTGCAGCCAGGCCTGGTCGTTTAACTTTGTCCGCCATAACTTTTTAGGATTACTTAAATCCTGGACGGCCTTTTTTTCCCCACCCCAATCTTTTGAAGCAAAATCCCAAAATAGCCCAACCAGCCAAAAAAAACCACCCCAATAACCCCACCCAAAAAACCTGAGGCCCCTCCTACACAGAGAGGACTTATCAATCCGCCACTATGGAAGCTGGACTCCTCTGAAGTTACAGACACACAAGAAAGAAAGAGAAGAATAGAAAGAGAATGCACGATACTTGTATTGGGGCAGGGCACATCCGAGCATCAAGAACATCAGTCCGACCGCTCCCCCAAAGGACAGGCTGATCAGCGCTACAACGAGAACAGATCGAACCAATACGAAGGGTGCACCGCACCGTGCCTTACCAAACACCCACGGCCGCCCGCAAATGAACGCAGGGTTCGGCGCAGCCCCGGCCACCCGGCGGAGCGGGGACACTCGAGCTCCCTTGGCGGCTCCCGGCCCCTCCCGCCCGAGGGCCCGCCNCGGGAACCGGAAGTGCCGCGCGGAAGCGGAAGCCGCATCCGGCGACGGGGGGGCGGAGCCGGCCCCGCCCCCGGCACGTTCATACGTGGCGCGCGCGCAGGGCCCGCGGCGGCAGCTCCGCCTCCTCGCGGAGCGCGGGAAGCACCGCACCCTCGCCGCCCATTGGCCCCGCGGCACGTAGGGGGCGGGGCCTCTCCCCTGGCCCTGCGCTTTCCGGCACGGGCACCGCCCCCCGGGCAGAGGTTGGCAGCTCCTGGTGCTGTCATGGCTGTGCTCGCTCTACGCCTGCTCCTCTTGCTCTGCGCCGCAGTGGGACCCGCGCTGGGCTGGGACCGACCAGGTGAGACCCGCGAGGATAAGGGGCCTCAACCGCCCCTGCCTCGTCCCCTGGTGCGGCGGCGGCTCCTCGCGGCCCGGCCCTGCGCAGTGCTGCCGGTTTAGCGGCGGCCGCCACGGGGGAAGAATGGCTTGTGCCAGGGTCCCTGCCAGGAAAGCGTTTGGGTTTGGGCTCCCTCTAAACCTTGGCTTGTGTCGCAGCAGTGATCGCGCACGGCGGTCAGTGGTGGTTGGTTGGCTGCCTGCAAGGAGCAGCCCAGAGCCGCCTCGGAAGGACATGGGGAACAATGCCGTGTTTCCTTCGGCGTCTGATGCTTCCTAGAGCTTCTTCTCGTAAAGATGCAGGCTTACTGCTTACTGTTTCGGCCTCGCCAGCCTTTTCCTGAGAGGAGGCCCTCGTAGCAAGAGGAGTGTGCCTGCACCAGCGCTGGCAAGCAGTAGGAGGAATTTTTTCGCAGGAAGGGTGATCAAATACTAGAATGGGCTGCCCAGGATGGTGATGGAGTCACCGTCCCTGGAGGCGTTTAGGAAGAAGCTGGACGTGGCACTCAGTGCCATGGTCTGGTTGACATGGTAGGGATCTTTTATCGAGGCTGGACTTGGTGATCGCAGAGGTCTTTCCCAGCCTAATGGATTCTTTGTGCTGCCTCTTTCAGGGAAGGTTCTGCTGCGGGATGTTCAGGCGCTCACTCTCCACAGAGGGCAATACACAACAGCCAGGCGGACAGCTGCGGTCCTTCAGCTGCAGTGCACAGGAGGCTCTGCGGGCTGCTCCCGTGTCCCTGAGGTTGTTCAGTGTTACAACAAAGGATGGGATGGCCATGATGTACAGGTAACTGTTTCAAACTTGTTTAACTGTTTATGAAATCACTTTCCCCCAAAGTTGGTACATTCTGAAGGAGTGAAGAGTAGTAAGTTAGGTTGTCAGTTCAGGTGCTTTCTGTTAGATGCACTCTTGCAGCTAAAACTTAACTTAAATACTTCTAGGTTTGGATTTTCCAGAATTACTGTAGGTACATGTTTGAGATACCTTCTAAGGAGCTGATGTAAAAGAATGACAAAGTAAACTTTTGTTGGTTTTAAATAAAATGGTGCTCAGGTTTATAGAATCAAACTCTTGCAAACCCCAGAGGATGCTTTTGAATTATTACTACTGTGTGGATTTCCATTTTTTATTAGGAAACAAATTGAAAAGGCTTCTAAATATTTGCTTCACTTCAGCTCTACCTTTTAGAAACTAAATTTCAGACTTGCCTTTCACTTGCACCTTAGAATGTTAGTGCTAGTCAGTAAATGGTCTTGACTTCCATCTATTACTGAGGCCCCTGTCAATAGATAACCAGGAATCGAGGCTGAAAGTAATTGCTGAAACTGATACAGTATTGTGAAAGAACAGTCAGGCATTAGTTGGCAGTTGGTACTGCTGTACTGAGCTACTAGTTTAGAAACAACTGCTTTCTTATTTTCTCTCCAAAATACATGTCACGTGCCATTTGAGATCCTTATGTTTGGGTACCTCAGGGGAATGTGAGGCTGAGGATCCACCTCTGTTCAACCAGAAGATCCCCAATATAATTCATAAGTGTTGCATATGGATGCCTAATGATGTCTGTCCCAGTTTCTTTTGATGTCTGCACAGACACAAATGGACACAATGGTGCAGCACAGGACAGATGTTTATTAAGTAGCTGTTGTACAGGGTACAGCACATTTTCAGAAGTATTGCTCTGTCTTGAGAAGGGATATTTGAAAAATGTGTTCAGTGAAGAAAAACAGAATCTTCCAGAGTTGTAATTCTAAAGTGTTCTGAAAGATAAGATATTTTTTAAGTTTTAGGATTTAAAGTTCATTTAAACATCAAATTCATACTCCTTTTCAATGTAGAAGCACAAATTTCTTACCTTTGGCCCGTAGATGATTTGTTAGCAATTACAGCTTTATTTTAGGGTGAATGTGGGGAAGCAGATGGGTGTGTTCATCTTTGGGGCGGTATGTTTTACTTTGTATTGTGGGTTTTTTTTCAGTGGCAGTGCAAAGCAGACTTGGAAAATACCTACCGTTTTGGGCAAATGGAAGTGAGCTGTGAAGGCTACGATTACCCAGATGATCCTTACATACTGAGAGGCTCCTGTAGTTTGCTGTTCAGGCTAGAGCTGACTGAGGAAGGTGAAAGGAAAGTGAAGAATTCTGGAAGCTTTGGCTCTAGCTATTACCAGTCAAGGAAAGATTATTCCGATTCTGGTTCTGGAGCAATTATTGTAATTGTTCTTCTCGTTCTTGCTTTTGGAGTATACAAGTTCTTCCTCAGCAACCAGCAGTCTCAGCACAGTTCTGGGAATGGTGATGGCTTCTCCCAGCCCTTCTGGCAGAGTCAGCAGGCACCTCCACCTCCTGGTTTTAAGTCCACCTTCACAGGTAGGGCTCTGAACCATTTACAGTATTCAAAAGAGCAAGCAGGATTGTCCTGTTTTGTCTGTGGTAAGGGAAGGTGGGATAGAGTTAAAGCTTCAGCATTTGCTAGGAACTGCTGAATTGGCTGCAGAGCCTACAGCCAGCTTTGTATTCTGCTCTTCGTTCAAAAGAGGAAATAAGGGCTTGGTTTTCCACAGGCTTTCAGGGCAGGCTGCCCTTTGAACCTCTGAAAAGCCACCTCCCCACGCTCTGCAAGCATTCTTTTCATTACCTGTGAAATAGCAGAATAAGAGGGAGAATAATTGTTGTAGGTAATCTGGAAAAGAGAATGTTCTTAACACTGCCAGAAACAAACCCGTGCCAAGGGAGCACTCTGAAAATTTACTGAAGGGCCTTTCAGCCCTGATTTCATTCACAAAGCAGTTGATGGAGTTGAGTATCATGTACCAGTCCTCTGTTTAACAGGGCTTCAGTGCAGTCCCAGCAGCTGAAAGATTTGGTTCCCAGAGCAGAGAACAGTGTCTGTGAACTCCCATTAGAGGGTGTAGCATCTGAATCTCATGCGGGGCCTTTCATCTGAATTTGAAAATTACAAAAGCAGTGACAAAGCTGCTGCTGGGAAAAGAGGCAGTTTTTCTTTTCCCAGAAAACTGGTGACTTCTATTACATAATAAATGTTCTTCCTTAGGCCCCGTCACAGTGTCTCAGGGAAATAAACATTACTCATGTGGCATTTAACCCCGTAAACATGCAAACTTCTCACAGCACTGGAACTGAAACTACATTCTCAGAAGTTAAATAATTTTTTTTTTTAATAGGAAAGAGGTTTTGGCAAGAAAATACGTAGAAAGGATTAGGTTTACTTAGTCGAAAGCTTATCTTTTAATAATGCTTATTAATACTTTCTCCAAGTTTTGTTCAAACAGCTTGGCCAACAGAGGGTGCAGTGTAATTCTGTTGGATACCCTAGTGCAAGGCGTGCACAACAGAAACTTTCAGCTGTACCTGCATCAGAAAATTAAAGGGAATCTGCTTCTGTTGGCTTTGCAAGTCGGTTTGCATGTAGTTATGTCAGACTGTCTGTGCTGTGTGGGCATCAGTGGCCATGTGTGGGTATGGCACTGGCTGTACTGTGGTGGTCAGCAAGAGCCCTGGCCATGACACACAGCTCTGTCACACTGGGCGCAGGCAAAACAATGAAGGGTTATTTTCATTTTTTTTTCTGTTCAGTTCCTTGTCAATTAATTGCCCCAATGCATTTTGCTTCGCAGGAGTCTTGAATCTAGTAAGGGCAGGGCCTTGAGAATGTTTTCTTGAGGGCTCCTGAAAAGTGAGACACCTAAAATACACATTAGGAGTCATATAAAGCTTAACTTGTGATGTTTTTAATAAGGCATGTCAATGATTTGTCTTTAGATTGCAGGCAAAGTAAGGAGGAAAACTGAAATGTGGAGCCAGATTAAAAAAATTAAGTGTTAGGCTACTTCATGCATTTAGTGTCTGCCTTACATTATGGAAGCAGAGCAAAAGCACATCTCTGAGTGTGTATGTCCATGTGTCCCAGGAATGCATTGGTCTTTGGAAACCTGGACAGTAATGAAAAGCAATGTTGTTCACATATTGTTGTTAATATTTAATTTGCCTCATTTTAAATCCCCTTAACATGCAGAATGTGTCCTGTGAAACTTGTTTAGCTAGACTATCTTAATTAAATTCTGCTTTCTCTCAGTTAGTTGTTTGACATGATTCTTAATGTTTACTCTGGATATTTCAACAAAAAATTACTCAGTTTTCTGAGTGAGTGTTCAGTCGTGGTGCTTTTGAACAAATGAGTTGGTTCATCTCTGATTAACATTGTTTTCGCAGCAAAGTAATTTTTTTTGTTGTTTTTCCAAATCAGCACAATTTAATGGTATATTATCCCAATGAGAGTCTGTATTTCTCCCCACACATTCAAAATGAAATTCAACATCAAATCCAGTCTAGACTGAAACTGATTATTTCATCATTGTTTCTTCTTCTGTGACTTCAAACAACCCTTATCAGTTTGATGACAAACCAGGCCCTCTAATTTTTGCCTACATCATCTCTGACCCACTTGTTTGGATGGGCATGTTTCAGAGAGACTCTAATGTTATCTTCAGTCCTTTTTGTACTTCCTTATGTGTTAAGCCCATGGCTGAGTTATTCTTGAATCCATGATTTTTGCCAGACTAGAAAATTATTCTGCTTTGGGTTTATATTTTCTTTTTCTTGCTAAATGGAAGACATTCATTCTGACTCAGAACCTCATGTTACACAGGTCACACATCAAAAAATTTATTACTCTCCTTCCCCCACAACCTACTTGCAGTTTCATCAAGGTATTTGTCAAGCTTGGTGACTCATGCATAATGAACATGTTGCAATGTCATTGCAGTTAGCTTGGCTTTTGATAACAAGTGGCAGACTAGGATTACGAGGAACAATACCAGTAATGTTAGCCTTACACTGAGCCACTGTGACTCAAACTGTGCAGCTGTGCTCAGTGAGATTAGGAGCTCTTTGTAGTTTGCTCGCTATGCAGTGTTACCTACTTGATTTGTGTTCCTGCATCTGCTTCTGGCCTGCTTGGTGACCTTCAGCAGATTATTCTTTCTTCATTTCCTTTTCTATTTTTAATCTAACTTGTCTGTTTATAGACAGCAGGCAGGGACGCTTTCCATGTTTTGCAAACGTCAGGGTTGAAGAGATGAAGTGGATGTGAGGTTGTGAGATGAAGTGGAAGCAGATTTTTAACATAAAACTCTTTATAGAAGTGTTAGTTTATGTGAGGTTTCCTGCTTTCTGAAATGTGAGGTCTTCAAGTTAAGCTTGATCAAAAATCTGCTGAAATCAACAGCAGTTTGTTGTCTAATTTTTCATTATCTTTAACAGGAGAGAATGTTGTTGCAACAGCTGGCCTGAGGATTAGTCTGTTACTAACTTATGCTTCTTCTTTTCATTTTATTTAAGATGACAACAACTTTGGAACTCATTCCCATCGTGGAACCAGTTCAGGACCAGGATTTTGGACTGGATTAGGAGCAGGAGGCTTACTAGGCTACTTGGCAGGCAGTCACAGGTAAAATATATCAGGTTTTAAGTATTTAAGTTTTCAGGGAGTATGCCATATACTATATTGACATTGTTTCTAAGATTTCAGGCCTGTGTCATCCAAGTTATAAAATCCTTCCACTATAAGAATTTTGAACAACTGTTTGTAGCTCCAGGACCAGAGACATTTCAAACATGTTTTTGAGGCAGAATTGGAAAGACTGAGGTACTTAATTCTGCTTCCTCTGACCTGTCATGATGGCCTGCAAATTTAAATCGAGAATTTATCTGCAGAATGCCTTAAAATACACATAGCCATATTAAGCACATAATCATCTGTATATGGATCTCTTGTATCAGTGTTATCTTGCCTAAAATAAGTCTGGATGGCCATATTTGGTATTGACTTTTAGACATTTAGAATGTATCATTTTTAGATTAGCAGTTTAAAGAGAGCAGTTGCTGCCATTTTAGGCTTCACTGGGGAAAACATGAGATGCCTGCAGGGAATCTTAGGAGCCTAAGCAGTTTCCTGTATCAAATAACTTGCCTATGTATCAAGTCTATTCCTGTAGAAATGTAACAGATTAGAGAGCAAAATATATGGACAGGAGTGTGCTAAGCATCTGCATTGTAAAGTTGTGGGCTATTTTTAATAACAGAAGCCTTATATTAATTCTGCTAAGAATTTTTATATGGTATAATGTGTTAGAGTTTTTATTGGCCTGATGTTTCTTAAGGCTCAAATACACTCCTGTATTGAGAAGCATTACATTTATGTAGTATCTACATACAGGTTAGTTCCCTGATTTCTACACACTCCCCCATTTCAGTAGCCACAAATTATTGTTCAAATTTAGAGATCTAACTCAGTCCAAATACATAAACAAGCTTCCTAACTTGGGCTTCTTTTTATTTAAAACAGTCTTTGGTCGACTATTATGTAATTTAGTTTCTTAGGCTTTTGAAGTGTGAGAGAGCTGTTTGTAAGTTTCAACAGCAGGAAATTTCATATCCATGGAAGCAAGTAATTTTAAGTGAATGAGTCAAAGACCATCATATGTTAGTGTTACTGATAGTACATTTTCAAAATAGTTAACAGAAGGATGTTTTCTCTTGCCAAATGCAGCTGGGACATAGGTGATGCCAAAATGCATTTAAACTTCAGATTTCAAACTTCTTTCCTGTCTGACAGAATCTAAGGTCAAAATTTCAGAGAGAAAAATTTCCTTATTTGTTAGAATCGTTAGAATTCCTTATTCTGAAGAATAAAGTGTAATTTCCTTTTGAAAGTCTACGGATTATGATATCACAGCACTGGATATCCTTGTTTTCAATGTGTTAAATACATTAAATAGGAATATTTCCGACTTTGAAATAACTGCTTACAGTTTTCCCTTGGAGATGCAGTTCTCTTGTTTGGAATGGTATCTTCTTATTTTTACTGAAGGCCACTAATGAAGTCTTCCTTCTACTCTGTTTCATGCCAGAGCGCAGCCACATTCCGCGTATCACAGTATGTGGACAGATCCCACAGCTCCTCCTATGCATGGGCACTCAAGGAATTCCACAGAAGGCAGCAGTTCAGGAACAAGAACTGCTTCTGGTAAGGCAAAACACCTTTTAATTTCCTGAAGCTCAAGAGACTTTGACATATCAAAAACACGCAGATGTTAGTTGTGGTTCAACAAACATCCTTGTTTTATTTTAGCAGTTGGTGTAGATAGCATGTAACAATGTCCCTTCCTTCCATTCCCTATGGAAGAGGGCAGCATTGTGGGGCATGAAATTCCCCACAGGCCTTTGGTTGGCATGGCACCACCAGCATAGGGTTTGTCTTCATTGGCAAGGTGCATTAGTTTAAAGCTTTCCCGTCTAAAGTGCACTGTGCATACCCTTCTCTTGCAAACATGAACAGACATGTTCTCTGTAGAATGCAGGTTGTCTAATCTGCAAGAACAGAATAGTTTCCAGGCCAGTCATCCCACTGTTACTTGCTGTTCTGTATCATGTGAATGTGTTTACCTCGTCTCCTTTGCCACCTTTAGCCTTTTTAGAACCAGAAAGTTCAACGGAAAGGCCAAGGTGGAGCTGACTTTTTTTTTTTTTTGCAGGCTTTGGGGGCACAAAGCGAAGATGAAATCCTTGACATGATTACATCAGAGTGATTGAACTAAGTCTTGTGTACTTGTACTGCCTTTAGTAGCAGTATACTTGAGAAGTGGATATGAGGTATGAAGGACTAGGCAAAGAATTCCTCCCTTTCTCTGTGGACTCACTGGTGTTTAGGATATCACAGGTGCTAGAACATCCACTATTTCAAGTCAGCAGCATCTCCTACAGAAGAAGCTCATCCAACTGAAGAAGAATGATGTTACAATGACCATGTATCTGTGCTTGAGGCCGTATAGCAATGATGGCCTTACCAGATTTTCAAAGCATGTATCTTACTACTCATGTTCTGGGGTTAATTTCATTTGATCCAGAATTTCTGATAATTTTTTTCTTCTTTCCTAGTTAGTCCAGGATCTACATGATATGTAAGGAGTGCTGTTCTTTGAAGCTACTTTTCTTTGCCCTTGCAGAATTCATGTGAACTTTACTGTAAGTGCAGTCAGCTACTCAGAGAAGTGTTGGAGTTCTTCCTCAGTGGACAATAGCAAAACTGTGTATAAAGAGACTAACATTAGTGTGTTTGTATCTGTGCTATGTGACTGTTGGAGCAAAAATGTGCAGATTCGTGGATTCTCCGTGTTACAGAGTTTATCCAAGGTGACTATGCAGACCTGGGGGACTTTGTCTATAAGTTATTGGGGGTAAATAAGTAAGTAACCTGGAAATTTGGACCTTTTCCTGGAAGACTAAGGTAATTTAAATTCAAGTGATTGCAGACATTTTGCCTACTTTGAGGCCACAGATTTTCCTTTTAATGGTGGAAGTTGGCAGTGCTGTGAAAACTTGTGATGTGAATGGTCTGTCCTGCTAGATCATCTGTCCAGGGCACACCTGTCCTTTTGCTTATTGCAAAAGGGAAGGGAATGTTCTTAATGCAAAGATTATAGAATCTCTGGGACACAGCAGGCCTTGATACTAAGCGAAGAAAGGAAATTGTTCCTTAAAAGCACATTTGGGGAAGTTTACATCCCATTAGATATCCAAAGTGCTATGGAAGAGTGGGAAGCAGAGAGGCCTTGCTTTGTTCTGTGATGATGTTTTGGGGCCTCTGAGAGGTGTCATGCAGTTCTTAGGTGACTTATTCTCTCCTGGAAGAGGCATTGCTGGATAAAAAGCAGAGAAATTTCTTAGGATTGTGGGGAGAGGGGAAAAGTGAAAAATGGGCTGCTTGATCACCAGCTCTTTTCCAGAGTCCATCCCAACAGAGTGTAGAAGTGTTTGTGTGGGCACAGCTCATGTATGCTGGCAGCAGCCAGAGAAGTGTCTTTCAGCCTTGTGAAAATACAGTGTCTGTGCATTGATACCAGCTATTACTGTGAAAGCAAAGCACTGTTCAGCTGATACAGGTTGCATCTCCACAGGGAGATAAAGTAGGTCTGGTTAGTCTAAGATAAAGTGACTTCAGGATAACTCAGGGAAAAGCAGCCATGTCCATTCATGAGTACAGAAGGAATTAGCTAATATGGTAACACCCAAGTTCAGTGTACGGCTTACGCAACCAAAAGAGAGAAAACAAGAAGAAGGAAAAGAAAAAGGAAAAGAAAATAAAAGAGAGAAAAGAAATATACAAGCAAACCAAACCAGCAAAGTCTGCAGTCTTTATGAAGTTGATAAATCTTTATGAAGTCAAAAGCCAGAAAAAGTGCTTCATGAAAAGCACTAATACTTTTAGCTTGTACTAAAAATGGTATTTTGAAAGTATCAAATGAAATGCATAATTTGAGGGCGAACTGGTGGTTTGCTTTGCTCAGAGCTACCTGAGGGTTGGGGGAAAGTAACTGCATTGATAGCCTGCACTATGCACCTAAAAAGGGAAATGGCAAAGACCTTAGTCTCCTCCTTAGATGGCCTCCTAGAAAGCTCTACCTTTTATGAGAAGTTGTCCATGGTAAAAACAAAAAAGTAAGAAGTCTATCTTATCTTTATGACAAAGTATAGCAAAAGAATATATTTTAAATATGGAGTTCTAAGTGTATTCAGGTTAAGCTTGTCACAGTCAATATTTGCTTTGCCAAATAATTGCATAACAATGAAACTGGATTTTTTCTAACTGGGTAGTTTGAAGCTGAAGTTTGCTCTTAAATTACAGTATGCTATGAAATGTTCTAGGCCATGTTTTAATTTGTATTTATGTTTATGTTATAGTTTTGCATGAAATGTGATTTGATAAATAAACCTGATCCTATCATAGATTCTGAATCTGTTTGGATATGTTTGCCCTTCCCTCTGATAAAGGAATGAAATAAATGAATAAGAGTATTTTTGTCTTTAAATTACTATCTTGAGGCCTGCAGGGTTAGCACTGTTTGTTTTCTCAGTTTTCTGTCTCATCATCCACTTCCTGGGTAAATAATACCATCCTTTACCCCTAGATGCAGAGTGGACAAGCTCTGTGTTGTTTCAATAAAATAAAACAATACTGGGAATAAAGTTATTGAATTGATTATGTTTTCAGTAACAAAATACTGAACTCTATGAGGAACTGAAGGCTTTCTTGTAAATCAAGGTTTGGGATCTGTGTCTGCAGAAAAGCTCTGTTATGTCAGCAAGTTCCTGGTTTTACAAGGTGGTGAGCTGAACATTCAAAAGAATTCATCATCACTGCTGCTGTTCCTCCCTGTGAACAGAGCAGAACTCTATACAGGGATGGCCCAAGCTGGTGTATTGGCTTCTTAGGCAGAGGATGTGTCACTGCTGAACAGAGGTGTGGTCTACACAGAGTTCAGGTCTTGGCAGCTGTGAATTCAGCTTAAATGGAGGCCTGCAAATTCTGCTATCAGTGTCTCCTTCATCGAATGTTTCTGATGCTCCTGAGTGAAAAAGAAGGCAGTTTAGAGCTCATACTTGTGAGAGAGCTTGAGCTTCCTTCCAGAACATCAGATCTGGAAGGTCCTAGTGTCTCTTCTGCTCCTGGGCAGGGTTTTGGCAGCAGCTTCATAGTTGCAAGGCATATGTAAATGCTTAAACTGTTAAATGCTGTTGCAGATAGTTAAATTCTGTTTGGTACCTGGGACCAACACAGCTTGTACTCTGACAAAGCTGACATCCTCACACAAAGCTAAAACTCATTACAGAAATGAAACTCCTGGTTTTACAGCTGACTTCCCACGAAGCATGTGATGAAAGAAAAAAAAAGATGGACAGAGATAAGCTTTCTCTGCACTGCTCTGTCTTGTGACTCAGCTGCCAGGTCAGATCTTAGCTAGCTCGCAGACTCTCATGCTCTGGACCTTGCTCTTTTCCCTGGGTGCCATGTGTGTGTGTGTTTGACTTAGCATTAAGGCAAGATAGTAGGTGGTTTGTTTTAAAAATAAAATTTTTCCATGGTCATCACTTTACATCACTAAGTTTCAAAAGGGGAATTAAGCCAGGTGGTACAATTTCCAGCACTAGGAGTTGCTGCATAGAGAAATTACGGAAGTAAAGTAGCAAACAATATCTACCTGCCTGCACAGCTGTCTAAAAGCTGGAAATACAGCACTCGCACACATACTGTTTTCCACTTAGCACCAATTAAAAGTGCTGTATTTTTTCTTCCTTACTAACAAAAATTCATATTCTTAATATTTTCAGAATCCATATCAACTAGTCACTGTGGTACAGAAATAGCCCAGCTGCCTGTGCACTAATGTATATGAGCAAACCCACAACAACATTAAAATCTCACAGCAATGCAATCTGTACCAGCAAACAAGGCTATTGTGTCTTGCTGTGTCTTTTGAAACGTGTACCTACTGGGGCAGCTCAGGGTTGAGTGCTGTGTGGGAGAGACTCCTTATCACTCAACATATTTTGCTGGAGTTTTCATCTGCAGCCAGTTCTTTTGTTTTCCTAATATTGTGTGTAGCTGCAGTAATCTTCATTTTCTGACACTTCTTTTTCTATTGTAGCTGTGATTTGCCAATGGTAATGAAAATAATCAGCAGACTCCCTTTATGTGGCCTGTGTATCTTATCTCCTGCTGTCTTCCATCTTGTAGTTCCCTCTGTTCCTACTGGGGGTGAATGTTTCTTTAGCAAGGAAAGGATGAGTAGTTGTAAAAAGGGCATTGAGCTGAGAATGGATGGAGTAGATAGCAATGAAGCCAAGGGAGGCAGGCTGTGAATTGACCTTTGTATATCTGTGGAAAGACATTTTTTTAGCTTTCTGTCAGAGAAGCCTTTTTGTCAAAGGTACAGTATGGTAGCTGGGGATTGGAGCACATTAAGGGCTGGTGAACTGGCAGCAAGGAGAAGACCTGAAAATATTCTCTCCATCCTAACTTAGGAATGACAAAGAGTTGTAGCACCAGGAAGCTGGCCTAGGATGTGCTAGCTCAGCCACTCCACAGTCATGCCATTGCAGATCCTGTAGGTAGATGTGTGTTTAAATATACCAGGTGCTTCTGAAAGTTCCAAGCAGAAAAAAGTGATTTGGCTCTGCATCCATGTGTCTTTCCTTCTGCAGTGTGACTTAGAACGAGAAGGCCAAACATGGAAAGAGCAGCAACAATGACAAAGGGTAGCAAGTAGGCCAAAGCGAAGCTTGCAGGTGAAGTCTGTGTCCTAGTATGTCCTGCCTGCTCACTCTTCTCACACATCAGCAGGAAATAGTAGGCAGTTCTAATAACTGTTGTGTCAGGATTATTTTACTGGGGTTTCCTGCATCCTTAAAGTTAAGTCCTACAAATAATTACCAGTAATATGGATTGGCACCCTTTGCTCTGAGGGCCAGCTGAGCCATTCCATAAGTCAGACTTCAAACCACCCACTGTGAAATTTGGAGGAAACAAATCACTGTCTGCTCAAAGACCAGAGTTTCTGAAGTACAGCATCAGGATTGCCTTGACTTCCCTGGCATCAAGACTTATGCAGTCTTTGCTGTGCAACCTTATCTAGATGTCATTCTGCAGGATCCTCTGAGACCTGGCCTTGAGATCACAGCCTTGACATCATTGTTCCTGTAAGCCTTCTTCTCTATGCGTCCTGTGTCCTTGTAATCAGCATGTGGGGATGTCTTTATTGAGGCAGCATTGGAATTACCAGCAATCCAGAATACCTTTTGCTGCTGCTGCCTGATGGGAGTTATTCATCTCCCAGTCAGTTCCTGTGATCATTTTCATGTCATTTGGCAGCTGTGAACATATCATATCTGCTTTAATAGACAGAAAACAATTACAGTTGGGGGGGGGGGAAGGGAAAAAGAAGTGCAATGAATGGAGATAAAACGTTGAGTTGGAACAGTTTTGCAGAGCTAACCTTCATCGTGCGATTATTTTATCAACATTCTTCTCCAGAAGCTGAATGAGTACTTTATTGATGTGGATTTAAATAATACCATCACTGTCTTCTGCACCACAAGAGTGGAAGACTTAGAACAGGTTTGATGTTCACCAAAGTCAGGCCTGTTCAGGGCTCTTTGCAGTTTGATGCACAGTTTGCAAAGAATTGGTAGCTGTAAAAAGTGAGGTTAGATCGGCATAGAAATTAATGTGGCTTCCGCATAGACAGAAACAAACGGATCTGTGCTGTTTCTGAGACCAAGGTAAAAACAAACTCCAATCAGTCTGAAGCAGCTCAGAAGGTTGTTCCTGTCTTTGCTTTGAGCTGAGATCCTGTTCAGCACAAATTGTCATCTGTTGCTGACAACTATTGTCAGCACTGAACTCCTCTTTCCCTTAGGTAGGCAAACCCTCTGTCCTCATTCTGACTATTAGAAAATCAGCTAGGCCCCCTGGGTCATTGTGCAGTGTGATTTTGAACTGGCAGGCTTAGGTGGTTAATTCTACATTAACAGGTGAAAGGATTTAGTTCCTTTTTAACAAGGAGCTGGGGACTAGGCTGTAACTGTGTGTAGAGCTGAAACAGTGCAAACTTACATGATGAGAGGGTACCATACTTGACTTGGGTAACCCAGATTTACCTAAAATACTAATACATTCCCTTTAGCAGCTGATGCAGCTTCTAAAGAGAAATTAGGATTTGGGCAGATACTGACTTTTAAATTGCAAAGCTGCTTTGGACATAACTGAGAAACAGAACTTTCTGCAGCAGCTGAGAGAGAAACACAGTGTGAACCCTCCTCCAAGAGCATTCAGCCTGAGGAGGGGAGAACAGGAAGTCCCACACAGAAACCAGTGAATGTTTCTACAGCCTGAACCTGCTACCGAGGCATCTGTTCCTCTCCAGTCTTTGTTTGCTTAAGTACCTGAGAGGCCTCATGGAACCATGAGTGCTGCCACTTAGCCTCAGCTTGGCATACTTCCAAGCCAAGAGGCTATGGATGAGGGAAGATTGTATTTGATGACCTTTGGACAGCATGTCAGGAGAGGCCCAGGAAGACAGCTGAGATACAGCAATGTTTCATGCTCTGGAATGACAAATAAATTAAGGGTATGGAATAGTCAGCAGCAGAGACCTTTGTAAAGAGATGTGGAATGTTCTGGCGGAGCCAGTTGGCACACTGGAGGGTGTTCTTGTACACGGTGGCTGCAGGAGGTTGGAGCAGCTGCATCCCATGGTCTGCATGTGGCTTATAAAGACTGTATAGGTTCAGGTGCTAGAGCAGTGCTGGCTGTTCTCTTGCTCTCCCTCCAAATGCACGGCCCAACATTTTCACAATCTTGCCAGCTCAGATATCATATGCACCTTGAAACAAAGGCAATCTGGTTTATGAAACTTTCTACCACAGCACATACTAAAGGCCAAAACTAAAGATGAGAAGGATTGGGAGATTTTACCTAAAAAGAACATGTCAGCCGCTGAGCACTTATGTGACTTGCTGAAAAATCCCTAGAACTTGAATTCCAGAAGCAGAAGGTGTTAATCCTCCATCAATGAGGGTACTGGGATAGGCTGAGCTTTTCTCCAAGGCAGTGTGACAGCTCTTACATCATTATCTATGAGGATAAGGATCCACTTATCCTAGGCACAGCCTTCTAGCACAGCAGGGTAATGCCAACTGAAAAACACTTTGCCCAGACTGGAAGAGGAAAAGGATGGATCATACTGGGCAGCGTTTCACCCCCAGTAAAATACAAACCCCTTCCTGCAGGTCCCTCAGACAAAAGACCGGGGGCAAGGATCAGCCGGCAAGGATGGATGGGAGGTGGGTTTTCTGGTTCCTTTCTTACCTTGTAGGCAGAGGTTTATTGGCTTAAGATGACCTGCAGATACTCGAAGGAAAAGAGTGGAAAGGGAGACATTAATAATGGGGATTTGAGACTTACCTGTGTGTCAAAGGCGAAGGGCAGCTGTTAATGACAACTTTTGTTTCATTGGTTCGTTTTTTTTTTTCTAGCTTCTTGTTAAGAAAAAACTGGGGACAATAGAAAAGTAAATTTCTCTGCAGAGAAAATATTTTTCATATTTAAAGGAAATGTTAGGCCTTGCTTAAACCTGAGCTTTAGTCAGTGTTGTACTGAGTGATGTGACTGCACCAGTAAAACCTCTCTTGAAACTGTGCTGCACCCCCATAACTTACCCAGAAAATGGGTGCTTTTTTGAGACAATAAGTGGATGTTCTGCATGGTGCAGCTTTCCTATCATGGAAAGCCACAGCATGGCCAGGTGTTGAGCAGTTGAAAAAGCCCATACAATTGTAGGGGAGTGCATGGAGAATGTGCTTGGGAAAATGCTCATACACTTCACTGATTCTTAGGGATTATTTCAGGCTAGTGAAACGATTTTTCTGTTGACTGAACAATTACTGGAGGCAAAGTGGAAAGGTTTATATGTTTATTTAGGCAATATTTTCAACTTTTCTCCTTTGAGTAGTTGCACTGGTGCAAACAACAAAGGTTGGAGAGCTGGGCTGGAGAGAATGCTGAAAGTTTTTGAAGTCTTTTTTTTTAGTCTTATGGCATGATTTAAACTACCCTCCCCTTGCTACTGTACAGTCCTGAACCCCTTTTCCAGTCCCTGGTACTGGAAAGGTACAGCTCTTATAGAGAGTCAAACCTGGTTAAATATTGCCTGTTTGTCAGAGGGCAATCTGGTTCTTGCAGCAGGTAGGAGAACAGGCAGTGGTTGCTGTTCCGGGAAAGATGGGCAAAGACTCAGTGAAGGAGGAAACAGAGGAAGAAAGGGCTCAATTAAAAAAGGGGTGAACATCCCACATGGGTTTGGTTGAGTGATGCTTCCAAGCCAGTGGGCATAGGAAGCCTGGTGAGAAGCAGGAGCAAGAGGACTGTGGCTTAAGAGCAGAGGTGTTTATGAAAGTTATGTGAAATTTCTGAACCTGAGATGAATAAGACAGACACTTCCCAGGAGGACTTACTAAGAGCGGACATGCAGCACAGAGTTCAGCTTGCTGGGAACAACAAGAAAACCAAGGGACAGGACTGTGCTCAGCTGAGCCCCACCACACAACCACATGTTCCCCCTAAAGGGGGGCCTTCTTCCTCCCTTGCTCTTCCTCTCACCCAGCAATTGTACAATACATCTCTCCTCCCCACGTAATCCCTGTTGTTGTCAATTAGCTAGTGGCAAAGCACAGAGGGATGTTGCTTAAGAAACAGTTGTTCATCCAGGGAACAGTTGTCTAACACCAGGCACACCATTCCCTATTCCGTCATCACCCAAGACCAAAAATGTACATGTCCAAATCCAGTTACACCAGTGTTCCCAGACAAGAAAGGCTTTTAAAATCAGTTTTATGAGTTGTTGCAGCTGGATGCCTGTTTAAGCTGTGGCACTGTAATTCCAGGCACAATATTACCCTCGCTTTCCAAACAGTTACTCAGCAACTTTAGTTTTAGAAGCTGGGAATTGCTGCAGAGAATTGGGTGCTGTGTGCCTAGCCCTGACATCCAGCTGCACAGCTTTCAGCTGCTAACTTGGGATCACCTTTTCCACAGCACTTGGTAGGTACCTACTGCCCCTCCCTTGCATTGACCGAAATCATGTGGTACCAGCCACATAAATGGGAACAGTGTAAAGTCCGATTGCGCAAAATTAACCTGATGTTCACAGAATCTTGAAACAAACAGGACTTGACAGGATGTGTTTTGTGCCAGGTTGGTGATTTGAGTCAGATGGTTGTGGTGGATTAGGTCTGGCAGTGGCAGCCTGAACACTGGGTTTACTGCTTTGTAAAACCTCAGCCACAGCAGCTGGAAACAGTCATATGTTAGAATCTAAGATGTTGATTGCTTGTAGAGAAATATTCTGTGAATAAAAAAGGTAACTTTCAGTAAATACCTTTTTGAAGGTTTGCACAGGATATTTTGTACTGTATGAAATGATGGCTTTGCCAAAGTTTGAGCCTTCAGAGAATCAACCGCTGTGCAAGAAGGCAGCAAAACTATAACAAATGCAATCTATTCTGCGTGCTTTTCTGAAAGAGCAAAGAGCAAATAGCTAAGTGAGGATAACCTTCTGGAAACTCATGCTCCCTCAAACTGGCCCCTATTACAACCACTTCCAGCAGAAGTGAGAACATGGCATTTCCACTGACCTTGTAAGGTAGGACAAACCAGTGCTGGTCACTGACAAGAAGCTTTTTGGAGAAGAAATTTTACTACACAAATGTAGAAACTTTCTTGCTGGAAGAAGAGAGGAGGTGCCACACTGGCTATGAGTCAGAGAATTTTACTGACTCTTAAAAAAAAATGTATTAGATTCCTCTCATCATGAGACCTGTGTCTACTGGAAGCTGTAGAACAAGCTCATTCAAAAGGATTAAGGCAAGAATTTCTGAGATGTAACTGGTGCTGCATAGAGCTAGAAATTTTGACCTTCAGACATAACATGTCTTATAAGTGGTGAACGAGGTAAAACAAACCAAATGGAGACCATTTTTAATCCAGATAGCAATGCTTTTTCTCCATTAATACCAAAAGAGATTCCTCTCAGAGCACAGTACTACAAAGTGTATATATGGTGTGAGGCTCTGAATAGTGCTTGTATTGTTAAAGCCAGTGCTTGTAGGATCTATTCTTGGCAGTGAAGCATTTAATATTTAATTTTTTTAGAACACTGGAACCATAAACACATTTTACAACATTAACATAGACAGTTACGGCACATTGGCATACTTGCAGAGTACAAAAGTTGAGAAATCTGGTCAGACTGGTTTTTGAAAGGTGAAAGAGATCTCTGGTGAAGTGATAAACATTAAAATACTATTAAGATAACATTAATAGTGGTGCTTTCAGAGAAGTCTAAGCAATCTGGTCACTAGAAAAAAAAATTAGGAAAACCAGACAGTGCAAAAAAACTGCTCCCAGGCAATGAACCTAAAAGGGCGCTTATGTCAAATCCAGTTGTGAAATTATGCACAAAGGAAAGAACCAAAACTCCCATAGGAAACTCAAGTCATCTAAAATGCTTTAACAATTCCAAATGCAGTGCCTTTATTTTTATAACAGACGGAGGTTAATACTGAAGTTTGCTTTCCATTAGAAACACAGTTTCAGCTCCCTGCTCTCCAGCTGATGCAGGATGGAAACAATCCATCTGACTGTAATGTCAAGTTTCTTGTTTTGGCATAAGTTTTTATTTATGATTGCATTTTTTGCTGACATTACAGGCTTTGATGTGGAACATTTCTTTCATGATACGTATTAACTGCAGGACTATCTACATTCAAGCTGCTCGAAAGCATCCTGACCACAAAATAATTAGTGTAGCCACTTCTGTGTGCTGCAAAAATTTCTTGGGGTGCACATGCGAGATTTTTTGGAAAGCACTGGAGAACTAACTGCACTTGACTGCTGGCATAGCTTAGGAGTGGAGTAACTTGGGTGTTAACCTATACATCTGATGGGGCAGCCCTAGAATTAAAGGGGTTTGGGATTGGCTCAGACTTTACATAGAGCTCGAAGGAGCTTCTCACTGGGTAATGCATCTTTTGTGTATGCCTGGCATAAGGAGAGTGTTGAGAAAGAGCTGTCTGCAAATAAGGCAAGTTCAGCAGGAAGAAGTGTAGGCAACGGTAATGTCAAAACTGCTTACAGAAATTGGACTGAAGTTGGGGTAGATTTTTTGGAGCCAAGTAGTCTGAGCCAGTAGCATCCATGTACTTCATAAAGGCAAAGCTTTGATGTAAGTCTGTCCCCACAATGTGCTCAAGATCCTCTGCCAGACTAGCTGCCCAAAGCTGTAGCCTGAATAAATACCACAGCATGGCTGTGGACCAAGCACTGTGCTCCAAACTATGCGTATCCTGAGAGCAGTGAAGAGGGAGGAAAGACACACGGAGTTCGCAAGGATGTGGTGCCTAGGCAAGGGACCTTGGTGTCACTAGCAGACACAAAATAGCAGTGTGGATTCAGTACCACAACAGCAAGGTTTTCTCAGAATGAGGCAGGAAGCCTTTATTTTGGGGTTTGTAACCCTTCTTATAAGGTGCTCTGATACAGGCTAACATGATTGGCCAAAGGAACCACTTCTCTGGTCCCGTTGGAATAAGAGAAAAACACATTCAGATCATGTGTGTGACATTGTTTTGAGAACCAAAACCTATTTACAACAAACAGCCCTTGAAAGAGAAGTTTCTCAAAAGATTTTCCCTCGGGAACAAATCCTGACAGGCTGAAAAACTCTCCCAGGCTCAGAAAATCATGTCCACACCTTGGGTTAAGTTTTCAGATCAACCTCTCTCAAATAAATCCATAACACAATATATAAAAATATAAATAAATTCATAATACAACATACATGTATTGCAGTTTCTCTTCTGCATTATTAATATGACAGACAGGCAGATATGGAGGCTGGAGAAAGGAGCTTGCCCTTGGGAAACAGAAATAGCTAAGGTAGGACCAGGTGGCAAGATGGGCCAGCACATACCCCACATCTCTGCTGTCCAGGCCTGGAAGGCTGTTACTCACAGGAACAGATCAGGTATACTTTTTAGATTCTCCGTTTAAATATCTAACAAAGTATCTTTATGCTCCTTCAACAATTCCTGATGTAGTTTGCATTCTCCAGTTGTTTTGTGTACCTAGGAAAAAAAACATTTGCTTTCCCCAGTTTCAGAGACATTTCTGCTTTGCCAGCTGGGGTGGCTGGCCCCTTCTCTGCACCCACTGACAGGCAGTGCAGCCCAGCTCGCTTTGAGGTTGGCCAGATGACATGGAGAGAGGGGTTTTTGCAGCCTCCCAGTGATGTCAGCTTAACAGGCACTTGGCTCCTGCTGAATGTTTTGAGATTTATTAATCAACTCGAGGAATTTCAAGCCCAAGGAAATTTTTCAGATATTCATGGTTTAGAGCCACTCGAGTGTCCAAGAGAAAAAAAAACCACTAAGAAATTTGGGTTCCTCATTTAGGATTGGGGTTGTCACCTAAGCAGGACTGGATGCTGTTATTGAGCTCTTAGTTGCAGCCAGTGAGTGCACAGCAGAGCTCTGTAAAAGCAACTTTTGGGGTTTTCCCTGATTTTGGAACAATGAGGACAAACTATGTAGGTTTTGAGTCCTATGACTGCATAAGGTATTTTATGTTTTGAGAGCAATTTGAGTAGTTTAGTGGCCTAGACCATGCCATGATGGAGCAGGGTGAATCAAAGAATCAGTTAGGCTGGAAAAGACCTCTGGGGGGCCATTGAATCCAACCTTTGACTGAGCACCATGTCAGCTAGACCATGGCAAGAACTGCCACATCTAGTCTTTCCTTAAGCACCTCCAGAGATGATGACCACCCCCCAGGGCAGCCCAGTCCAAAGATTTAACCATGCTTTCCATGACTAATGCCTAACCTAAACCTCCCCTGCTGCAGACTCCCCTCTCCTCACTAGTTGCCTGGGGTCAGAGACAAACCCCACCTGGCTAAAACCTCCTTCCAGTTCCTTGTAGAGTGATAAGGTCACCCCGATCCTTCTTTTCACCAGGCTAAACACCCATTTCTCTCAGCTGCTCCTCATTACACTCGCGCTCGAAACCCTTCACCAGCTTCGCTGCCCTTCTCCGGACTCGCCTCGGGAAGGCGATGTCGTGGCCACCGCCTCGAAGCTGGTCAGATCAGCAGATCAGATCATCACCCCTGAACGGGACAAAGGGGCTCACGGTAGCGGGGCCGGGCACGCACAAACCCCGCGACCGCCAGCTCTACCCTGGGCACACACCCTCTCCTCGGACGACTGCCCCTTCCCCCTCGCACGCCGCCCGCCCGGATCCCCCGCAGCTGCCGGCTGACCCCGCTGGGCCCGGCCCCTCCTGCCGAGGGCGGGCGGGG
>VWYI01005057.1:196789-258028 GCA_013399455.1 Anthoscopus minutus
GCCGCCTCCCGTGTCTGGCGTGGCGGGAGCCGCGGGGCCCGGCCCGGGGTCACTCGCCGGTCCTGAGCCGTGCCCGGGCCCTGGGACCCCGTTGTCAGTGCCTCCCACCCGTCCTCCACACGGTGGGATCCTGAACCACACCTTGGGAAGAGCCCAGCCGCCCCCTCGGGCGAGGAACGAGACTCCCCGGCTCCGGGTTCTGCTTCCCGCTGTCCCAGCACCTCAGCAAGGAGCTTTAGTTTTTTGATGTTCCCTTGAGGGCTGCTTCGACAGTACACAGCACAGGAGACTTTCCCACACTTAGGTGCTTACAGGTGTTCCTTTTCTCTTCTAACAGAATTACTGCCATGGCAACTCAAGTGCTGGGACAGTCTGGTGGGAACAGCCTCTTTCCGGGAAGTTCTAATATTGGCATGGCATTGTCCAATGACATGTATGACTTACAGGACCTTTCTAAAGCTGAGCTGGCTGCTCCTCAGCTTATTATGTTGGCAAATGTGGCCTTGACGGGAGAAGTTAGTGGCAACTGCTGTGATTACCTGGTTGGAGAAGAGAGACAGATGGCAGAACTGACAACGGTGGGGGACAGCAACTTCTCAGATAGTGATGGAGAGGGTATGGAAGATACCCAGGCTGCAGAGAGTGACCGTGAGGCACCTGAAAATGTGGAATTAAGCTCCCTTGAGGTTTCTAGAGTGGAAACTCAAGGTCCAGCTGCTTGTTCCCCTGCTAAGACTCCCAGTGTGGACAAAGATGTCTCATTGGAAGCACCGGGTACTCCAGAAAGCACTGAGGACAAGTGTAAGAGCTTGAAGAGCAAACCATTTCGTTGTAAGCCTTGCCAGTACGAGGCAGAGTCTGAAGAGGAATTTGTGCATCATATCAGGGTTCACAGCGCTAAGAAATTCTTTGTGGAAGAAAATGCAGAAAAGCAAGCACAGGTGAAGGAGTCTGATTCCTGCACTGCCGAGGAGGTGGATTTCTCTAAGGGCCCAATCCGTTGTGATCGCTGTGGCTATAACACTAATAGATATGATCACTATCTGGCTCACTTGAAGCACCACAATAAAGCAGGGGAAAACGAGAGAGTCTACAAGTGTACCATATGCACTTACACTACTGTCAGTGAATATCACTGGAAAAAACACCTGAGAAATCATTTTCCCAGGAAAGTGTATACCTGCTCAGAGTGCTCCTATTTTTCAGACAGGAAGAACAATTATATTCAACATATTCGAACTCACACAGGTAAGTTTTTCATCTTATTTTGGCTGAAGTACAGTAAGACTACTGAGAATCTGTGAGGAATGAAGCAAGTAGAGTTTTTTTGAAAAGTTTGTTCTATTCTGATAAAGCTTTGTGTTCTCTTCTCTTGGTGCTACCAGGTTATAGCCTAGTGGAACTTGGTTTGAGCTTCAGTCTACAGTACTAGGGGACTGAGAAAATGTCAGGTGCCCAAAAGGAGATGAAGGGCATCCTGTTTAGTAAGTTTAAGCCAATTTTTTGAAGAGGATATGAAAAAGTGTGCCTATGATAATTGTCAGAGTCCACAACACCAAAACCTGATGTAGTCTAAAACCAAAACAAGCAGGTTGACAAAGACTGCCTGAATCCCACGGGTAGTTTTGAAAATGGAAACCTTTAGCCTGAGCTGAAACTTGACTATGATGTAATTACAGAGAAGAAAGAGTTGATGTATACATGCAGAGGAGTCCTCCAGCATCCACAAAGTCAGAATAAGGGTTGAACAGTGAATGAATTGCTTTTAATGCTCAGAGGCTTCATTTTTTTTAGGGCTAGCATCACTGCAGCAGCCAGAAGTAGACGCATACTTCTGTTGCCCTGTAGGAAGCCTTCGAGGGAGTCTGGTCTGATTTCCTGACTTCTCCAAACTTTGAATTGTAATTGGAAGGGACAATGTGAGAGGCCCCCTTTTTCCCTGGTGTATACCAAGTGGGATCAGAGGACTGCAGTGTTGCTGCTGTCCTGTGACCTGGGACCACAGGTGACTTAGGAAATACCTTTCTTTTTAGCAGAGAGCCTCACCACCCTCTCACATGGGGAGTTCTGACAAACCAAAACTCCATTCTATGAGTGGTTGTCGTAGCCTCTCACCTCTCTGGGCCATGGGGTACAGTTACTTTGCCTCCTGGTCCCCTCTGTAGAAGTGAGAAGGCAATTCAGAGCTTCCTTGCTGCTTCTTAGAGGCTTTTATTTCCGCCGTATCAGGGCTTTTCTGCGGAGAGGGCTCACTTGCTAGCCATCTTCTAGCGTGCTCACCTGACTTGGTTCCCCTTTATTGTGTACTGTGCTTGGCTGAGCAAGACACTGGGGAATTTCTCCTTTAAAGTCCTGTTTTGTCACAGCAGTGGCATGAATGGTTTGGAGGTTTCAGTTCAGTTGTCTGCAGCTGTCTGGAAGGGGTGGGCACTCCGGGGGCCTCGGGGCTGGGCTTGAGCTTAAGTGTGCAGGAGTTTGTGTTCATCAGCTTGCTTTAGTGTCTGCTTTGTTGGGGCTGGGAGTGTCTGCTGGGAATTTTAGTACTTTAAGACATACTGTTCTCCTAAGAATAGCTGTGTGCTGTTGTTCAGAGGATAGCATCAGTTTCAAACTCAGTCCTGTGTAAATATTTTTTTTCTAAAGGAGTAAACAATGTTTATTGTGAGAGGTGTTAGAAAAATGATGTCATTCATCCTCCAGTTCATTTTCTGAGTATGTTTTGTAGGAGATAACAGGAAAGAGACCAGGTAAAAATGGCAAAATAGTAGGAAAAACCTAAATGAATCGTGTAGGGAGCTCGTGGCCAATTGTGAGCCAGTGCTTTGATTCTAGTTTACATTTGTCTCAACTTTAAATTCATCTCTGCTTGTGTTTGTAGATGGCATTAGGTCCCCCTTTCTGATTTCTGAAAGCGCTTGCTGAGTTTTACAGGAACTAACCATGAAAGCATTTTGCTGGGGAAGTGCTCTGTTATCACTGCATTTGACCAATTTACCAATGAACTGTATTAAACTTTTTAAAAAAACGAGCATATCCAGATCCCCTTTTTCTCCTTTGAAGACAGTGGTGCAGTCAGGGTTTCTGCTTCTTTTCATTACTGTAATTAAGCTGGAATGAGTGATTATGATTTCAGAATGTTTTAGTCTACCCTTTTACGTGTTTCTTTGCTACTTCATAACTACGTAGTTAAGTTCTTTCAGGCAATTCTTGCTTGATAAAAAACTTCCAAGTATGTTAGTAGAATGATTTAGGAATGTGCCTTGTTTCCAGTTAACACTGATTTTGTAGAAGAGAGTGTTAAATCTAGAGTATTAGAAGAATGAATAAGCTCCTAGCAGATATATTTTATACACCAGGCTAAAAGTCTCTGCCAATACTAATGTGTAATAAATTGCCTTAAAGAACACAAACAAAATGAAGAAGGCATAAAAAATCCCCCCAAACAACCCCTACCCAAAAAAAACCCTGAAAAAACACTCACAGCTATTTTATAGTCAAAAGTATTTATAGACTGTTTACATAACAGTATTGAATTTAGTAAAAACTCTCCGAATGATACTAAAATAGCTTTGGATTGTAGTTTTCATTTAAAACTAAAGAAACAGATTTGTTGGGAAAAATGAATGGGATACATCTGTCCACCATTTTCTTCCTATTTTTATGGGTTCAGAATATTAAAGAAGAAAGTTGGAATTGTTTGTTTCTTGGATTTCCTGATTGCTAGCTAATAGGTTAAATAATTTTGAATAGATACATTTTTCTCTCCTGCTTTTGGTTCTTCTTCAGACTTTTTTTTTGTGGGGAAAATACCTCTTTGCAGTTAGTTTGACTCTGTTGTTAGAGCCATACAATTTTCTGAAACACTGACTGTACAGACTGGAGTTTTATAGGATAAATGTGCTGCTGCTGCTGCTGCTGCTAGAGAAAGGCAGTCTCAGTTTTCTACCTGTATCTTGGGACTAGTTGATTCAGCTCACTAAAATGGAGTAAAGGAGTAAAAATACTCCTTTCCTCTTCCCCAGGTTGGTTTTCTGCTAGCTAGTGAATTTAATTGCCTTAATGCAAATACCAGAGCACATGGCCAGGGGCAGGGAAGGGGGCTGCATGCTAGTACCTTACATGATTGGGAAAATTCCTATCCTCTGCATGTTCGGGGACCACAAAGGTTATCTGCCTGCCTGTTGTTGCTTGCAGTCATGTTGAAAAACAGGTGTCTCAGAACCCACCCTGTACTGAAGATACCTTGCAGCTTGTGACAGTGCTTGTGGGACAAGCTGCTGACAAACGTGGGGGACCTTGGGCAGAGGGGTATTTCAAGGAACCTTCAGATGGGCATAGGCTTGTCACCTGGGAAAGCTACATCTGGAAGAGCCTATCTGCTGCCCAGGAGGGGCTGGCTGGTGGTGTTCAGGACAATGTGTTCCTCTGCTGCTTGGGCAGAAAGGATTCTTTGTGTCAGGGACAGATCCACCTGGGCTCGTTTGTGCTCGTTAGACCTTTTAGACCAAGTTTTGACTTGATTTACCTGCTGATTCTGGAGCTGTACTACATGCAAGACAGTGTAGTATTGTTCTCGTTCTTTTTTCTCTATTTTGCTTGTTAGAAGAAATTTCTAGAAAACTTCCTTGAAAATAATCTGAAGAGCTATATAACTAAGACTTGTGCTTCAGTCAGTCACAATATTCTATGTCTCGTTTTGGTTTTGGTTTTGTTTATGCTTGTTTTGTTGAGTTCTTTGGGTTTGTTTGTTTTTTCTGTTTTTGTTTTTTTTGGTTGTGACAGGGGCTCTTTCTTGCTTCCCACTATGTTGGAAGATTAGTAGAAGATTTCTAAAGATTTCTTTATTAAAAAAAAGTATCAAGAGATTGTTGAGGAATACCTTTGGTGCCAGTAGCTCAATGTGCAAGCTGCAGTTCAAGATCAGGTTTTGCTCAGGGCGAGAGCGCAGAGAGGCCATGAATTGTCACCCTTGTATTGGTGGTGCCAGCCAGGTGAGTGGATACTGAGAGACACAGCAGGAGCCATGAACTGCCAACCTTTTGGACAACAAAGCAGATGAAGACTGGGGGGCCAGCAAGGTAGATGGGCATGGAGAGGCTCAGCAGCAGGAGCAGAAGACTGGGGAGGAAAAACAGGACTTGTATGCAGGTGCATTGTGAGGGTGTAAAAGTGCAGGGGTCCCAGTCTTCTTTGGAAGTGCCAGCTCCAGGTGTTTCTGTGTTACTGTGCCATGAGGAAATGGCTTTATGGAACGAGACATCTGGGACTACTCTGGGAGACCTGGGGTCAAACTAGTAAGGAAACCTGGTCTGACTGTGTGGGAGTGGGAAGTGCAGGGAGGCAAGTGGGGCACCTGTTGGGTCACTGGAGTCACCCACCGTGAAAGGGCTTCAGTTCCAGCAGCCTGGCCTCGGGAGTGTGGCTGCCAGAGACTCTCCTGAATGGTCAGACTGGGAACTTTGCTCAACAAGATAGTCTTAAAATTGTATGCTGATGTCAGTCTGCCTGTTCATTTGCATAGAGTTAAGTGCCTGCTTGAGCTTTTGCTAGATTGGGGCTTATTCTGTAAGTGTCTTCTGGAGAGGTTTTTTGATGGCTTGTTTACATATAATGAACCAGCTTGTAAAATTACAATACAAATCCTTTGGGGAATAGTGTTTTACAGAACAGCCTGCACAATGCATTTAATTCTCAAGTGGCAATAATACATTTTAAATTAGCTGTGTTCATTATACTTAAATCTAGTATGTTTTGTGGCTGTGCCCTGTGTAAAAAAGGCCACGAGAGAAAGCTTGTTTTACATTCCTAATGTTGCAGGTAACTTTACAGATATGAAATTTCAGGTAATGGGAAGAAGATATGACTGAATATTCCAGAACCTTTGGCCACATATTTTTTAATTGTCAGGGGTCATTTAAAACCAAAGCCATTTCTTTGTAACAAAAGGACTACCCCTCCCTTGAACATGACTTAATCTTATTGTGTATATTGCGCCAATCTCTTACCTTGTTTTAATTGGGAAGGGAGGGGAGTTGTGGTTGTTAGAGTGAATTTACCTTTAAACTGCTGATCTAATCAAGAATGATAGTCTAAATTGATGGAAAGAAGAAATGTGGAATTAATCTGCATTACAAAGGCTGCTTCTACTGCTGTTTTGGCACAGGCCAGCAGTAGAGCCTCACATCACACAGTGGCAGATGCAGATCTTTGCTGCTGCAGATAGAGCTGTGCCTCTGAAAGTGAACACACAGACTGTGTGCAGGGCTTTTACTGATGTCCAGGTCTATGTAATTTGTAGAGCACCTTGGTTGTATGCCTCGTATGGAGCAAATTTATCAAAATGCTGTAGTGTAATTCTGGCTAAGATTTGAATAAACACTAGGACTTCTTTTTCCCTTTTCAGCTTCACTCCTCTCTTCTCTTGTGGGTATCTACCCAAGACTAAAAAGTGTTTGTAGTGAAGACAGTGTGTTGGCCGTTCGGGGCAAACACCCCTGGGTGGTTATCTGGACCTGCCTAACACGTTAATTATAAAACTGTCTGCTTTTATTTGGAGCTTGTCTTCACCTGAAAAGGATTTTCAAGTATCCTTGTAGCGATACAATTTTTAGCTACAGTTACAAGATGACTGTCCTCAGTAGAGATGTAATTTATGACAGATTAATTTCCATTAGTTCTCCAGAACCAATAACTCTTCAGGCATGGGATTTCGAGTCTTCAAAATAAATGTTTATGCTATACTTAAGCTTTTGCTAACAACATCATTGATCAGGGCATCATGCTTTTCTGTGCAGCAAGCTACTTCACTCTGCCAGTAAAACTTCGGAAGCAAAGACCTGCTGTATCTGCACTTGTGTTCTGGTAAATGCAAGTCCCTGTGGAATGGATGGTTGTATCCCATCTTATTCCAAATTAAATGTGGAGGTTTCAGGTAAGGTATAAAGGAAAGCAAGAACATACCTAGTTTTTTAAAGGGTCTTTTGTGCTTCTTCTGAGTGCTAGGAGAAAATGCTGTAGGGAAGTCAGGTCTGGTGGTTTAAGGCTTCCTAAAGTTATCTGTCCTCATCATCTTTTGCTGTTGACCCCAGGTGGACATTAGGATGTGCCTCTGTCATATCCTGCCCTTTTAGTACCCTCATTCATAAGGCATGATGCGTTGCAGTGATCCTGCTCGGGCATATGCTTCTTACTGTCCCTTTGCTGAGAGATAACATATGCCCTCAAATACAGTGTGAGGATCTGTGACAGCCTCCTCTGTGTGGCCTGGTAACCAAGTTTGAGAATCTGCTGTGTTTCAGTAACTACTTTGCTGTTTGTTTTTGCAGGGGAGCGACCCTATCAATGTGCGATGTGTCCTTACTCCAGCTCTCAGAAGACTCATTTAACCAGGCACATGCGCACCCACTCAGGTTAGTACAGGGTGGCAGCAGCGTGACTGAGGGAAAGGGGGTGGGTCACAGTATCACAGCATGGCTGCTGTTGGAAGGGACCTCTGGAGCTCATCTGGGCCAGACCCTGGCTTCAGAAGGACCACCTAAAGCAGTCTACCCAGTTCAGTGTGAGACACCATCTTAGCCAGCACAGCCTGAGCTTTAGCTCCTTTTTAATGGGGAAGGTTGTCTTGCTAGGAATGCTAAGTGTCGTGAATAAAACTGATAATGGGAATATATCTTCTTCTTTTTACTTTTCAAGATCTATTCTGATATTCATAGGGCTGCTCTAGTAGTCCTAGTAATCTAGTAATAAATACAACATTGTGATGATATAGGAACAAATCCTTGTACACTGTCTGCTGTCATAGCTGAGTTCAAATCAGTGAAGCTGGGAATATTTTGGGTAGCTGAGAATCTCCTCTGTGATGCCTGGGATTGAGTCTCATCCAGGAGTTCTGAGGGAACCCTTAGATTTGGTTTAGTATGACACAGTGATGTAAATTAATGTCTGCCTATGGCAAGGAGACACAGGAAAAAACACTCAGGATATTCACAAATGATTCATCTGGGTGGCACTAAGCCAAATTAGCGATTTTCACTAGACTTTATTTCCCATTTCTGATTGTGAGCTGTGGTGTTACAAACATTTGCTCTTGCAAATTGCTTTTTGAATGAATTAATAGCATTTTTGGGAATTGTAACGCCATAGACACAGGCATAGTTATCCTTTATGGCTTTCATTAGGGAGTTCTGGTAGACCTGAGCTTATGCTTTTGATTTATTTTTGTAAAATCTGAATTGACTAGCCCTAGGTGAGTTCCGAATGCTGGCAAACAGGAGTTGAAGTTTCCTGAACAGTAATTGTCTCAATTTCAATTGATGAGGCTTTTAACTGAAACCAGCAGACAGACAGTTTTAACCGTAGTAGTGTAAGGCTTGGGCCCATTAAAAATAGCCAGCTTTAAAATGACATGTCAGTGTTTTGGTATGAGAATTTTGTGAATGTAGTATTCTGCTTTCAGAAACAAAAATAATACTCAGTTGAACTTCTGGTTTGCAAATGAACCACAAAATTTGCAAATGGTTTGGTCAGTAACGAACCTGGAAACCATTTCACGAACATATTGCTCTGTCCTTTTTCTATGCAAGGAAATCTCAGCTGCGAAGGAGGTAAGGAGTGGGATCTGCCTGTGGCCCCTGCCTCAAAGGTCTCTGAGGGAAGGCATGACTTTTGCTATTGGGAGTCTTGTATTAATAGCTGTTCTAAAGGCTATTGTATGTTTTGCAGCATTGCCCAGGCAGCTGCACCTTTTCTATGGCAATTTCCATACTGCAGTTGACAGGTCCGTGGGTACTGTAGCTTTCTTCCCATGTCAGACAGCAAATGACAGTGGTTTAGAGCCTAAGTCGCAGCTGATTTTTTAGCCATCCTGGTAGATATCGTTTTCACTTGCACAATAAACCCCCAGGCTTTGGTAGAGGTGATGGACACAAACTGGACATGCTGTCTTTGAGTTACACGGTTGCAGCTGCCTCTGAGCGCTCCCTGCACTTAGAACAGCTTGTTCATGTAAGAGAGGCTGTTCTTGTCCTCCTGCAGTGCAACACAGAGCTGTTCTTTTAAGTGTAGGTGATAAAGCCTCTGTACACAATTGTAGGATGGATGAGCAGTAAACACATCAAGCTTAAACTTGTAGAAAATGTCACCAGGAAGTGGGAGGAAAAAAGAAGGAAGTAAAGTGGTGAGGAGAGGAATCAAAGTAGATCTTCTTTAAATAACAAATAGATGCTGCAGACAGACATGAGATTATCTGGACTCATAAACAATTGTCGCCCTGCTTCCTGCCAGGGAGGCATCACAGCCTTTTCTGGAGTTTGTGAGGGTGTTGCAGATCATGTGGCTAACACACAAACAGGCACTACATCTTCAGTGCAGGCTGGCTGGTCTCTTGAGTCATGCTACAGAGCATGTTTGAGTATGGGCAATGGCTTGCAGGGGTGGGAGAAGCACTGTTGTGTCACGAACAGAAGGGACTGGAGTGGATTTTCAACATAGTGAAGAAGTAGCATGCATTAGTTCTGCAGATCAGTTTTGAGATGCTGTTTCAGAGTTCAGGAGCATCCCAAATTCCTCAGCTAAACTGATGCATGCACAGATGCTTCTGAAGTATTTCTGGACTTGAGTTGTTGCACTAGAAGTGTTTTTCCTATTTGCTTTGATGTGTTAGGGGAAAGCTACTGCTGATGCAGTGGCATGCACTAAGCAGAACATTTCAGGAACACTTCTACAGGAGTCATTACACTAATGTAAATGCAGATTTTAATAGTTACATGATGGCTGTGGACTGCATTTGGTTGGCTTTCCAAGAGTAGCCTGTGGCCAGAGCAGTGTATTTGAGGCACCAAAACAGTGAACTGAATTTTTTCAGAGGTAAAGATCATCTGGGCACTGCTTTCATGTTCTTAGGTTTTTGCTAGCTTCTTTTACCTCATTTCCTTTTCAATGCAAACATGAAGTATGCTAAATCTGTGTAAAGTTGGACTTTTTTGAAACGTTTGTGTGAAACTGCTATTCATCAAATGTTACATTTCCATTTCTCTACAATGCATTCAATGGACCAGTTGGGTATGGATTCCATTTGCTAATATTACTGTAGAGAGATCTCTGCCGGTATGTATGCCTAGCCAGAACCTGTGACGTTTTTACTGCTTGTTTGGTTTTGGATCTCCTTCCTCCCAGCCCTCACCCCTTCTCTCTTTTTTTTTGTATTTGTTCTTAGTGTCTTGTGAATGTGCTTGTGACTTGTGGATTTCTTATGTTGACTTTGCTTAATTTTAAAGGCGCATGGATAATTTTTTTTTATCCTTTTCAAGTTTCATATTTCTGTATCTGTATTAGTGGGAAGTGATTGCCCCACAACCACCATGCTTAATAATCACCATCATTCCCTTCCATCCTTCCTTCCTCAGGTGAGAAGCCATTCAAATGTGACCAGTGCAGCTACGTGGCCTCAAACCAGCATGAAGTGACTCGTCATGCGAGGCAAGTGCACAACGGGCCGAAGCCTCTGATCTGCCCACACTGTAACTACAAGACGGCCGACCGCAGCAATTTCAAAAAGCACGTTGAGCTCCACATCAACCCGCGCCAGTTTCTCTGCCCTGTGTGTGATTATGCAGCGTCTAAAAAATGTAACCTGCAGTATCACATCAAGTCCAGGCATCCCGATTGTTCTGACATCACCATGGATGTCTCAAAGGTGAAGCTACGGACTAAAAAGAGCGAAGCTGACTTTTCTGAGAGCGGTAATGACAAAGTGGAGAAGGAGCCGACAAAAGGGGATTCAGCTGCAAAGAAAGCGGAGAAAATTGTGAAGGTGGAGAAAAAAGATAATTCGGCAAAGGAAAAGAAGGCAGCAAGCAATGTTTCTGCAGGCCAGGTGACAACCAGAAGTCGGAAATCAGCTTCAGAAAACAAGGAGGTAGATATTAAAACTGAGAAAAGTACTGAGAAAACATGTAAAACAAAGAAGGTCAAAAGAAAGGCAGAGACTGAGGTAACTGCCTCAAAGCAAGAGCCTACAAATGATACCTCAGTAGTAACAAAAAAGAAAAAGAAAGTGGAAGCTAAACCCAGAGACTGCCAGGGAGCTCAAAAAAGTGATGTTGCACCAGAGGAAGAGCCTAAAAAGCAAAATCTTTGCCTCAAGAAAAACAGAAAAAAGAAAGCTCTGAAAATTAAGCACAGTAAAAAGAGCAGTAAACTTGATCAGGAGAAGATAGAGGAAGAGGAGATGCCAGTTGAGTATCCTGTCACAGAAGATGGAGGTGTGAAGCTGGACACTGAAGGCAGTGACCAGAAGGAGCAAGATCCCACTGACACAGTGGCATTAAACAGCAATGGTGGTCATGCTCTTAGTGGGGAGAGCACTGATCCCAAAGGAAACTGCATCCAAGGGCCAGGGCAGCTTTGTCTGCCAGGTCAGGGTGCAAACACAGAAAGTAAGGTAGAGGACCAAGAAATGCCTGCGGTAGCAGGAGAGAGTGAAGACACTGGTGGTGGTGCAAAAGAGGAGGAGAGACAGGCGGACAAAGGGGAAGACACTTGCTCTGAGGAATCTTCCCATGCAGTGTCTTCTGAAAAAAGCTCGGATGTACTCATGGATGTGGTACCAGATCTGGCACCTGAGAAGGAGCCAGAGGAAACTGCAGCAGAAACTGAGACTGACTCAAACCTGACCAAGACATGCCTGCCAGCGACAAAGTCAACAGGAGATGCTGTTGCAGCACCTGTGCCCACAGAAGGGAGTACACAAAGCCCTAAAGCGGCTCTGTCCTTATCTCGAGATAACACAGCCGTGAATGAATCTCAGGAAATGGATGAGGATGAGGGCATCCACAGCCATGAAGGCAGTGACATCAGTGACAACATATCAGAAGGGAGCGATGACTCGGGGTTAAATGGTGCTCGCTCTGTACAAGAGGAAACAAGTCCAAAGATGTCACAAGCAGCTCCAGACACCACGGTGGCCAGGGAGAACTACGTGTGCATATTTTGTGACCGCTCATTTAAAAAAGAAGGTGAATACAGCAAGCACCTCAACAGGCACTTAGTTAATGTGTATTATCTTGAGAAGGCAGCAAAAGGGCAGGAGTAGATACAGCTGTGGTTTGGGGAATCTTCTTTTGTAAGATCTTACCCAGCTTATGTAAAAATATTGTAGATTTTTTTTTTAAGCACAGTTTGCTTTAGTGTCTGCATTGGTTTCTTTTCTGGTTTAGGGTTTTTTTTAAGTTGAAAATATTTTTGACAACTTCATGTATCTTGGTGAACTCATTAATTATTGGATCTCTTAACTAGAGAAAGCAGATAGGGTGTATGAGGTTGTGTCCTATAAAGTCACTGTAAGCTTCTAGTCTATTAGCTTGTGCAGCTCTTTTATAAACTGAGTTTTAGGAACAAGACTGGAGCTAACAACATATAAGTTACATGTTTATAGAGCCACTGGCATAAGTTGTTTTTTGTTCTAGCAGCCAATATTTTTTTTTTTTTTTTTAGTTCTTCCAATGTATCTTGATATTCAAAGTGTTAAACTACTTGATGGTTTTTCTACCAGGAAGATAGCTTCTATTACATAAAGAGCACTTTGTAAGAAATCAAAGTTGGCTAGTGATGAACATAACTGTTTAAGCTAATTACAATTATGAACATACATTTCAGATCCCCTAAGCATGAATGATGAGCCAAAATTTGAGAGTAGTCCTTCCAACTTTTGATTGGAGAACCTCTATCTTGATTAATATCTTAATCACTGATCTGTAATTGGCTTTGTTATGGGGGAGCAAGTTTGTTATATTTAATTCCTGCTTTTTGTTTTTTGATTGTGCTTTAAGGGCTTAAAATGTTGCACTTGTTTTTGATTTTTACCTATGCAGTTTAATTTTCTAGGAATAGCGCTTGTGCAGTATATGTACACTTTATATATGCATGTTTGGTTTTGTATGTGTACTTCTTTTATTTGGAAATGTTCAGACTTGTTGCTTACCGTGGGACAGTTTTCTGTGGAAGTTTTCTGTGATGCTCCTTACTGCAGATTTTTCTTGTTTTCCTGGCCTGTGATTGACTGTGCATGAAGTTGCTGAAATTATGAACTGCTTGGCTATATATTTTTAACTGGGGTTAGAACTGCACAGTCCTTGAGCAAAATTATACCAATGCAGTTTCAAAACACTTTTACAGGATTTATTCTGTCATGGAAATGCCACTTCTGATACTTTAAATACACATGCAGAGTAATAAATTCAGATTTATAATTTGGGATCACCAGACAGGAAAATAATTTTCAGTGGAAACAGTCTGCAGGTTCTGCAAGTCTGGGTGATTTTATTTTTCCCTCTTCCATTTGCATTTTTGTGGTGGACAGCAGTCAAACTTCACGAGCTTTAAAAAAGTAAAATAGTAGCAGTGATGTAATCTAACATCTCATACAAAAAAAACCTCAATGAACAAATAAGGATAAATCAAGTGGTAAGCAACAAACCTGGCATTAAGAAACGGTAGGAATTTCTGCTCCATATTAAATTAAGTTTCATTTAATAAAACTATCCCGCTTCCATGCAGAGGGAAATGCTTGAGTTACCAGATTGTCATCTCAGGTCTACATATCATGCCAGGAGTTTTAAAAAAATTCTAAACAGATTCGATTTCTAGCACACACAAATGCAAGAGGGACTGCATACCTAACTGCTTGTAGCCAACCAGTGGCAAAATGTAAACAAAATCCAAACCAGCAGGAAGAAGTAAAACCCTCCAGGTCCCATCTGTGCACTCTTCTGACTGTCATTAGCTGCCTTTCCAGCAGGAGCAGTTGGGGACAGCTCCAAAGAAGCAAATTTGGAGGCAGCTGTTACTTGGGGAGTAGACAATGTTGAGACAGCATTTGTCAGAGCACTTCATTGCAGGTAACTCTCTCTGTGTAAGCTCTGGAATAAACCCGACTCTTCACTGTGTTGTCCCCACAGCATCTTCCCCTCCAAACAAACCCACTGCTGTGAATGAATTGAGAGCAACAATGCTACATTGCTTCTGCTTTTGGGAGAGATTGGTTACAGGAGGCCAAAGATTTGAGAGGGAAGGCATCCCTCAAGGCAGAAATAAGTTGTATAATGTATAGTGAGTTTTTGTTTGCATAGATAGTGTTCAATCCTTACCTTGGCTGCGACAATCATTGTCAACTCAAGATCAAGTTGCATCTATATTTATGTTAAACATTAAGAAAACAAACCTAGTTAAATTGTTTTCCTAAACTACCAGTTGTAATAGTTTTAGATGTATTTTTTTTCTTCATAATAGTGTTTCTTTATATATAAATGTTGCCACCATTTGTGAGTGATGTGAGCAGATGCTGGGAATTCCAGTACTGTGAGGAGGTTTAAAGCTCCCTTCCTATCCTTGTGAAGAGCCTTTGCCATTTTGTGAGAGACTTCAAGGACTTTAGCTATGTTCAGGTAAACACATGGACCGGCCTGATAATTTTTTTTAATGAAAATGATGCTGTTGACTGACTTTAAAGTTCTCTCTGTGAGACAAAAGCAAAGGTGGTTCTCTGAAATACTGTGCTGCACATTTCTGTGAAGTGGTCAAGGTTTCAATGCTTGATCTGACAAGAACTGTTCAAAGACAACAGGTGGCTCCTCTTTGGTGGAGTTTCCTACCACAATGCGAGAAACTGAAAATAAATTATTAACATATTAAGAAGAAAAAAAGTTGATTTTTTCTATCTGAGACCCATCAACAACATCCTGAACTAGTAATCTTCGTGCAGAACTGTGTTGGAATTCTCTGCAAGGTTTGGGATTATGTTACAGCAAAAAGGCAAGGATGTAATGCATTATGTTTATCTCAAATGTTAGGCACTGCTAATATGAGTATTTGAGGGGGAGTGTGGGCCACATAGCCCACCATATGTGGTGGTCTTACATTGCTGTGTCTCCCTTTAAACAATGCCTTTTTTGTTTTATTTTGGTTTTTTTTTTGTATTTTTCAATATTGTTAAATTATTTTGTGTTGGTTTTGCCAATGCTAGCATGTCTCTGTTTTTTGGCAATAATACCTGTATTTGTGCTTAACCTCCAATACATGGTTGGAAGGATTAGCATGCTGATATACCCCTACACTGCCAGCCCTTGGTTGAGTCACGTGTTTTGGGCTTTTTCTGTATGAATCTATATACTCAAACTAACTGCCCTCAAGAATGGTCAAGAGATGGCTAGCGAGGCACTTAAAATCCATGGTATTGCATTTGTTTCTGAATTTTGATTATCTAGGGTGGAACTTCAGTCATTTAAAGAAGAATGTTTAACAGCTGACAGGCCAGTTAAGATGCAGTATGTCATTGATTTCAACAGATTTAATGTAGCTGAAAGGTATTAAATTCAAGAGCTTTCTTGAATGTCAGTTGTGTAGATATGTGGCGTGCATATGATATTAACAGAATCCAAATAGCTAAAGAAATTGTTTATGTGTACATATTTTTCCCCCTTCTAAAATTACACTAGCTAACAAACTTTTGTAAGCTGGCATGGAAACATGTTTATGATTAGTTGCACCATGTTTGATGCTTTTACAGTGCAATACTTGTATTCTCTGAATTAAACCAAAGGTAATTTTTTTTTCATGCTCTCTACTGTAGTGCATGACGGTCTTTTCTGCATTTATAATAGATGTAAAACGAGCCAGATCATACTTCCTGTTTTTACCTAAATCATGTATAAGAAGTCTTTTGTTCAAAATGTAGTATAAAGTTAAACTAAATTGCATTATATTAACCTTTACAAGTGTATTTTCCTAAGCATAGTTACGATTAAATAAACTTTATTAAGGAACCTGCAGTTTCTATCTTCCACTTATTAATGGCTGTGAAAGCCATTTGTTATTAGGGGAGGAACAGTGCCAGTGTCATCGACAGAGCTCCTTAGGACCTTGAGACAGGCAGGTGGGTCTGGGGGAGCCTGTACTGAGATGTCAGGCTTTACTGCAGACAGGGACAGTGGCTCCAGAAATACCTTCTTTTTACTTTTCAACATACTGTTTTCATTTCCTTACCCACTGTAGTAAGGACAGGGCTCAAGGTGTGGGTGGCATGCACACGGACGAGGTTCAAATGCAGTGCTGAAGCTGTTTGTGATTTGGAAGGATGGGCATGAAGGGCAATATTCTCTGGCACTGGAGAAGTGCAGCTTGATGGAAGCTGTGGTATTTAATTGAGTTTCAGAGGTAGTGCAGGTGACAGTGGAGATGTGGGTTTGTGGGCCGAGCAGCGAGGAGCGAGGTGCAGTGCTGGCGCAGGACACAGTCCTGGGGCTGCAGTGTGGCAGGGGCTGTCAGTGCCCAGACAAGGGGCAGGCTTGGGTTGCTCCTCCTGACGTTTTGGAGGCTGCATGTGAGCAGTTTATGGTATGGACAGGAAACAGAAGTGGTGCCTGAGCCTGCCCACAGACTGCAAAGGAGGTGTAAGAGTGTGGCATAGAGATGGCAGGGGCTGGGTACCTGAGTGCCTCTTTGCCTATGCTGAGTTAATGATTTCAGACTGGATCAATAGAGGAGGCCCTGGCCTTTGTACCACCAGTTAGTGCCCCCCACCCTCAGGAAGGTTCCAGGGACTGGCTTATCTAGAGAACCCAAGTGGTTGGCAACCTGAGAAATAATTTTCCCTTAAACCTGTGGTCAGGTTGTCCTTATCTTTGACTAGTTCCTTGCACCCTGGCAGAAAATCTTCTATTTTTTTCCCAGTAGAAAACCAGGATAAAACCCTCTAGGCTGATAACTTGCTAAGAATATGCTTTGTGCTAAGTTGTTTTTTAACAGAACCAGGTAGCCAAGCACAAGTGCATAGCTCTGCTGTACTTTGCAGGCCAGCAAGAGGTCCTGCCCAGACAATGAGCAGCCCAAAAGGTGAGTTGGCTTGCATGAGGGATGCCTTAGCTTCCTGATCGCCTGTATGGGGCAGAGCAAGCTCATGCTTTAATTCAGCTGCCTTATTCAGGCTTTGCTAATGCTCTGAAGGAGCTGAAATGCTAGGTTCCTGATTTTTGGTGGTTGGGTTCTGTTTGTTTTTTAAGCTTGGCCAGGCTGATCTAAACTGCTATAACCCTGTTCTTGTATGTAAGTGTATATGTGTATAATATAAGCTTTATGTAGGAAAAGGCAGATCTAAAAGGATGGATCCTTCCCTTGCCCAGGTTGTATTTTTAACCTTAGTAGATGGAGCTCTCTGCATTTCCCCCTTGGCTGGAAGCACCAGACCTGCATGCAGTGATGCACCTTGGCTCTTGCCAGGCAGCTGAACCTGTCCCTTGCCCACAGGCTGGGCAAAGGAGCCTTCTTGGTCTCCTTTAGCCCTTTGTAGGTCAGAGTGCTCAAGCTGCTGTCATCTGCAGCAGAGGCTGTGCTGCAGGTGAGGGACACATGAAGTTTATTGCTGACTTCATTTCCATCAAAAACAGCCGAAGGAGAGTCATGGCAAAAAGTTGAGTGGGAGGATAGTGACTGGTCCCCTGGTGGGGATGCCAGGGACGGGGATGTTGACAGTGCCCTGAGGCATTGCAGGGTGCATCTATCAGCTCATATACAGATGTCATTCAGCAACTTAACTCTTCAGGTGAGACCTCTTTGGGTAATTTTAATAAAAGATTGGACTGTGAGTAGGTGCCTAATCTCTGGAAACACAATGTCATCTCAGTTTTAGCACAGTTGCAGGAAAAATGGAGAGCACCTCATTTCTGCTCTCCTCCCTTCCCGTCTTCTCTGTCCTCAAATTCAAAAGAAAAAAATTAAAATCCCCCTGAAGTCATCGATAGCCTTTACATTCATTTTTAGGTGAATAGCTTCCCTGCTCCCCATGGCAGAGCTGGAGACTCTGGGGTTTTTTTGTGGGTTTTTTTTTTTACACAAATCTGCTCTTTCTCTTGCTCTGTTTTAATTCTAGTCTCCTGAATTCTTTGTCACAGAATTTTCATTAAAAGTTTTCTATGCCTTTTTTCAAGCATTAACCAGCAAACCCTGGAAATGCTCTGACATATCTGGCAAGAGTTGCCCCTATTTTACCCAACGGTCTATGGAGACAGGCAATGTAATTGAAGTTAAACTAAGAGCTTAGTAACTTACAGCACAGATCCTGAGACTTGTGACTCCTATTTACCACCTCTGATTAAAAAATCAACCACCAAACCCTGTCTTTTCTAAGCAGCGCTGGTCTCTACAAAGTGTATGCATTCCTGGGCCGGTCCTCCAAGCACCACTCCAGGGGCTGGGGGTCTCCTGTTGGTTCCCTTAGCCCCAGGCAAGGCTTCTTGCCTCAGCATGAACTTGCAGTGTATGTTTCCTTCCCTAGCAAGGGCTGAACTTCAGTGAAATGCCCTTGGGCCAGCTGGAGCTAAGCAAACCTTTCTAAGGGTCACCTTGCTCTGCACTCCATGGGGGTGACTTAATTCCTGCCTGGGAGCTGAGGGCAGGAGCTGACCTCGTTTGGAAACAGACACCTCTCTCTCCAGCCAGCTGTCTTCAGGCAAAGTCCCCTGCTGTGTCCTTGGGTCTCTCCAGCCTGATGGTCTTCTCTGTCATCTACCTCTTCTATGCTCTTTAGTGTGTTTCTGACTGGTATTCTTACAGCTTTGTGGCACTCAAGAGATCACCAAGAGATCATCTGAGTGATCAAGAGATCACTCAGATTACTGGCTTAGAAGAAGGAGTGCAGAGGAAAGGAAATGTTTTCTTTTCAAAGTAATCTGGTTTTGACCTCCTATATCTGCCAGTGGATGAAAACAGGGAAAAAATTTCCGGTCAGCCTCAATACTTGGTTTCAACTCTGAGCCTATCATTTGGTGGCAGTTCTTGAATGTTTTATAAAGGAAGAAGATTTTTAAACTACAACTAGCTTCCAACTCCCCTAGAATTTTTTTCTGGCCTGATTTTTATACTATAGAGCCTAAAATGGCCTTGGATACCTTGATTAATTTTCCTCTAAAATTAAAAAAAATAACAGACCAGAAAAAGCAGACAGAGTCACAAAAGCCTTTGGCTGATCAAAAACATCTCCTGAAGATGGACAGCAAGAAAGAAATGATATGTCCAGCTTTACAGGTGATACCAGTCCTCAGAGGGCTGAGCACTGCACTCTTTCCCTTCTGGTTTTTGCCAGTATGGAAGCAAAAGAGCAGGTGGGAAAAGCAAGGCACCACTAAGGGACCTGACAGGGATGAGATGAGGAACCTACAGTCAAATTCACAATGGAGTAACTTGTTACTAAGGTGGGAAATCAACACAGGCCTCCTCTCCACCGCAGCCCACCTTCACGGGAGGTGAGAGGTGGCGGCACCTCCCACCTTGGTTTCTGCAATGGAACCAAAGCCCAGTCTCACGGCTGATGAGGAGACCTAGAGAAATGCTAGTGTCGCCACTGAAGGCCTTTCAAAAGGCTCTACAAGAGAACCAGCGGAAGTTTTCCTTGTTGCCATATGAGCAGATATGAGAGCTGACAACTCCAGAAGGGAGGAGAGAAAGCCTAGATTTTTTTTTTAGCTAAAAACTTTGGATTTAAAGAAAACTCCATGTGGAAATGTGGTTGACCCTTTCCATTGCATCTTGCTTTCTCCTGTGAGTAGCACTCTTCTTGTGCCCTGTAAAAAGTTCATTAGATATCCATACAAATGTGATGCAGATGTACTTAACTCGGTGTTACCTGGCGTGTCAGTGGAAAAGCCACTTAAAAATGGCGATGCCAAGGACAGTCCTTGTAAAGGTATTTGTGCTTTAAGCGTTGTTTCGCCCCGCCTTTTCCTTCCAGAGATATCCGGCATCCTGAGCCAGGGTTCCCTCGTGCTTCAGGCAGGAGGGAGCTGTGCAAGCCCGCGAGCATCACTAGATGGTGCCAGCAGTCCGCCAGCTCCCGCACTGCTCTTCCAGCCCGAAGGAACACCAGCCTCGAGCTCCCAGCTGTGCGCTGGACGCCTCGGCTGAGGACAAGCCCGCTTTATTTTTCCGAAGCTGAAAACAAGAATCAACTGCATTTTTCACAACGTTCCTAGCTAGTGAATCGCTTCTAGGCAAAAATAGTGCCAGAAATATGGTCACGTTTTCAAGCAGCTGTAACATTTTACACCTGAAGAAAAGGAGCAGTTCTTAGGAAAGGAGTATCAGTTGCAGCAGAGCAGGTACATGATGTATTTATGTGGTACTGAACCCATACTAACCTGCTCTGCTACCCCGCTGTGAGAAGTCAGAACATGGTGCAGAACACTGATGGTGTTGGTTTCTGTGTGTCCCCAGATACATGGAAAAGGAAATGCATCTGGAACCAGAAGCAAACACTTTCTCTGAACAGTGTTCTTCCAAGAACATCCAGGAAAACAGGCTGTCAAAACTGTTATCTAAATGACAACTCAGCTGGTTCTGACTCATTGGGTTTGCTTCCACCTGCTGAGAATTTGGTTGTCAAAAGAAAATCTTAGTCAGGAAGATTCAAGTGAACAAGCAAGTCTGGGCAACTTTTTTCTTTTTTTCCCCTCCTCCTAAGGGATATGTCAACCTTTGAGCATTTGTCTGTGACCTAAAGTAAGATTTGAAAAGGTTGAAACCTGTTGAAATAACTTAACTTTATTGCAATTTCTCCCACTGTGGACTTGAAATAGTTATTGTAAAAATAAAACTTGCATTTTTGTTGAATTTGTTTTCCATTAGGAAACTCTCTGATGGATAATTTCCAGCTGGTTCTTGAGGCTCGATTTGTATGTCCTTCTTTCTTTCATTCTTTTTTGGCCTTTGCTCTTTTCCTTTTGCCTAGTCATGAATGGGTTATAATGCTGCAGATTGTGAGCTTGCATTTGCATTGTCGTTTTTATAGCCTTCAAAACCACAATGTGTGTTTATTTCAGAAAGTGAACAGATAAAAGCCTTGGTCAATAAGTAATTTCTTTACTCCATTATGTACTTATCCCCACTTTATAACAGTAAGACAAAGGAAGAAGTTTTTGAGGAGTCTGTTGGGACAGGCCAAATGTTTTCATTGGAACACTTTCACACACACAATGTTCTTCAGTTATTCTAAACCCCCACAACTTCAGCACAAACAGAATTTGGACTTCTAGTGGAAATACAGTAATAATTTTTCATATTTTAAATGATCTTTTAATTGAGCATTTTTAGAAAAAAACAATCTTAACAATTATTTTACAGATTAGTTGACTTAATCTTCTGTTGCTTACCAGCTGTCCTCAAAACTGATAAGCTTATAAATCTCTTGACTAAGTTTTTAGCTAAGTGCAGTTCAAAGTGAGAGAGAGAGGCAAACAGTGACCATGTTGGGTATTATGGGGCAGCTCACTGAGCCAACCAGTTCCCAAAATTTGAAGGTCTTCAAGTATCTGTATTCCATGAACACTTTAACCATTTGTATTATGTGGCTTGATATTTCATATAGATTAAACTCCAACAGATTTTCCCCTTAGTAGAGGATTTGCTAATAGCAATAATTCCAATAGGAATTTCAACTGTATTTGTCCTAGTCAGTCATAGTGGAAATAAGTGAGTGGGGGAAAACAAGGATAAAGGCAGAAGAAGCTTCCAGACTTTGTCTGTGTGGGTTAATTTCCCAGACTTTGGAATGGGATGGCACTAATTTGGACAGTTTAGGTTAGGTATCTTAGGTCAGAGATCTGTTCCTGGAAGGCTGGGAAAAAGGTCACTGAAAAGCAATTTCTGAACAGCTGCTGGATGACAAAAAATGAAAATAGACCTTCCATGGACAGGATGCCCCTGTCACCCTCTGCCCTGGATAAAATTTTATTTACATGTGCCAGATGTGGCAATGTCCGTGCCTTGACAAGTATGAAGTGTGTTCTGTTCACAAGAACCTTCTCAGGGCACAGAGCAAAATACCCCACCTCAAAGGCAAAGCTGGAGAGGGGCTGGATGTTCCAGTTAGCAGCTGTACATGAGAAACAAAGCATTTTGGATTTCCACGCCCATACTCTCCTCCTCCTGAGATAGGAAAGTATTCTTCAGAGAGTAAAAAGGGAGGTGAAGTACCTGAGAAATCATTTCAGAAAGAGGATGTGGTGCTGACACCCATTTTACCCTAAGGAATGAAACAAAGAGTGGTAATGTATTTCAAATCTCAGCCCTTTAGAATGCAGATGTAAACTGCTCACATATGAAAACGTGCTCCTTGATTGAGATGTTTCATTAACTGTATGAAGTGGGACAAGGAAGAAACACTTGGGAAACCAGCGAGTTCAAAGAGATTATTTGAAGGTTGTGTGGTAAAACGCTTAGTTTCTTCAACTAATTAGGGCTGCTGGGGAATGTGCAGTTTCTAGGTCATATTAAGTGTAAGAAGTTCCTTCTTTAGCCAATTGAAAAATAAAGCTTGGCTGAACTGTGTTTGCAATGTAGTTTTCTCCCCCTTGGTTATCTGTCTTCATTTATTCATGCCGTACACTCAGCAACCAAATCAGGTAGAGGCTGTAACCAAAACCACACCAGTTTATTGAAAGCTACAGTTCATATTTGTGTCCCACCTGGAAGATCCTCCAAGTAATTCTGAACAGTTAAACTTCATGTATGGTGCTTAAAATGTTCGTCAGGTGTGCACCTGATGATCGTGGTGTTTGTTACTGTATTTCCCATGCTCTGAAAACATGTACAAAAAGTGCATATGGCCCAATACTGGGATCTGTTTATCTTGAGAAGCTGATTGTCTTGGTAGAGGATGCTACTTAATATTTCTAAATGGGAACATTTTGTTTATGTTTCTTCTGCTGCAGTGATACAGTTGATTGTTCCAGTCTCTGTAGTCACAGCTGATCTTGCCATCCCCATTTTACAAACCATCTAGTGCCCCTCTGAGCAAAAAATAATCTTTTGAGCTCCTGTCAAGGCTGGCTCAACCATTCACACCTCTCTGCTCCAGTGAGTTCCTCTTTACTTATGTATCAGCATAATTTTCTGGTTTTTGCAGGCATGGGGAATAGCCTGCAGACAGAGAAAACTCTGAGATGAAAACAGTGAAAAAATCCATTCCATCGTATAAAATGAGGAAACAGCATTTCAGTTGGTTTAGGGTTTTTTTTTAAGTCTATGAAAAATAACACTGTGCTTACTTTTGTTCCTCGGTCAGGAAATAAGAAGGGCTTTTTTTTCTGAAAGTGGAGACTTTATTGTCAACTGCTTCTGCAGTTTGGCTATTAATTTCTTTCTCTTGAAGAAATCCAAAATAAAGATGGCATTTTCACCTTCTGTTTGTGTTTCATGCTGGATTTTAATAAGCAAATGAAAAGAAATTGCTATTTCATAATGAAATGGAAATGTAAATTCAACTTGTAAGCAGGCTTTTTTGCTTTACCTAAAAACTTTACCAAAGATTGTCAAAAATGTTACTTCATATTATGTAAAGCAAAAGTCTTGGGGCTTTCAACCATATTCCAGTGTACTTAAGTGGAATCATAACTCTCTGAGCCACTGATTTCAGTCTAATTCATAAAATTACTGACACAATTTTTAATTCCAAGCCTTTTATTTAAAACTTAAGCTCTCTGCTTCTTTGAAGTACACTATGCTAATTTTTCACAACATCTGATTTTGGAGGAGCAGTACCCCTACCTCAAATACATCAACAATGAAGGATCTATTTACTACATGATCTGTAGTTCTTCTATTTCTATAGTTTCTGCAGCTCTGGTACCTGTGGCCTGGTGGCAGGAGAAAAAGTCTCCTTAGGTACAGCCTGGAATAGGATGCAGGTTTCCACACTGTCTTCACACACTCTTCTAGAACCCAATCCCTTTTTCTCTGTGTTATGTCTTGTGTCATCAATGCAGGACAAGGCCTGTACTTATAAGGGCGGCCCACATTCAGGACCCCTGAGAGCCAGCTAACTGGTCAGTGACACAGAGATCTGGCTAAGATTTAGCTCTGGTTTTCTCTCCAGGAAAAAAACTACACATTGGAAGAAAGGGACAGCTCCCACTGTTCTCCAGCCTTTTTCTCATGTGCCACAGTGCATGAAAGACAGTTATTCCTTTCAGATCTTTTCCTTTTTCTAATAAAAAGCCTCATTTCCAAGAAGACTGGAGTGCAAATTACCTTTTCTACTCAATTACAAAATCTGATCACTGCTTTTTCTTTTTTCACCACTAATAAAAGCTATTGAAGTAAAGCACCCGTCTCTCGTTACAGAAAAACAGGCAGTAAGTCACCTTGAGATTAAAATATATACTGCTACACGCTTTTCTTGGGAATATAGAGCAGTAATTGCTTAAGACAATGACAACAGAGACTAGAGGGAGCATTGTATTTTTGTAGAACATTTCCAGGGACAACGGGGGAAATCCTCCACTGATTTAAAATTCCACAAAGCTGCTGCTCTGCCTGATGTAAATTATCATGCCTTCATTGAGGTCAGTGTCTCTGCTCCTCCAGCTCTCACAATTTGGGATATTTCCCTAAATATGAACTATGATCCAGTCAGTTTAGATGAGTATGATAAGGCAGGTGCATTAGATCAATAACTGATGTTCCAGGCTGCCTGCTGGGATATGCCCTTAGGACAGCACAAAAATTTGGCACAGCCTTTGCTACCCACTTAACAGGTTGCAAAATAGCCAAGCAAAGGTGTGCCACATCTTCAGGTTGTCTTGCTATCTGTCATGGCTGAAGTGGCAAATGTCAGCTAATTAGACTTACACTTTCTGGAAAAATAATAGAGAGAGGGATGGTGGGGGGGAGTTTAAGACCAGTAGGGACTTGAATTATAAAAGCTTTTTTATGGTTTTGCTGCAGTTCTGTTGCAATCAAAGAACTGGTGAAGCAAAAGCTGATCCCAGTGCTGTGCTACTAAAGTTTGAAGAAAAAATCCTACGACCTTGCCCCTATGGGTATAAACCAGAAATTCATGATAATACAAAGCAAAAGCCAAGAACAGGTTAGAGGTAAAGTGTTACAATCAGATAATATCTGAAAACTCAATAGAGCATCCTTCAAAGATCAGGTTGTCTTATATTTTAAGTATCTATGGAAACACTCCAGGGGCAGGAAAGCTCAAAGTAAAGGCTGAATGTTTAACCCCTACCTTTAAAATGTTCTATAGATACCTTGTAAAAGCAGACAGAAAATACACACTGGTACTTCTCATGTCATATATGAAGGGGATTTTTTGTTGCTTTTTGATCCATATTCACACATTTTTTGCAGGTACCTTTAAATATGAGGTGCTCCTCTCTTTCAGCAATGTGTTATCTTCATTGTATTTTTATGTGCAGAGAATGGTTGTCTTTCAGAACTCACCGATCAGAAATGGTAATGACTTGGAAAATTCTAGCAGTGTTAGCATCGACAAACCTTCAAAAAGTTCAGCTTGAAGTCTGAGATCAGCCCTATAGATTCAAATCCAGCCCTCAAACCTTACCATGCATTAACCTTGTCACATAATGAATACTAGAAGAGTGCTAACAATTTTACTTTTCCTTCTTTGCAATAAATTCAGGCTCCTTAGGGAAAGCTCCCAGCACCAAGACTGACAAAATTCCAAAAGTGTTTGGACAATGCTCTCAGGGGGAGGGTGTGATTCTTGGGATTTCTGTGCAAGGCCAGGAGTTAGACTCAATGATCCTTGTGTGTCCCTTGTATGTGTGTCCCATAGCAGACTTAAAAACTGAAGAGATCAAACATGAGATTTAAAGCAGCAATCCACACTGAACTTCTGTGCAGAATCACACGTAGCCAGAGTGAAACCATGAAAATATTTCTGAATATTTAGGCTTACATTTGCTTCCTTGGACTCTGGGGGCCATGGTGGGATATGTAGGGTGTCAGAAGAGAATTTTTTCCCATGACTGAGGGAACAGCACTAAAAGAAGAGAATTCTGGTGGAGACTCTGCTTCAGCTTCTTTTAATATCTGGCATGATAGTAGAAACCAGTGTCCTTGTTCTGAACTCTGGCCCTGACCACTTCTGTACGGACAAGATCGATTTGCAGGTCTTCATTTTTATATTTCTGGTTTTAGGCTTTTGTGTAGAGTGAAAGCCTGCTTAGGCCAGTCTAAGCTGCCACACAGTGTTCCCAGGTTGTGGGCCCTCATTCTGAGAGGGCCAGCTTCTCACCCAGTGTTTTCTGGAAGTCACACTCCATCGGCATTAACTCTTAAAGCAGGGTTGGCAACACCACCTGATCTGTCTTGTGCGTCCATCCTTTGGAAATAGCTGTCTGCTACAACTGACCTTTTGTTTTGGAAGTTTAGTTGCCAGGATGAGTAATGACTAGCACAGGTGGAAGCATTAGTGCAGGTTATCCTGACCCTGTGAAGGGCTCTGTTCTAAACTGAGGGTGTGGCCAAGTTTCTGCTGCTGTTGGGAATGAAAACATCAGCCTTTCCTTGCCTTTTGTCTTGTCTTTGCCAGTTCAGCTTTCTTTTTCTGGTGTGTCTTCCCAGCTCAGGCAAGAGAGGGCTGTTTTATTTAGTGTGCAAGGCAGAAATGCTTACAGTGAAAAATACTAGCTCTGGGGAAGAAAACATACACTCACCTCTACATCTCCATTGCATTCTTAGCCCTGCAAAATTGTCGGTTGGAGTCAATTATGCTTGCAATGCATTTTCTCTTTTTTTCTTCTAGCAACAGATTCTGTTTGCTATATCACAAAGTAGCTTATTTCGTACTGAAGCTAGAATGGGTTGATTTGTTAATTAGTCTTTCTCTCTCCCTACATTTATTGGTGTGTAGAGGGATATACCCCATTCTGCCTTTTTTCTGACTGTGAAGGTGAAATTGAAGTGAGGGTAGTCTGCCTCTCTTCCTCTTCTGCTGGGAGAGTACATTCATTCCAAAACAAGCAAACTTTGTAGTTGCTTAAAAGAGTGCCCTGAGCTTTTTGAAAGATTGTCTGCTATACTAGTGATTTGAGGAGCAAGTGGACCAGAGCTGATGTTAGCACGTCAAAGAGGCTGCCCCATTTTCACAGTGAAAACTCTATTTAAAGTTCTGTGTTTAATGGTGTGAGACTCCATAGACTCCTGAATTGAATGCTGTTTTTCCAGATGTGCATTGTCTCTATAGGAATGCAATTTCACAGTCATCAAACATTCTAAGTTCATCAAGTGCTAATTATAGCAGAGAGCATGACAGCAGAATCTTCAAAGCCCTGTGGACAGAAAAGCCTATTGATCATACAATTGATTTTTATCTCTTGGTATTGAGCAGCAGGGCTGCCTGCTGTTTATAATCTGGTGGGAGGTTTCTTGGGTTGTTTTTTGGTGTTGTTTTTTTTTAATTTTAATTTTCTTTTTTGTTCTTCTATTAGACTAATGAAATAGTCTATCTTGCCTGTGGCAGGGCATTGTTTGAGAGGCATATCACCTGGAGTATTGTACTGCATTACTGCAGCTCTCCAAAATTCCTGTGTTGTTTTCTCTTTTAAGGAATGTGCTGCTTTTAATAGACCTTTCCATTGGAGCTATATGTCCAGTGATGATGTCTCTGATACTGAAATGAGCCAGCCTCTAGCATCTGGTGTGCTGATGTCACCCACATCAGCTCCATCAGCTCCGTGGGTTTCTAGTGTGGGATGGGAAGGAGAATTTGGCAGTGTGCTGAGACATAGTCACTCACTGCAGTTTTGGTGTTGCTCATGGGATTTACTGCATGTAATCTGAGTATTGATTCTCCAGGAGCATGGATCAATCACAGTATCAAGCTACTTTTGCAATAGGATATAAGCTGAGAAACGGTGCATGCTTTACTGACTGCCATAGAGCTGTCAGCTTTCTGCCAAGCTCCAGGGGGACAGGCAAAAGTGAACAAGGGGTCCTGCCACTCTTGTGTGCTGCTTCCTCTTGTGACTTGCTATGGCTGAGCTCCCCCCTCTTACATTCTTTTCCCCATCCTGTCTCTTTTAGCTGCTGCTTGCAATGGAAAGATAAGCACACATACCTACAAACCTGCCAGTTGAGGAGTTGCACGCTCACCATGGGTTTTGTTGTTAATGAGCCACGCAGAGCAGGCAACAGGCAGCCCCAGAGGATTCATCAGGGGCTGGTGCCAGATACCTGTTGAAATAATTGGAAAGATTTCCACTGAATTCAGTAAGCTCTGGTTCCGTTCCTAATTGCACCCTCCTGTGCTTCTCAGGGATTTGAATCCAGGAAGCTGTGTATGCTGTGCTTGTGTACCCACAGCTCCCTAATGTCCTTTCTGTGCCAGGGCTCTGGAGAAACAGGCTGGATGCCAGCAGCACTTTGGTCTTCTGGGTATATTAGTCATGCACCTCAGGGCCTCAGTTTCTCCATGGGCAAAGATATAGACAATGACAGTTGATTCTTGAAAAGAAAAAAAAAGCCTGAGGACTTCTTGTTTGTTGTATAGAGGAGCTGGTTGCTTCCACAGTCAGTCTGAGTGACTGGGCAGTGAGAAAGGGAGATGAGCAAGATCCAAATGGATATGTCTGCTCTCAGGGCAGCTACAATGAGAGCCCACCTGTTGTGGCAGCAAAGATCAGATCTCTGTTGGGTCAGAAGTTTAGCTAAACTGTCTCTTCGGTGTGAACAGCCTGTATTTAGGATGAGATCTATGAAAGCTGTCAGGATTGACCAGGTATGGCCACATTGAAATCAAGTGCCAAAAAGCAACTGCATTAGGGAGGAATGTAGACTACTGCAGACCTTTATGCTAAAGAACATCCTGAATGCACAATCACTCTTTGGTTTAAAGGATGTTTCTGCTAGTTCCTTCTGTCAGTTGTTTTCTTTAAGAATTCAGGAGAAAGAAAAGAAAGAAAGGGCATTTGGGAAGCAAGGAGACAAAGCCATGTTAAGTTTCATTTACAGAGATGAATTGGGAACAGGTGCTTCACATAACTGAGGGCCACCATTCTGTGAGAGAGCCCTTGAGAGTCAAGAGAAAGGAATTGCAAAAAGCAGCAGTATATTCAGAAAGATAACTATAATCAAGCCCCTTCTATATCTATTAAGGGGAAAAGACAACAACCACAAATGCAATGGAGACATTAAAATTGACTTTGTAAAAAGCCATTTTTAATATATTTCTTTGTTTCTTTGAAATAATTTCAAACCCGAAGGCAGGAATAATTGAAGCATTTACAGAATATATCAATAATACCTCATTATCCAGCTTTGCTTCAATCCACTGATTTCAATTTTCTTTTGAACAAGCTGCATTTATCAGAGGACTTAGCATATGAATGGGGAGGGGGGAGAAATGTAAAATGTGTGCTCTAGATTTACATGTCTTAGGATGCCAAATAGCCATCAAAACTAATTGTTTCTAAAATGCTTTATAAACCTTATCTTATGTGTTGACCCTAATCAGTGCAATTAATTTCATAATGAATTCTTTCTACACACACCCAATCTTATTATTATCCTTAGTCTAAATTAATAACATCATGATAATAATTAGTAGATATGAAATTGTCTCTTCACTGCTTCTCATAGCATGTGGGCTTGATAGAAAAGAGCAACAACGATGACAATTAGAGTAAAACATCAGCTGTATTGATTGTTGAGCACCTTAACCCTAGCATCTGCAAAATAGGCTTTATTTAAATCTGAATATCTTTTTCTATTCTCCCCGTATTCCTCCTCCTATTTTATTTCGTTTTCCTTCCTGCAAGAAGCAACATCTCCTGCTCAAAGCTCACAACCAAAGCATTAAAGCAGAATTTTAGAGCCTGATTCAAAGTGTGCTGATGCCAGATTTTAAAGCAAATGAACAATAAGGACATTTAGGAGAGTGTCAGCACCTGGAGAACCATCAATATCCTTTCTGAGGTTTCAGTCTTCCAGAAACCACAGGGAAGGTGGACAGCTCCCTGTTTTGGACTGTGATTTTATGGCCTTTTGTGAAGACAAATTGATGTGAATAGGGTGTTGCTTTCATAGCGCCAGGTCCAATCCCTGCTGTGCCTCACTATTTAACTGTGAGACAGGAGTGTGAGAGGGTAGAATTGCCCATGTTTAGAGGAGCATAAGACAGACATAAAACACATCCTCAACCCTTAACCTTAATCACCTCTACTGAATACATTCCTGTGTTCCAATCAGTTTCTGAAATAACTCTTCTCCATTCTCTGAAGGCAAAAATCTCTTTCAATGGGCACTGCTGTAAGATGATGATCCTTGTCAGTCCAGAGCCCTACCTTTAGGCCCAGTGCTGTTACAGCCTTAGAATTTCTACCCTCCTTTATTCAAAGTCACTTTTCCACCTTCTGCAGTCACAAAAAAACATAGCATCCCTGCATTGACAAATTATTGCCTGAAGCCAACAACTTGAAAAGGGACTGAAACAGGACAAGGCAGAAGAAGAATTGCTTCATAATGTTTTATTCATGCACCTGACTGATGATGTATGGGCTACAGCTTTATGATGACTGGAAAAAAAAAGAAAGAAATTTGTTGTGTCTTTTGGGGTTTTCCTTTTTGTTTGTTTTGGCTTTTTTTTTGTTTTAATTTATTTTTAAAAATGGTAATGATGGAGACCGTGGGTTATTAAGCACAAAAGGAGAATGTTCTCTGAAACAGAAGATATTAAGTCACTTGGGCTCTTCAGTGCAAGAAGAACAGCTCAAACCTTAGCTTCTCATTTTGGAAACTGAGCTTAGAAAAGCACATTCCCTTGATGCCATTTCAAAAAGAGACAGCTAACATTACCCCTGCAAAAGGAGGTATTTTGATGTTTTGCAAAGAAAGCCTATGACAGAATCACATCGCTGACAGTCGAGATGAAGGCACAGCTATCATGGAAATAAAGTCCCTTGTGTGTCTCTTTTTTCCCCTAAATCAGCTGTGAACAGCTTTTAAACTATCTTTGTATTTTTCAAACCAGCATCTTGAAGTGCTGCCTCTATCACAAAATCTGCAATTCAGTCTGCAGGCTAAAATGTTCAGCACAAAATGTGGACTTGATATTTAGACAGAGAATGTTTCTCTGTTTTTGGCAGTACTAGTGTGAATTCTAGATAGTCAAACCAGATTCACAGTGCTGCACACACAGATAGCAGGAAAGATTCAAAAGCTCTCTGCTGTGCACACAGCAAGGACATATCTGAGATGTAACTGTGACCTGCCTGATGCACCTTTCATCTACAAGCTGAGGGTCTACCAGCAACAGAGACACGGCATAGACCACAAACTCCAGAGCCTTTAGAATGACTACTTCTCTAGAGCAAGTGGTCACACAATCCATTTCTGATTCACATAATTTGTCCTGATTATTCTTTACAGTCTTCAAAAGTGAAAATAAGATCATAAGTAGCCCAAAATTTACCTACCACAGTCTTTAAGTACTTTATTTTAAAAACACTGAAATGTTTCCTCAATTCTACTTCTCATGCCAAGAATATCTGGCAAGTCCTACTGAAATTTTGCATTTGTTTTGGAAGAAGAAACAAAGTTAATTTCCTCTGAGTTGAAGTGTCCACAAACTCCTCTTTTAATCTGTGAACAGCAGATTCTTTGGCATCCTTACCTCTTCCCCGTGGCACAGCAACCCGGAGTCCAGACCTACTGGCTATGTTCATACTGGCCCTGTAACAGAAGATGGCAGCAAAACTCACAGCGGTACCTGTGCTTGTAAAGCCAAATTGATGTCGATGTATATAATATTCAGCCACCAAATATGTTCCCTCCTGTATTTTTTTAATAACTCTGCACTAACTCCTCTGTTGGTTGCATGGCTGAATTAGTTTTTCTTCTGCCTTTTTTTTTTCCACCTATGGCTTTAGTTCAGAACATAGAGTTCACACAAGTGAAATTAATAAAACACAAAGGGTTCTTTCTGGAACTGTTGGAGCTATTGACTGCTATGTAGCAACCAAAGGCCCTTTAGTTCTGATCTATTTTCCTGTCAGGTGAGGTTTGAACATTTTCCAAGGCACATCTTATATTCTTCAAACAACAGGGACTGATCTTAGCCTCACTTTAACTCAGTTACTGGCAGGAACTCCAGCTTTGGCTCTACTACTTGACTTTTGTGTATCAACACTGATTTAAGCAGCCTGAAGATCCGGTGCTCTTGGAATGTGTTATAAAGAACTCACGTCCTATTAAGGTGCTTAAAATCTCTGAAAATTTTAAATAACATGACACTTGCGGTCACTAAAAACAGTGGGGTCCTCAGAGATGAAATATTTTGGCAAAATAGCCTGTCTATAATCTTGAGAACCGCAGACGTTCTGGTGGTTTAATGACGTTGCACTCCATGGGGATGCAGGCGTTTGTTCTGTGCCGCACTGGGGTCAGCAGCCACACGGCCCCAGCGGAGCACAAACCTGTCCCGGAATCATACATCAGGTCTGCCATTCGGGATGACCTCAGGCTGCACTAGTTCATAAGGGCCCTCCAGACACTGTAGAGAAGCAAAGGGGCTGGGGAGGTGTGACCCAGTGTTTCTGCCTCAGTTCCACTAGAGTGCAGCTTTGCTACAGCCAAAGCTGAGAGCAGCAGCTCAGACCTCGGGTGCCGCATGCCAATTCCCTCAGCATGCCTTTATCCCATGTGCTGTCATCTCACTAGGATTAGGATGCAGGCCCTGTTACTTGGTTATGTACAAATCCATATGAATTTTCAAGCAGAATTTGTACTAAAGAGTAAGAAGTCCTGTTAAAAAACAGACTTTTTTTTACAGTCAAATCAGGGATTTTGATTATACTATGAAACCCAAGTACAGCACTGATTGTATTGGACCTTGATAAATGCTCAATGTTTGGCATATGCTTAGCCGTACATGTTTGAATTGACTGGCTACATCAGAATATCCTTTAATGTAAAATATGGAAGAGGTCGGAAATTTGCTAGAATTGGGTAAGATATGGTCAGCTTTTGAGGCTGCATTGTACAGTAAATTATGTTTATACTTCAACACAGAAGGAACAGCTAAGTTATTATACTGTGTATCTGTTAAATGAGCTCAGAGAAAATTCCAAAATTTGATTAAACTTTTGAACTTGCTGCAAAAGAAGAAAACAAGAAGTGCGTACATTCTGATACTTTTATTAAAGAGATGGTTGCTTTCCAAATACTGAATAATCAATTCATGCAGTGCTTTTGTCATCTGTCTTTGCCTTCCCTCCTCCAAACTATTTCAACAGGAGTATCCTTAGCTGCCTGTTTCACTGAAACCCACTGATAAGTGCAGCTGTACTATTTAGATTATTTCTAAACTCTCCCTCTGAAAAATATATTTTATAACGTATCTTCCTGTGGCCTGATTCGCACCATAGTGAAAACTGTAGATTCTCCTTCCCTACCTTATATACCTGGCCCTCCTGCATCCTTTTTATGCAGCACTAAATACTCTGACAAGTTCCAGAGGAGCAGATCTGGACAGACATACTCTGTATACAAAACTTGTACAGAAAACTTAGCTGGTACACACAAATGATACAGATTGGCCAGGAAAACAATGGAAAAAATTATAAATTCACCTATCTCAACTGTAGGAATGAACGACTGGTCAAACCACAAAAGATAAATTTAAATTAAATCTGGCTAATAAGAGATATTATTTAAGGTGAGTCATGAAGTCTCAATTCAATTCACCTCAACCTGTCAAGATATTTAAATAGCTGTAATAAACACTGAAATAACCAGTGCTTTTCAAGTTAAAAAAAAAAAAGCCCTTCACAGAAGCTACAAATGCTGTGCCTTTAACTAGCTCTAAAATATTGTAGCTTACAAATTCAATGGTTATGAAAGTGCTTAGGGAAATTGTTTTTCAACTTCTCCTGCTGGGGATGATTAGATTTGTGCTAGTATTAGCCATACCTATGAAATAATTTTTTCTACAGGCACACTTTAAAGAATGGGATATTTTCTAAAAGCATTTGGATTGTCCTCACTTGCATCGTTGCCTTCTGATAGATTGTCTTCAGGATGGTTTGGCCTGTGGCCTGCAGGGCACGTGACAGTCAAAATCCCTTTTTGCACCCCTAATGCCTGCTCTTTTAAAGGTGTGCTTCTTCAGAAGCTATGCCATAGAGCCATGCTTTCAAAACCAGCTGTCATCTGCAATAACTGAACACAGGATGAGTTGAGCTCACTGTTTCATTGAGAGCAGAGCAGGGCCCAGCTGAGCACTTTACAGCAGAGCCTGAAATATCCTCAAGCTCCAAAGAACCTTGGACTGGCTCTTAATTAGTCAAGAAGGCAGAAACTCTTCCAAAGTATTTCCTACATCAGGAATGCTGCCTGAGCTGCTCAGATAGTTATATTTGCTTCAAGATAGTACCTCTGCTGTCTGTGACCACTGCTTGTTCCATTGCACTGCTGCTCACCATATCCTCCCAGAAAAACCCAGCCTTCAAGACTGGCAGGTGAGCAAAGGCAGGATGAAGAGAGGAATACCCCGAGATCTTTGCTCAACAGAATGGATACCTGCCAGTTGAAACAGAACACCTGAAAGCAGAAGTTGTTTCTGTAATAATTAGTAGCTTTTGTTATGCCTTCTAATAATGTTTTGCCCTCACCAAGAAAGGACTTGTGACTGTGACATTCATGGTACCCCAGACATATCACTGATGGGTTTAGTTTGTGTACCTAATTAAAGCCGGAATGTCTCATGGCTCACTGCAGCTTTCCATCACATGAAGCCTCTTGACATTATTTATGCAACTGCTAAGTGACACAGAAACACATCCAAGGGAGAAGCAGAGAGGAACAAATGGCTAAGGAAAGGTCAGGCTAATACCATGTGGCTGCTTGGCTGCATCCTAGGAATGGAAAGAGAAATTCTACTCCTTTTGAACCCCTCCTTTTCTGTTCTTTGTTAGCAAAATTAGTTTATGGGTTGTAACACTGAGGGTTTAATTTTTCTTTTATTGCTTTTGAGGGCCACAAATACACACAAAGCAGTAAAGTAGAAATATTAATGTAGATGTTCACCGTTAAAGCTGCCAGCAATTGGCTGTCACACAGACAGCATCATTTCTCTTTATGCTTTATGGTGCAGACACACTCAGTTCAGGTTAAGACACTTAAACGTATTCTGTGTGTTTCAGGAACATCTGTTGGCAAATTGTCATCTGAGAACAGATTTGCCAGCCCCTGTCAGAAATGCCTGTAACATGAGCTTATATCTAGAGCCCAGGCGTGTAGCAGGAGCTCAGCATTGACTTGAAGCTTGTGGGTTTTTGGTCATGGTATACCAGACTCTGAAATGTAGCATGCAGGAGAAGGCCTACAGTCTGATCAGTGGAACACAACGGGTTTTGTAAGAGGAGAAATGTAATGGATGTGCAGGTTTGAAGGAAACATAACAAAATTCTTTCTAATACAACATGCACCTTATCTATAGATCTTGTTGCTATTGGATGGATGGTGTGGGTGCTAAGAGCTTACAAAGGTTCAAAAAGTGACTGAATACATTAAAGAAAAATAGAAAAGCCACTGGAGAGTGCAAATCACATCATCACATCCCATTCACGGGGCCTTATGTCTTGGATAGCTGTAAGCTTTAGTGTACCTGGGAAATACCACTTTGATCTTGCTTTGGGCTTATCCTTGTACATCTGCTACTGGCCACTCTCCAGAAAAACCCACAAATAAGTAGAGTTTTTTCCACTATGGAGCAGAATAAATTTCACAGGTGTCTCTTTTGCAGTTAGATCCTTAAAAATAAACAGACACTCATGCCATCATTTAACATCATTTTACATACAATCAGGAAGTTTCCATCTCAACTGCAAAAATTGATGAGTGGCAGGCCCAGGATGATGTATTTCTTTCAACATACTCTTTCCTTTAAAATCAAACACCTATAAATATGAAATATATGCTTTATATCTTGTGAATCCAAAGAATTTTGCAATGACACAAGGATTTTCTGATCTGCAGGAAATTCAACTCATAATATTCTCCCTGTCCTAAAAGGCTTCTAGCCTGTAGCTGTTTAGCTCTTCAGATCTGTGATTCTTATATATGTTGGCATGTTTGCTCTAGGTTGATATCGAGCAAAGAAAGACTGTGACAAAAGAGTCTTATTTCTAAGAAGTCTGTAATGAAAATGTAGATCAAGGAAGAAAACTATTCTAAGTATCTTCAACTAAGGCCAGAAACTAATTAAATGAGATTTTGAAGGGCAAAGTCAGAGCATAAAAGAAAATGAAGAGAGAAAAGGGAAAGAGTTCAGATGAGGTTAGAGATTTTTAGGGGAAAAAAAATATAGAAACAAAGCATTAAAATCATACCATGAAGAAAAGGCCAGTGGCCTTGCTGATAGACTGATGGTTTTGGGTGGCGGAGGTGGAACTATGTTACACTTCACAGCCCTGACATAACCTAGGCTGACAAGTCTTTCTTTCAAATTTCCCAGCCACTAAGGTTTTAATTTGGTTCATACTGCCTCTATTCTCTCCTGAGTGTTCATTTCTTTCTGTTTAGAGAAACGCCACATATCCTGTAATGGTATAATCAAAAAGTCTGTGTTCAATTTTGTTTTAAAACACCAAGAAATACGGATTCTGATTGTTCATCTCAATTTCTAATCTGCACAATAAGTGTACCTTTTTAAGCAGTGAATTGACTTTGGCATGTATGTTTTTTGCAGGACATGAAATAGTTTTTTAGCTGTCGAGTATGATGTTCCTCAGAATCTTAGAAAATGTGTACTGTATAAGCCAAATGAAATTTGAAAACAATGTGCTTAGATATTCACAAATGTCGAGGTGTTTGAATCTGTGTTGTTCTGTGTTGACTTGCAAAGGTTCCAAGCCAGAATAGTCTTCATTGAGCTAAAATGCCTTTGATATAATTTGGTTCCTGGATGGTGTTAAACCTTTAGCAAGAGCTGGGTAAAGCTGACACTGAGCCCAGATAAATCTGGTGAGTGAGATCTTTCAAAGGTAGCATTAAGGTCTCATGGAACTGTGCTTACTGGTATCAGCTGATATCCACCCGTTTTTGTTAGAGCTTGAGAATGTGAAGAAAGAAAGAAACGTATTGGATCATGCTGGTGAATTTAAATGTTTCTTCTTTCGTTTGGAAACACAAACACTGGGTTTTGGGTTCATGGTTAGCCACCACCAAAGTCATCTGAAATTAATCAGGTTTAAACTAATATGCACTGTGAAACCAAACAGCAGAGCCTTAAAATGAAAGTAAGGGAAAAATTTGTGCTGGGATTTCCCCAAGCCAGTCATCTTTGGTGTTGCCTTTCTGTGAATTATGTCAACAGAACTAGCACTGACTTCAGTGGAGCAGACTTCTCCATTAGTGCCCAACAGTGACAACCCCTGCTGACCTGAGCAAGGGCACACACAACCTGGGCTCTTCCAGCAGCAGTTGTTTGTGCATGTAGCTGTCAGAGTCTTCATCTCCTAGCCTGACAGTCTAGCTTAATTCTTAGAAAGCAACAGAAGAAGAACACTGTCCCCAAGCTGTGAATGAAGTTGTATCACTCACTGGTATCACCAGGATTTGATTGATGATTTTAAACACATGTGCCTGTGTAGAATTTATGGGAGCTAGTAATTTCCTATTTCTGAAAAGAGAGTGGCACTTTTAGGGCTTCCTATACCAGGGGATCAGAAATGCTATGCTCTACTGACTGCCATCGGTAGGTGGTCACTTCAGCCTTTTATTCAGTAGTTTATGGGGCCTTTAAAGTATTAAAATGTGCTTATGTTATAGCAATACCCAGAAGGAAGAACTGACTGCACAAAATATAGTGGAAATCTTGTAAAACCCTTACAAAGGCATTGCTGACAATTCCTTTGACAACAAAGCCATTGTGTTTTTCAGGCAGTAAAATCTCACTGTATTGCCTCCCACTTCCTCCCTCTTCATCCTGCATGCGCTTGTGAGAAAATGACCCATTTCTCCTACCAAGATGTCCCTCTCACTCTGTTTTGAGGGAAGTGCAGAATTGATTTTTATTTTGTTTCCAGATTGACCATCCTATTCTCTATAACATGTTCCTGTTCCTGTGACTCTGTGGCCAAGCTTCTGAAGAACTTCATGGTACAAGAGCTGTGCACACCTGAATGCTTTGCAGTGTGAACGGGCTGGTTCAGAGCTGCTCTGATTGCTGCTGTGAGCAAAAGTGTCACCACGGGATAAAGTACTTCACAGGGCACAGCACACATGCCTTCTACTCATTGGAGGCTTGGGAAAGATGCTTAAATTTAACCTATCTGTAAGACAAGTCTTTTGCTGTGAAGAGCATTGACATCTCCTCCTAGAAAGAGCTAGGTATTAGTAGTATTAAATAAGGCTTAAAGCCTTTGGCTCTTTCTTGTTTCCAGTTGCTTGAGCAGTAATATGTTCATCTGATGGGAAACTCACCTGTGGTTTTCCCATATGAAACTTAATATTAAGTTCTCCTAGGTGGATTCATCAAACATTCCTCATAATCCCCATTTATTTGAAGCCATTTTGCAGCTCTGAATAGCACAGTGCCTCATAAGGAATGTTTCCTTTCATTCCAAAACCATTTGCATTTTATTTGTGCCTCAGAGGAAGAACAATCCAAGCTGATTACAATCCACAGACACTGTACGTAATGAAAAATTAATTGCATCAATCTTTTTGCTGTACTGGTCTTAACAACTCATTTTCAACCGGTCATTTCTCCACCTGCTCACCGAGGCCCAGGCAGCTGAAGCAAGCCCATCTCTGACACTGACTGAATACCAATGAAGCCAAGGTCACCTAAAGCCAAGCGAGTGGGAGAAGAGCACCCAGAAAAAGACGTCACTTTTGGAGCAGCAGCAATCACTGTGTGATAGAAACCCAAGTAAGTAACTGGAACACAAATCTTAGTGAAAGCATATTGACAAATACACCCGTGCAGAAGGAGAGTTGCAAAGGAGAAGGAAAGATGTGTTGAAATGGGAACAACAAGCAGAGGTTGTTCTGGCTGCCTTCATCAGAACTGTCACTTGGCAAGCATTGATGGTGGCTGTAAATCAAGATTTGCATGCTGGCTCCAATGCCAGTGATTTGTTCTGCCAGGTAAAGGGCTCTTGCTGAATGCATATTTATCAGGACATGGTTTCTGCTTTCTACAGTAAAAGTTGCTAAAATACAAAGGAAAAGTATCCATTAAAAATCTGTACTTTACAAAGCAAGAAGAAAAAGCAGGGGGTGTGTGGGCAGGAATGACACCTGCTGCCTGCCCGCATCAATAACCCTGCAAAGCAGTAATTTTTATCCCCTGCTTGCACTGAAAATGTTCTTTGGGTGCAATTCAGTGCAAGCCATAGGTATAGTATTTCATGTGTGGGAAGTATTGCATGTTGAACTGTGAAAAATTACCAGAACTGGCAAAGGAGTGTAATTTCATTATATTGGTTGAAAGTGTTTGAGTACTTCAAATTCTCTCATGACTTGATCAGAGCCCTCAGATAGGTGTATGGGATGAATTTCAGCCATCTTGTGGAGAGTTTAGTCATCATCCACTGCCTGAGGAAATGGTTGTTTTTATATTTCACCACAGTTTTAGATAATTTTAGGAAGAGAAGTGTGTAGCAGAGTAGTCAGGAGAAGGGTCTCAGCCAGGTGGGACTAGCAGGACGCAGTGATTACATGGATGATTAGGAGAAGATGTATTGCAAATACAGTATCTAAATATTGATAATACAGTATCTAAATAACAACTAATCAATTTCAGGTTTACAGTCTTTGGCCTTGCAGAAATCACAATTAAAAAGGAGCAAAGCACCTACAGAGCTATTTTAGGATTTTATCTCTGTATTTGACCAGCTCTTAGCACTTTTACTCGCAGCCTGGAGAGACCACTTCATCCCATTGGCCCATCAGGTTTTTATACCCTTTTGCAGTCCAGTGTGCAACCACACACCCAAGTCAGCCACAAAGATCTCAACTCCCCCATCTCTGGAAGCATCAATTATGTGAACATAATTAGTACACACCTGGTGTTCTTTTCTTAGGACAAATGACATTGACCCTCAGGGACTGGAGAGGGAGGAAGACCAGAATATCTTTTTGTTTCATTCATATGGTGTCCTATATTTCTCCGGTCAGTTTTTCTATTTCTCCTTAGATGTATGCACATTCTCCAAAGTAAACAAACTTGTGTTTTTGGAAGAAGATATTTTATCTATTTGGGATCCAATGTTACATGTAGGAACTTGAAAAAGAATACAAGACAACATTTAAAATATATGTTGTGATTCCCCATGTAGCAGAATTTAAATTGAATTTTTTTAATTGATTGTAATCATTACTTTTAATTTTCCTCTAGAAAGTGCTTGCTACAGTTCAATAGTGGAGGGAAGAAACAGCTGGTGTGTGCATTTGTGAGTGAGCAGCACTTAATAAGGTAATATGTTCATTTTCTAGGTGTCAGGAATTATGAATTTATGCCAGGTCGAATTAGTGCACATGTTTTCACACAGCACAGTGAAGAGCTCCATAAGCCAGCACTGTGGTATTTAGGATGCTTGTGAAACATCTACTTTTGGAGTAAGGGGAGAGCCTCTGTGTTATGGAGATGTTATGGAGATGCAGACTTTTAGAACAGAAGTGACAGGTCACATTTAACTCACACCTCAGTATTCCCTCCAAATAACCGAAACCAACACAAAGCTGCTGGCTGTAACAAATGTGACTGGTGGACAAGCCCCAGGCTCCCATCATTCTCCTACTACAAAGTGCCCCATAGTGTTTCAGTAATATGCATAAAAACTAATTTTCCTTCTGCCAAGATAGCAGTGTGATACTGTGTTTGCAGTGTATATAAAAAACAGACATCAAACTCTATTAAACTTTGGGCTAGACTTTTTTGCTTCTTCTCATAACCAAACAGTGAATATTGACTGAAGTAAGTTTGTCAATATTTATTTTGAGGGAAAAGGAATCTTCCTGATTGTGAAACTATAAAGCAAATTTTGTCAGGGAAAGAGATGATTCAAATGGTAAATTTCCAAATAAGAATCTCAGTGGCTTTCAGCAAACAGAGGACATAAGAAGGGATCCTCTAGGGAACATTCAAAACTGACTTCCAGAGGTAACCAGGTGTTAATTCCAGACAGGTGTCCAACAACTTCTGCTTTTAGACGCAGTGCCATTTTTAGAACTGTTCAGTGAATTTCTCCGTTTAGAAGGTAATGATGCACTTGTGCCTGTAGAGAGACAGGAACTGCATGGTTTGGGCACTACTGCCCAGACAGGACAGAGGACATGCCTTGGGTGCAGGGTGTGATGCCATTCCCACCTAGAAGATAATTACTTCATGTGCCAAACACAAGGAGAACACAGACTTGTGAGAGAAAGAGAATGGGGAAGGCAGAACTTACATGGGCAGTGAAAATAATTTACTTCTCAGCCCAGAGAGATCACAGAGAGACAAAGAGGTGTGAGACATGCATAGAAATAGCTAAGCAGTCTGTACAGCTGTCACTGGGGAGAAAGCAACTGACCTTATTCAGCTAATGAGATGTGAGCCAGTGCTCCTGCCAGCACAGGAGGGAAGGGACGTCCCTGGTCCTGAGGGCACCCTGACAGCAGCATGAGCAGGGCAGGCACAGTGCTGGAGGGACACAGTCCTGTGAAATGTGCTCTGGGATGACCCTTCTTGAGCACAGAAGTTGGAGCAGATAACCTGCTATGGTCCATTCCATCCTGAGCCATTCTGTGATTCTGCCACACGAGCTGGAGCTCTTTGGCCTGGCACACTGCAGTCCATGAGCAGGAGGTTCAGAAAACTGGCCAAGACTCTAATTTCAGCTCTTGTATTCTAGTCTTTCCTGCTCAGCTCTGCTCTTTATCTCCTTGCCTGTGCACAAAGTCTTCATGGATTTATACATATCAGGGAAAGGTCTGAGTCAGCCCTGGATTTGCTGACCCTTGGCTAGAGCAAATAAGTTGTGGCACTGAACTAGATGCAAGTGGTGCCTTTGTGCTTACTGAGGCTGGACCAAGACTTTGCTATCACTTGCTTTTCGAGGCTCTATCTGAGAGTAGAACAGCTTTCCCCCTTTCTCCCACCCTCTCACTGGAAAACCACATACTCTCGGGGTAGAGATTGACTTCTCCTTTCTCCTTACCCCTTTCACTGGCAGGGAGAGAAAAGGATTGTCTTAAGACCAATAAATGAAGAGTTCTGCCAACATGATTTAATACTGACTGTATAAAGTGTCAATTATTAAATGTTCCATACTCAGTGATAAGGAAAGGAGGAGATGGATTACCAGTTCAGTGACACATTGGAAAATATGCTTAACTGAGATGAATACCCAAATTGTCAGATTAAAGGTTACTTCATTGTATAAGACAGGAGTACCTGGAGAGGTGCAAAATATAATCCTTCATAAGGCAGGAGGAATAATTTGTCTAAAATTATTTCAACTAATAGTTTTGACTGATTCTAAACTGTGATCCTTGAATTATTTTCTGTAGACCTTCAGGAAAGTACCTGAGTATCAGGAGGATTTGGAGGGCTCCAAAAGCAATGCTGTTGCCTGCTTTGTTTTCAGCACAAATAAGTAAGCTCTGATCCCTTGGATAGTACTCATTAAAGTATGTACATCTGGAAGAAATGGTTATAGGAGGGCAAATATTTCCTTAAGAAGTATTTTGTCTTTGGAAATTTTCTTGACTGTTTATATGAGCATAAAAGGTGAGATGTTTTAATGGTGGAATCACTGCCAGCTCCTGCAGGGTAAGAAAAAAGGCCTATCAAAATCCAACCAGTGGTCATCATTCTAAGTTTTTGAGGTAAACTGGATAGCCATTGTTCCTCATTCTCTGTGTGACCAGGAGAATGATGACCATTCTCATGTCTCTCAGTCTCTTAGGGTCTGAGATCTTAAAAGCCTGTTTGCATGCACACATCTTGGTACTTGTGAGTTTGTGGCTTTAGGGAGCCAATGTGAGTCACTTTCCCTTCCTATAAAGTCTCTTTCTGACCTTTCTCACATTGTTGGTACAATGCTGTGACATTGCTTCCTACCTCTTACAGATGTGTTTGTGTGTGTGTGTGAGGAGTCTGCAGCTGTACTCAGCTCAATCTCTCGTGCTAGGACAGTATGCTGGCTGGAGACATCCTGCTAGGATAATGCACTGGCTGGAGACATCCTCCTTTCCTCCTGAAAAGGGAGGCTTTGTGTTTAAAGAAATCAAATCCCCTCTGCCTTCTTTCTACAGTGGTTGTGAGGAAGGCAGCTGGAGTGACCTTTTCGCCCTGTATGCTGTTGAATTACAAGCTTTTGCTTTCCTTATTTTCTCTAGAGTTCTAGCCCAATTTTCTCTCCTAGAAACCACACTAATTTTACAAAATACTTCCATTTATCAAACAGTATCCTGAGGTTTTTCCTAAGAAGGGTACCCAGGCCCAGGAATAATGCCTCAGACATTTTTGCTCCATTTCTAAAGTAGAAAAGGAAAGCAACATAATCCAACTTGCTGTCCTCGTGTCATTGTTACTCTGCATAAAGAAGATGGAACTGGCAGGATCTGCACAAATTACCACCAGAGTAAAGACACAAAGAATAGGTAGAAGAAAAAGCACACAGCAAATTTGGAACTAATATTGTAGTAAAAGAGGTACCAACTGAAGGGGAGGACCTTTAAAAACCAATGTTATATAATGAAAGACAATGTTAACATTCCATACTGTACAGAAGAGTTTCCTTAGGGCTATGTTCTGCCATGGCAGGATTTATCTCTTAAGGTGAATGGAAAGACAATTGCCAAGAAGAACAGCCACAAGCGAGTTATTCTCTCTTCCTGTTCCAGCAGTGACAAGTGGCAGAAGGAAGATCAATCATCACTCTCCACATTGCTCTCCAGGATTCAAAGTGGTTTTATGCAGGATCCGGAGGAAATGGAAGATGCTTGGAAAGGTGATCCTAACAGCTGGAAGGATTTTCCCCAAATGGAGGAACTTGTTACAGACCCTTGAGTTTGTGGATATCCAGGTTTTCTGTACGATCTCTAGCCAATCGTCCTTGACTAAGGGCAGCTCTTCTTTCCTCCAGACTCTCTCTCTTGCCTCTAGGATTTGGGATTGGCTTTAGCAGTAAAGACTGAAGGAAAGAAGCCATTCAGTAACTCCACCTTCTCTTATCTTTTGTCACCTGGGCACCAGTGACTCAGTCTCCACAGCGTTGTGTTGTCCAAATCAATGCCAGGCTTAACCTCCGCCAAAGGACAAAAAGAACCTAATAGTGAATGAACAGATTTTTTTTTTCCAATAAAAGTGTGAGGATGGTGGTGGGGATGTTGTGAAGAAAAGGCTCTGGGAGATTATTTAATGTCATGCTTATAGATCGAGGGCCTTAATAAAATAGAAAGAGCAAAGAGAAGACTATGTGCACCTTGATGATGAATGAATATGCCTGCTTAGTACTTCAGGGATGGATTAAGCTGTTGAAAAAGCATTCAGCATTGGCTAAAGAACAGTAATATATGTGAAATTCCACAGTTAATGCATCATTAAATAATTTGCTGCAACTGATTTATAGGTGCAATATACTACACTATGTCAAACTGTGCAGGATAATAAATGGTATCACAAAAATATACTATTGAAACTTTTGTTCTAATCAGTCTTTTGAGTTTTAGTAGAACATAGTTCTGCAGAATTGTCCTATTGATCCTGATAGAGTAACATGTAAAATCTTCATGCTACATATATTTTAAGACCTTTTCTTAAGCAATCTGGGTTGTGCTCCAGTGAATCAAGCACTGGATTGTGACTTGTGGGACCTACACTCTGGTCCTTGCTCTGTCATTGAAACTCAAAGCTGCTGACCTAAGTTTTTCCAGGTTGTGTGCTGTAATGGCCATTTTGAGATCTGTGCTCTCTCTTTCCATGGACACAATGTACAGTCCCATCAGCTACCTCCATAACTTGGACACAAATGGGCAGGAAAGGGGGGTGATAACCACTGACCTATCAATCCAGCCTTCATAGGAGTTGAGTGACTTCTTGCTTCTGGGCAACATCTTACCACTCCCCATATTCAGTGTTTGAAAAAGAAATGCTTGTTCCTTCTCTTCCAAAAGAGAATGTTCAGGGCAAAAAACAATCCACACGTACTAGCCTGTTAGTGCTTCTTCTCAGTGTTAATTTTTACAGAAGAAGCAAATGGTCTTGCCCAAAATGTTCTTCCCCTCGTCCTTCCACCCTCCACCTTCCAGAATCTGCCTAACCTCAGGGCTGTAGGGTCTTGCTAAGCAAGAGTCGCAGTCACTCTTACTGAAGGAATATTCTCACTTGTAGAAAACAATTATTTACTAGGCCAGGTAAGAAGAAGAGTAGTTTAATCTTGGAAAATTGGTGGTGAGACATTCAGTTGAAGGAGGTCCTCTCTTCTAGTCCCTATAGGACAGTGTTTGTACTTTGAAATGTCTCTTTTGGGATGAATGTAAAGGACCCTGATGCTTGCTGGTGCATTTAGATACACCACTCTAATGGATGAGGTAATTATAATTAATAATTTATTTGATTATTTAACCCCTTTAAGCTTTTGTACTGTGCAGTTTGCAAACAAGACTATTTTTTCCCATCTTTCTGAATTATTAAGCAGGCATTTTATTCAGCTATATTTCAGCCTACAGGAAATAATTGCTAAGTTTTATTTGAATCTGTTGTTCATACTGTGTAATTGGTCATGCTGTAATTAAGAACTGTATTCTTTCACATTTTGTTAGTGCCCAGAGTATATCAATGCTCTCTAATTACAGAATTACAGAATCACAGAATATGCTGAGATCAGATCGTGGCCCTGCACACAACCATCCCCAAGAGTCACACCATGCCTGAGAGCATTTGTCCAAATGATTCTTGACCTCTTTCAGCCTTGGTGCTGTAACCACTTCCCTGGGGAGCCTGTTCCAGTGCCCAGCAACTCTCTGGGGGAAAAACCTTTTTCTAATAGCCAGCCTAAACCTCCCCTGACCCAGCTTCATGCCATTCCCTCAGGTCCTGTCACTGGTCACATACAGCAGAGATCAGTGCCTGACCCTGCTCTTCCCCTCATGAGGAAGTTGTAACTGTGATGAGGTCTCCCCTCAGTCTCCTCCAGCTGAACAGAACAAGTGACCTCAGCCACTCCTCACACGGCTTCCTCTCACAGCACTTTGCCATCCTTGTTGCCCTCCTTGGGACAGTCTCTAATTGTTTCAGTGTCTTTCTTAGATTGTGGCACTCAAAACTGCCTGCAGGACTCGAGATGAGGCCACCCCAGCGCAGAGCAGAGTGGGACAATGCCCTCCCTTGACAAGAGACTTCACCAGGTTCCTCCATCCTCACTGACTGCTCATTGTCCAGGAGCTCCATGCAGCCTCAAGCCCAGACTGTCAGTCTTGGTCTGATCAAAGTTGTAAGTGTTCTGCTCCCAGATTGTTGCTCAGGTTTCCTGGGTTCACAGCAGACTTGTTAGTTTCCCTTATGGTTTCTGGACTGCTGATGGAAGCTGTCACTGTCACTCTCCTCCCCAGGCTGCCCAGATCAGACAAGTCAGGACCATGCCCAGTCACTCAGGTCACTGCACCAAGTCGTGGCCATCCTCAGCTCCCAGCTTGCCTTCCCTTTTGAGGCCACTCAAATCTTGAAGCTCTTTGGTAAGTGTTTTTTTACTGGAGTAATCCTGAGGAGAGTGTTTAGTACAAAACATAAGAGAGAATCATTCTCTGCCTTGATTAAAAGAAGGATTAAAGTGACTTTCAGTAGTGATTTTGGCATTTTAGAGAAGAAGTAGGTTCATATTTTGAATGAAACTTTAAATTTCTCTAAGTGCCTGATTGCAACTGTGTTTGTAAGCAGTGATACGGGAGAACTCTTACGTTTAATAAGTAGGAGGTATCTCTAATATAAATGAAATTTAAGCACTAGAATGAAGAGCTTCTGTGAAAAGAAGGATCCATATACAGATCAGAAAGATCTGAGTAGATTCTTAATATTGGTCAAAAGCAGGCAGCTTTTGAAGGCCCAGTTATTTAAAAATAATCTTTAAGGGTTTTGAGATGGAGATGTAACTCTCTTAACATTTGTGTGGTTTAAAATCTTTATAGAGGTCAAGAAGTCTCACTATCTAAGGGCAAGATTTCCGAATGCATTAGAGTTGCACAGCACCCACATCCCTATGAGATCAGATGCAAAGGATGATAGGAAAAGATGGTATTCCACTGGGGAAGGGGAGGCAGACATAAAAATGTTAGGTTTGGCCAGACTGAGCATGGCAGTGCCCTTTTCAGAATATATGCTGTGCTGAAGTTGATGGGAATGCTGATCTGAATTACAAGAGGACCAAGAAGTACCAGGCATCCTGGTGAATTCTAGAGCACACAGGACTATGAGAAAATTTTTATAACATAAGACCAGCTCTGTGCCAGTGCAAATCAGCTTACTCTTGCTGAAATACATGATCTCAGTTGAAGTAATCAGTTACAGTTATGCTACTTTACGACGTATTCCAACTGAAAATCTGTCCGAGCATATGTGCTAACCTCCCTAATTGACAGAAGATGTTTCCAGGATTAAATACTGACCTAAACATCACCATCATCTCTTTAATACCAATCTTTACTGTACCATATGTCTGATAAAATACAGGTAGTGCAAAACAAGAAAACTGCTGCCAAGACAGATAATGTGTTAGAGGAGTCACCTTTCTTTTAAGCCTTGGAAATACACTAACTGAGAAAACAGGCACTTGGAAAGGACCTTGGTGAGCTATGGTCCATTGTCAGAAACGTTGCAGCTAATCAGCAGCCAGAGTTTCCAGACAGAACAAACCCTGACATGATGGAATGGCTCCTTGCAGAGTCTCAAGCCCCAAGAGTTTTGATGCTGGTACAGTTACTGATGCAACTTCTTTGTTAAATTCATCTAAAGAGGGAGCCACAACAAACGGCTTCTAAATGAAACAAATGTTCAGTAGCTCATGCCTGTTTGGCACTTGCTTCTGACCACTGCTTTTTCAATTGTAGCATTTTCAGGAGGTGCAGTCATGGTGGAAAACAAAATTTTACAGCCCTTCTACTTCTGTAAGTCACTTACTACTATTATGAGTATTCTGCAGGTTGTGAAAGAGTTGATAATTTTCTTTTTCAGCATAAAGGAACTTGTGCTTCTGTCATAAAAGTATTTGCACTTAGTTGTCCAAGTTTTCTTCACATGAAGCAAGTTATCCCACCAATTCCAAAAAGCTTCTGTATCATCATCTTCAGGATATCTCCTGTTGGCTCTCAGTGGGTAAAGATTCCAAACCATTGCTGTAGCTGGCAGACTGAAGAGTCCTTGAGATCCTTCTTTACTTTTAACTGCACAATTTTGATGCACTTTCCAGAAAGCAAGATGAGAAATCATGTAACTTGCAGTGAATCTCAGTGATGAAGCTATCCAGCATGGAATGAATTAGCTGCCACTATCAGAAAATCACTTGTGTGAGGTAAAAGCATTTTAAGTGATGAATTAAATATCATGACTCTAGTTGCATGAATGAGCAAATAAAAAAGAATGGTATTACCACACAGCTTGGTGAATCTTCCAATCTTTCCTGTGTACAGATGTGTCATCTCAACAAAAGGCTCTTTGTTTGCTTTCAGTTTCTAATTTCTATTTCATCCTTGGAAGAGTTATGTGTAGACACAACAGCCTTCCTCCAGTAAACACTCCTTCAGTATTATCCAAGCTGGATGTGATTCAGACTAGTGAAGCAAAAATTCAGTTTCATATGTGGGCAGAGTGAGCAGAATTGCTTCCTTCTCTGGGTACAGTTCACCTCATCAGAGGTGCTTTTGAAGAAGCAATTTTTTGTTCTTTCATGTTTCAGTTATTTTTCTTCATCCAAGTCAGTCTGTACAAAAGGCAGGAATTGGGAATTAATTGTTGCTACCTGTGTTCCTTTGAAGCTTGTTTATGCAAATATTGTTACAGCCTGGATTCCATCCCTGCAATTAAAATGAACAATTGGTATTTTACTGACCCTATTTTTTGTAGCTATTTCAGGAATTAGAGTGGTTAGCAAAGACCTTGCTGTCAGTAACAGCTGCTAGTGCATGGCAGAATGATTACCCTGTTCATTCCCTGTCTGTTCTCAAACTGCAATTGTACTTAAAGGAGAAAGAAGCTTCCTTGAGTGTATTCAGGTTGTGTCTGCTTGGCTTAAAGGCTCAAGTGCGGGCATGAGGCTCAGAAAATTTCAGTCCATATGTTTGCCTCTGGTGTTTCTCTGCACCTCAGCTTTCTCAGGGACTATGGTCATTAGTTCCTTCTGTGCAGCAGTGTCGCGGCCTCCCTTTGCATGGCACAGTGTGAGGGAAAAGGAGTGTGCCAGGAAATATCCTCCAGAGTGGCTAACTGCACCTCCACAGCATGGGCAGTGTCCTACTGCCCGCAGGAATTGTTTCTGCAGTGCAAGGCTGCAGACAGCATCCCTGCCACACTGGCAGGTGGCCAGGGACTGAGCTGAGCCCAGCTCCCAGATTAGCTCTCCCTCTTGTGCCTGCTTTCACTGGCTCCTGTCTGCTGTGGGAAGACAAACCAGCCTCTCACACTTGCTCAGACTCTTAATTTCTGGCGTGAGGTTTCTCTATGCTGAGTTTAACCAATTTAGTGGTAAATAAACTTGTGGAAAGCAGCTTCAAAGGCACTCTTCTGACAGTGCATGATTTCCCCCACATTTGAACAAGCATAACAGACACAGAAAAACCCCATGTGTTTCTCCACAAGTTTTGTTTTGTATACTTCTCCCATGAAAGAGGACAGCTATTCCTTTATGGAACAATTTCCCACTGAAGTAAGTAAAATTTAACTACTCACCTACCTCATAAATATTAATTTGAAGCTAATAAGTCTTTTTTTTTTGTGCTGATAATTTGAAATTTTGCTACAAATGACTGGCCTGTCAAAGCCTGCATATTAATTATAAGTAAACGTGACTCCTCATCTTTATAAGGAAATAATAGTTTAATCTCAAGACTGTCACTTTTCACTGGGAATGATGAATGACATCTTGTGAATGACACTGACAGCAGTGTCAAACAGCTTATCACAGCTGATTCTTCAAAGCCTATCAGGTTTGGCTAATGGCTGAAACAATAAAATAAGGAGATCATCAGCAAACTAGTGAACAACTCCATTTATAGTTTTCCCATGCATAAAAGTCCAGGCTATTTTATGGAAGAATTTCTCATTTGTGTAGTGGTATAATTGAGCAGTTCATTGTGATCCCTGCTTTTGGAATAAAACTAAGGGCAGGTTGATAGTTTGGTTACTGTGCACGTAAACACAGTTTTTCTGAAATGCACTTTGAACTGGAATGAGGTTTTAGGAAGATTAACTTTCTACTATTGTTATTAACAGGCAGGTCAGCAAAGGTCCTCAGAACACAGTAGGTGTCATTTTAGGAACCATGGCTAAATGCAGTGGAGTTTTAAAAACATGATCTAAAATAGGGAGGATTTGTTCTTGTTTTTCTCACAGTGGCTTTCACTGCAAGTCCAGCCAAGTTTGTTACAGTTAGAGCTGCAGGAACTTACTATCAGCAGAGGTGTTCTTGAAAATGAGTCCCTATGATATTGGTTGAAGCTGCCTCTCCAAGCTCTCTGGGGATATGTCTACAAAATATACTACAAACAGATGCAAGTCTCTCTGTCACTTGCTCCAAACTGATATGAAGCTCTATGAGCAATGTTCACATGGCCCCAGTGGGCTTCTGCTTCCCAGCTTGCGTGCTCTCCCTCTCACCGAGGCTTGTTATCTCAATACCCTGCTGTCAGCTCTGAGCCCACGTGTTGGCAAAATATAGTGTAAAGACATCTACTGCCTAAGAAACACAAGTCCCTGAGCCCAGTTTCCCCAGACTCTCATCTCCAACATCAGACTTTTTGTTTTCCCTGGAGGTGGAATCTTGCAGGTTTCCCATGCTAGACCAGGATTTGATTATCAGAGGCAAAACAGGTCTGCTGTAACCATTTCCTAGTATTTGCTGAGGTTCTCATGTGTGGAAACCTGTGCCTGATTTTCTTAAAAACAAATAATTTTTTGTTTAATGAAGCTTGAACTGAAATGATTTTTAAAAAGCTAGCTGGCATCTAATCTCACATTCTTCAAAGGCTGCTCCTCTCTGCTCAGGGTCTGACATGAATCCCTGTAGATGATTTTGTTCTGCAGAGCACCTCTGGATTTGTGCAACCAAATTGTTCTAAAATAAACCCTCTACATATACATACATACATACACACACACATATATATATAATGAATAATTTGGTGACATTTCACTCTAATCTGCCCCAAGGAGTCTATTAGCAGGAATCCCATTTACCTTGCCTTCAGAGGTGGGCTGTAACATGAGGTGCTACGATACTGCTCTCATTGGAAAAATCTCTGCATCCCAGGCTTTGCTGTTTCCATACCAACCTCATTTTCTCCCGTGTACAAGCTGTATATATTGCCTGTTTAAATAGGAGCAAATGGGCAGCAGGCAGCCCTTCTGGCACTGATAGGTGTTAATTGTCTTGACCAGCCTTTCCCAGGGCTCTTATCCCCTGCCTCTGTCTGTGGCTCCAGGAACTCCATTTCAGCTCAGGGCTTGTGTCCCATTCCTGGGTCATGCTGTGGGTATACTTTTCTTCAGTCTTGTCTTTGGATTTACCTTCTGCTGTTCCTGTCTTGATCCCCTAAAAGGTCTACAGGACTGATTTGTGACTTTGCCTGCTAGAGAAACTCTCTTCCAGCTCTATGCTCTGCTTACCCCATTTGGGTGCTATGGGGCTGCTCCCTGGTTGGTGAGGTTTCTGCTCTTCCTGTGCTGTGGTCACCCTTGACTCCTGCCTTTTGTTTTTTTCCAACAGCTGGCTTCTCCTGTTAAAAAAACATCATCAAGCTGGGCTGGCAAACTGAAGGTGCTGGTTATACATTTCCTGGGCAAGACTGATGCAGGGCATGCAGCGCTGCTCAGAGATCATTGTTTTATGACTGTGGGGTCTAGAGGCTCGTGTCACTTTGGTAGCTTCTTGCACAGGGCACTGCCAATGGAGAGTGTCAGGGAATCCCATAAAATTGCCCTGTCTCAAGAGCCAATGTGGATGTTAGGGGTGTGGAGAAGGAAACAGGGGAGTGATTTACCAGTGCTGCAAAGAAAATGGAACTTCCTGTGAAAAAGGAAGAAATAGAGTTCAGCTTGTCAGGGACCTTGTCCCTTTCCTCATTAATCATGACATTCAGGGTATATGCAAAACAGCACAAGGCACCTCGATAGATTTATCCTGTAGTTATTCTACAGGGTTTCTGCTTCACTTCTGTGTCTCCATAGTTAGAAGATACTTGTGAAATCTGTGGCTGACTGTAGTGTTAGGATGAATGTATTGTCATGAAATCAGTAGATATGCAATGGGGCAAAGCCATAATAGGCAAATACATGAAGAGATACTTAAATATTGAAAATAAGGGTTGTGCATCTTCAGGATTTGACTCTCTTTTCAGCTTCACTATTAAAAATGTACCTGCTAATGCCTTGCTAGTATAATTAGGTGTAGGAGAACAGCTATAGGTAACAAACATGATATGGCTTTGGAAATTTCTTTGTGTGACTTGTGGATGGAAAATCACATTAGTTATTCAGCACAAACCTGGCACACAACTGGAAAGGAAAAAGATTGAATTGACTTTAAGCTTTGCCTGTTTTTTCGCCCTATCTGAACATGATATGAAAGGCTGCTTCTCCATTCTGCTGGCAGAGAAAACAAATGGATTGTCCAAGAGAGCAATTTCCAACACATTAATGGTAAATTGAAAAAAATGCATCAAAACAGGAGGCTCCACGTCAAGAACATCAATTCCCTTCACTCCCCATTTGGCCTTGGACAGCCTTTGACTGAAAGCATTGCACTGAAGTGAATGACAAGTGGAGAGTGGAGGTGATGCATAAAGGCAGTGTGGGGAAAGAAGACAACTGACATTGGACCCTCACCAGTAGCCCATGTGTCTTGTTGCTGGAGTACAGTGGAGATGGATGGGAGAAGGCTGGAGGAAGTCATCTGCTTGAGGAGGTTGCTTAATAGACAAATAGCTAAAGCAAAGGGACAATATAGAGGCTTAATAGAGAAATATAATCAGATTCCTATCAGCTTTTTAGGGACAATAACTCTGGCATGTGTTGTGGTATAAAACTGATACCCAGTGCTTTACATCTCATTCTTTCAGCCACATTTTCAGAGGTCAGAGTCCCTCCACCAATGTGCTTTCGAGCAGCAACTGTGCTTGAAACCTTAGGACTTGGATGCTGTAGTGCTTCACAGATTTAAGCAATAGACAATGCTTTAAGGAGCCAGGGAGAATTCAGAGTGTGCAAGATCTTTATTTATTGCTTGTTTGGGAGATACACAGAGAAGGCCTGAAACCTGGCAGGGTTTATACAAAGGAAAGGAGTCTAGCTCCAGGACCCAGAGCTGAATTGGTTTGCCCAGCCATCCATTGGGATTCTGTGAGAGAGACAAGAATTTAGTCCTGAGTTTCAAACCTTAGATGAATATTTCACGAACAAGCACGTTTTTCTTGTGGTTTTACCTGCAGGTGGTCAAAACTTCACCATCTTGATCTTGACTTCTGACCACTGTAAATGCAAAGCCATGGCCAGCAGAAGAACACTAGAGAGATGGAGAAAAGCTGCATGATGGATATTTTCAATTTCTTCATGCATCAAGATGAAAGTCAAGACAGGAGGACATGGACATTGTAAAAGAACATGCTTTTAGCCTGCAGTCTAACCTCCCATTCTGGTTGTTTCCACTGCCTTTGGCAATTCACTGGTACAAAAGGAAATATTGATTTAGAGATCTGTCATGGAATTGTATCTTCCATAATTAAATACAGCAGGGAAATCAAGAATTCTGAGTATTGAATTTCAGAAAGGAAAAATTCATCAGCTATTGCAGCAGACTTTTCCAAAGCATAGAAAGTAGTATCAAAACATAAATGTAATATCAGAGCAGCCATGTAATTTGATTAGTTTTCTTCACCATGCTCCCACACTACAGTCAGCATTTGAGCTCTTCTGGCTCAGAAGATGCCTACAGCATGGAAGAATGATGTGCACTTCGAGCTGTGCCTAGCTGCTCTCCAGCCAGAAAAATGCTGTGGGGCAGACCCATTTTTTTCAGATTTCTACCACCACCAGTATTGGAGGGTGTTGGCTTTCTGATGGTGAGATGTTCAAACTGTAAGTTTTTAATTTCACTTCCCAGAAGCCCAACCAGAGACTCTCCTAGGATGATTAAACATTGGTTTTTGCCTGTTGAGCTCTGCCAGAGTGTTCCATGAGCGCACTTATACAGGGAAAGCTCTTAGAGCAGTTGGCTGGCTCTGTAAGTATCCTGCCAGTGACAACTGGAAAGGCTGCAGTATTTATCTTGCTGATTTGTGGGCATTTAATTTTTCAGATGGGAGTCTTTGGTTGCAAAAACACTATTGACAAAGCTAAAGCACCCACTGTCAGGCTTTCTCAAAGGAGCCTCTCTCCCAAATGTCTCAGGGTATGTGTTAAAAATTAGTGCATACGTGAGTCATAAAATCTCCCTGTATTGTACAGGTGCCTGAAACAAAGAAGGAAAAGAAAAGCATCCCCAGACTTTAAGAAAAGCTCTTCCTTAGTCTGGAAGGGACTAGAGGCTGTGGGTGATACTTCTACAGTACCATACAAGAAGTTAAAAAGGAAAATAAAACCACCTTATCCTTGTCTGGAAAATAAGGTAGGTAAGAATTTATAGGCATTCCTAGTTTATTTGTAAATCAAATGGTGAGCGATATCTTCATCAAGGAGCTTGAAAGCATGAGGTGTCTCAGCTGGGATGAGAATTAGACCCAGAGTTTTGAGGAGTTGGGTTCTTGGTGTTGAGCCAAATCCTGCAGCACCAGAGCATAGCCAGGTCTTACTGTGTCAGGTTTACCCTCAGAGGTGACTTTGTGCAGCTGGAGATCCAATACCTTGTTTGTGAGCCTTTTTAGAGAAGCAGTGACTCAGCTGGAGCTCTTCCATCTCCTTCTGCCTTGAAATACAGAGGTACAGGTTAACTTCTCCCTATAGACTAAGAGAAAGCTCTCTCTTTAGCCAGCCTAATCTTCCTTTCACTCCTTCAGAAAGCTCAGATTGGGTATTTAGTCCTGCTTTGAAGGATTCAGCAGCAGAGAATCACCTGCCTCACATTTGAAAGAAAAAAAAAATTGTTAGTCATCCTTATCTGTTATTGTTGATATCTTGTAGAAGACATGATTAGGGATACACAAGGCTAAAAAAATATTCTGGGTCTGAAAAGAGAAAAAGGCAATCAAGAAAATTATGGCAGGGAGTTAACTTCTGCAACATTCGTATTTTGGAAGGCCAGTAGATAAGATGTGTTGCAGGTAATGTGAAAAGATCACTTACAGCATAGTTCTTGAGATAAATTGTTTTCTCTACAAGCCCCTTCTATGGCAGCAATGCATGCAAAGGCTGCCTCCCCTAGATCAGCGCTCCTAGATCATCCCTGTTGTCTTTAGCAAAGCTCACAAATGTAAACCAGTCACCACCCCCGGGATATCCCTGGCTAAGGAGACATACAAATGAGCAAGAGTGTAGGAACCTTCTGCAAAAAAAAAGCTTCCTGCACATGACTGAGGTCCATTGAAGTCCTTGTTGAGTTATAAACCTTCACTATGCTCAGCATAAAGTCAGGAAGGAGACTAAGAAGTGATGTCCAATCTCAAAAGAACAGATGGTTCTCGGTTCCTTTCACTGCAAGCCTGTCCCCCTTTGAGCAGACCTCACTGTTGCTGTGTTTCCATCTTTCCAAAGCTGTTATTGAGTCCATCCAAGAACAGGACAGCAGCCTGTGGTCCTCTGGGAAGAATATTTCCTTTAAAAAAACCACAGCACAGCTGGCTTCAAGGGCTGAATACCTTAACCAAATGATTGCAGTAAAAGCCCACTTGGGACTCATTTAACAGCTTGGTACTGTTGTCCTTGGCTGAGGTGGCCAGATTGTCAGAGGTGCTGGGTACATGCACCAGGGAGTCTTTTTCATTGCCATTGTTTTAATTGGGTGCCTTGCAGGGAAACAACTTCACAGGTTGATTAAATTTTTGAATAATAATTATTTGATTGAGGTATACTGTACAATTAAGAACCTATCTTATGATACACATTTTTTCTTTTAATCTTTTCACTTCATGTAGTATCTACAGAATTAGCCACAATAATTCTGTTTAGGACTGATCAGAGGCAAGCTGAAAACTAAAGCTAGAGAATATTGAAATCCTTCTGTTCCTAGAAATAAACTTGCAAATTTGCAATATTAATTACTTGTAGAGGTGTTGTGTAACCCATGTTATATTTGGTATGCTGCCTTGAGAACTGAAGAATTGTAATTAATTTTGGGTTTACACTTTTTTCTTCTACATTTTTTTCTTCTGAAGGAAGGTGCACATTAAGAGGACTTGAAAATGCACACCAGTTTAGAATTATGAGGATGGAGCATATTTGTGCACACAGTAATGAAAGGTTTCCATACAGGTCTTGAAAGTTTTCTAGGAAAGTGCAGAGGACAAGAGAGGCAGCGTGTCTCTTTTTGGTGGGCAAGTGCTCTTGTGTCCCAGGATGGCTCTGAAGCTCCAAGTTCTGTGGGTCAGAAGAGTTCAGCTGGCACAAGCAGATCACTTCAACCAGGCCCTGGGAAAAACATGGATTCAGCTTCTTCTCTTGCTGTTAAAATTAAAGTCTGAAATTAGGCATATTGTAAATCTCCAAGTAGTTTCTGGGAAAACTAGCTGACAAAATAGGAGCATTTCTGGTTTGGAGGGTAGTATAAAGAAATCCATGCTGTTGGCCTGTTTTTAGCCAAAACACCGACACAAGGAATGCATTTTGCCCCACACTAACACATCCTTGTTTCTTAAATGGTTTTCTTTATGAATCCTCACCTTCAGTCTAACATCAGGTATACCAGATACTGCCCTATTTATGACTGCACAGCAGGACTTTGAACTCCTCTTACCCTTCTCAGAGAGTCCTGGGCAAACACAGCAGCACACACCATTCTCCCTGTTAAAACATGGGAAAAAACAATTGTGCCTAAATTCAGTTGTAACTGATTTTATTTCTCGCCCAAGTTTCAGCTGGGGTTGCAGGTCTGTGCACTAATTTGGATCCTAACAGCCCAAGATTAGTGACTATGTTCTCTGCCTGGCTGCATGAGTGAGGTCTGATGTAAAATGCAAAACTGAGATTCTCTGTGTCAAGATGTGCACCATCAATGACGAATGACTGGAGCTTCATATTAATCTAGGTCTAGTAAAAACAGGCAGAGATCTATAAAGATTTTTTCCCAAGGATTGCTATCAAGACTGTTTATCAGCTTAACAGCATGCTGTAGGGGGAAGGTTCAGGCCTCTCTTTCAACTGAGTAATGCCCATAGCAGTGGGTGTTGGGGAAGTCGGTGTTCTCCCTCCTGTGGGAGAAGCAAAGCGTCAATAAGGTACACACAAGTTAGCAATTTCAGTTCAAGCTTCCTGTAAATAAGCCTCAGCCTTCTGCTGTACATCAGAGTGATGAAGAGGCAAGTGGTGCGGCTTGATTCCCACGGTAGCCATTTCTTTCTCCTTTTGACTTAAAGAAATGTCAGCCTACTCTTGACACATTTGAAATATCTGCATTGTGGCCTGAAAGACCTGTTTCAGGACTTGCTAGAAGACGTATTTCATGTTCCTATTCAGTTTTTTTTCCTTTTATTTCTTTTCTCTTAGTCTTGGATAAACTGTTTGCTAATGATTTGCTTTAATGTTTCAGATTCTATTGTAGAAAACACTGATCTTAGTCATACAAAGTAACTACCAAGTTACAACTCTTTCATGATATTAATTAGCAAGACTATCCAAGTGAGAAAAAAATAATAAAGACCCTCTTCACAAGTCCTCCACTATTATCCTCACATAACTCAATTCTGTATTTCTTTATCAGAGTTAATTTCTAAAATATACCCAAAAAAGCACGTTCCAGCCATGTCTGTACATTGAGAAGCTGCTCTCTTTCTTCATTTGTTGTACTGGAATGAGTCAGAATAAAGGAATTTATTCTTTATTCTTTTATTCTAACAGGAAAAGCACCACTCAATGCCTCACCCGTTAGTATCTTTTTTTTCCCCCACTCATGCCATAGTTGGGCTGTAGCAGATATTTTACATACAGGCATTTCCTGCCAGGGAATGCAGAGGCAATGCTGTTGCCTTTCCAGGTCTCAGATGGTGTGTTGCTGGCCCTGCCTTGCTCCATCTGAGCCAGGGGAAGTGATGCCTGGGTCAACAAATTTGGGAGCTGCGATAACAGCACCCAACTACGTTCAGAACACCTCCATTATAACTTAAATCACATGAATTGAATAAGAAAAATGGTTTTCCTCAGCAATCTGAGTTTTTTGAGTCATTTACAAGCTCTTGTTCCCACTCAAGCTGCCACAGATCCTGAAGGCAGAGGTGGCCTTACCAGTAGAATGATTTTTTTCTTTCTAGACCCTGCTCCAGCAGGTTTCCTAGGGCCAGTGACAGAGCAGGTGAGATGCTGGTTCAGAAAGACACAGCACTTTCTTCTCCCATACCCATGGTTTCAGCTTGAACAGAACCAGTGTTGTACCACAGAAGAGATGTCAGCTATATTACAAAAACTTATTTTGAGATGGTAGAAGGTATTTTAACCAGCTTTCTCCTATCTGAAAATATTACTTTGTTTCCTTTGCTACTAAAGTGTTTTAGACTATTGATCTTTGCTAAATGGATGTAGTCAAGGATGGCTGTGCAGTAACATCTGGGTTGACAGTCCCTGGGGAGACTGAACTAAGGAGATATCTGCTACCAGCTAGAAAGTCACTTATTGACAGTGCTAGGGTCTGAGTTTTTGCTGTATCAGCTTGAAAAGGAGACTCATGCAGAGCTGGGGCAGCTTTTATGCTCGGACAACACACTGGGCAGGTCTGCCCAGACACAAACTCAGAGGCTGCCTGAGGCATGAACCCAAAGCAGCTGTCTTGCATCATCGCAGGATAATGGAGAGGATGAGAGAAGAGAGGAGCCAAGTGGCAGAGAAAGTGCTTGTGAATAAAAGTGTCCTTTGTGCAGCCTGTGGTGAAGTGAGTCATTGACCATAAATTCTTCCTGAGCCTAAGCATCCTCAGCATGCGCCAGAGCAGAGCAGGAGCTTCTCAAATCCACGCTCTGCATGAGAAATTGCCAACTATTTGAGAACAGGTGGAGCTGTGAAAAAGGGAACTGGATAAGGTTTAGCTGACCTGCAGCAAAGTGAGGACTTGTGCTCCCACAGCACACAGTGGGTCAGAAACAACAAGTGGTTGTGGGAAGTGACATGAGCTCTTGGAAAAGGAATCCAATAGGGGCAACCTCCAGAAGAGCAGCAGCAACAACCCTTAAGGTAGGCAGATTTTTGAAATGCCAGTGCTATTTTTAGAGTGAAACAGTTTAACAATGTTTAGAATTAGGTCGCTGGCTGCCTTGGGAATGTACCTTAAGCTTTGATAACCCTCATTTTGGGAACTGTCAGTTAGGGCTTATTTAAAGGTGGCTGACCTTTTTAACATGCACTGCTGTGTGAGAGATGGTCATGATTTAAAGAGAACCTTGGGAAATAAGCTTTATTTACCCAGAGAAAAAAAAATTGCAGAGAAATTCTCTATGGTTTTCTAAGACTCATGTGCCAACCTAAGGCTGAATGTTCCACCCCTGGAAGAGTTCAAGGCCAGGTTGGTTGGGGTCAAGTAGAAGGTGGTTCTGCCCCTGGTAGGGAGGCTGGTGATCTTCAAGGTCCCTTACAACCTTCTATGATTCTATGATTCTATGATTCTATTCTTTTTGGCCTTCCCAAGGCCAGTGCAGGTTGATAAAAACAAAGGCCCTCCTGGCTCTGAAGGTCTGTCACATTAGAGAGATAAGACCTAGATGAAGGGAGATCCTAAATCCAAAATCAAGTGGCCACAGGAGTGTTCATCTTGGCTCCCAAGAAGAGAAGTCAGCCATCAGGTTTAGTCAATTCCTTTGCCTGTTTCTGGGAAATAATTCTTCAGCATTGTGCAGAATAAAGTTTCTTATTTCTGTCTTAATTCTTAGTGAAACTAGTTATGCATTAAAGGAACTTTTTGCATCTGCAGCTTTCACTCTGTCTTCTGAGACATATCTGTTCTGGTTTCAGCTTCTCAGTAGCTGATGAAGTGCTGTGTTTTGGATTCAATATGAGAATAATGTAGATAACACACTAATGTTTTAGTTACTGCTCAGTAGTGCTTAACCTAAATCAAGGACATTTCAGTTTCCCACGATCTAGCAATGAGAGTGAGAGGAAAGCTGATGTCTTTACAAAAAATTTGATGGGTGGGTGTTAAAGTCTTTGAAATGGGTCTGAATGTCTGTACTAACTCTGGGCAGCAGGTTTGTTGCAGTGCCCAGACAGCTTGGTTCCTGAAACAGACAAGTCAGGGGTCTGCACAAGCCTGAACTTCTCAGCTTTGGGGTAAAATAGTAGGTTCAAGGGGGGAATATGTGGAAGACACTTTGGGAAGGCTTTACCTTCCTATTACCTCAGCCAATGGGGAAAGAAGAGGTGACATGAGACTGGGAGCTGAGGATAAAAGAAGGCTGTACCCTCTGAAACCTTGAGAGAGAAAACCCCGTGGATGTGGGCTCCAGTGGGCTCTCCTTTTATTTGAATGAAGTTGCAGGAGTCTTCTGTCTCCTTTTTAGACATAAACTTCTGGTGTTTGTGGATTTTCCTGACAACTGGGGCCTCGTCCAGGATCCTTCCACTGTCCGGGTTCAGCAGAAGGCAAGAGAGCTGGAGATGCACCCAGCCAGTTTGGGTGACCAGCTCCCTCTGGCACTGGCCAGCACTGAGGATTGATTGGGTTCCTCACCTGTCTGGGAGACAGATGAAAGGTAGACCAGGGGGGTCTGTGAAGAGTCCACAGGATATGGACACCCAGAGAGGATGGTTGTGCTGGTTTGACATCAGTTAATATTGGGGAGGAAGGAAGAAAAACATCTACGGAAATAGTTCTCCTGAGAGAGGCTCTTGGGAGCTTCAGAAAGAGCCAATAGCTGTCCAGTTCTGAGAACTGACAGCTTTGTAAGCCATTCAGAATCAGAATCCACCCCCGTGAACACCCATTTTAAAACCCGGGAAACTCTGAACTGTCTCTTTTCGGCTTCCAACTTCTGAAGGTGTCCGGGCTGTGGGGGGCAAAGGCCCGGCCTGGTGCCAGCACGGCCTGGCGGGGCCTGGCCGGGCCCGGCCGCCCCCCC